>OX377621.1:162617904-162962539 GCA_947397865.1 Polietes domitor
AGATTAAGAAAGTGTAGGCATAAAAAAGATAAATCATTTTATAGAAATTAAAAAAATATGACATATATTAAGGCTTAAAAAAAATTCACACACAGAAGCATACTTTTGGGGACACTTTTGGACACACATATTGGGGTGGACACTTTTACACGGAGAATATCCTAAACTACACTATGCAACACAAAATTTTGTCGAAGGGTTAAAGGTACTTATGATGTCTGCAAACGTTGGGAATTACACTTTCACATAGAAACAGTGGTTTATGAACAGCCTCCAAAAATTTGGGGAAAAATTATTTATTTTTTGAAAAAAAAAAAAAATTGACGCGAAAAAAAGCATAAAAAATAGAATTTTTTAATAGCTAGCATTCTAACGCTAAAAATTAAAAAATTATGATTTAAAAAATGTTTTGCATCCACAAAGAGTATCATAACTTCTACATTTATCCATAGATTTTTTTACAAATAAACATAGTATTTTGCGTTACAATAATAACTATTTAAAAATAAAACAAAACATTTTTCTGATTTTTTGTGCCAGCAAAAATAGTTTTTTTTTTAATTACACCGTCGAACATAAAAAATTATAACAAGGTTTTAACAAAGGATTCTGATAGAGAAAGTTGTAAAAAAGATTTAAAAGAAGAAAGATTTGTTCCAAGTATTTCCATAACAAACTTCAGATTAAAGTTAAATTGATTTGGTTTTAACGAGTGATTTTTTTGAGGTTAGGATTTTCATGCATTAGTATTTGACAGATCACGTGGGATTTCAGACATGGTGTCAAAGAGAAAGATGCTCAGTATGCTTTGACATTTCATCATGAATAGACTTACTAACGAGCAACGCTTGCAAATCATTGAATTTTATTATCAAAATGCGTGCTCTGTTAAGAAAGTTCATCGCACGCTTCCATTTTATGGTCAGTTTAATCGACCCACTGAAGCGGCTATTCGGGCTATTGTGACTAAATTTCGCACCAAATTTACATTGTTGGACATTAAACCACCAAGACGCTTACGTAGAGTACGAACTGAAGAAAATATCGCAGCTGTATCGGCCAATGTTAATGATGACCATCAATTATCGATTCGTCGCCGTTCGCAGCAATTGGGCCTCTGTTACTCAAAAACGTGGAAATGCCAAAATTGGACTAAGCGGATGGACCACTTGAGGCGCAGCCGCGGTCAACATTTAAATGAAATTATCTTCAAAAAGTAAATGTCATGGACCAATCTAACGTTTCAAATAAAGAACCGATGAGATTTTGCAAATTTTATGCGTTTTTTTTTTTTAAAAAGTTATCAAGTCTTAAAAAATCACCCTTTATAACCAAAATATAGTTAAAGTAGATAATCACAGCGAATAGTAAAATTGAAAATAATAATAAGAAAAATAGAAAAAAAAAAAACAATTTTTTGGACTTTGAAATACGAAAATTAAAATTTAATATATATATAAATTATCAAAATATTGTTAAAATAAAGAAGACAGTAAAATTAAAGAAAAAAAAACAAAAATTTTTTTCTATTTTTTTTTTAATTTTTTATGATTTTTTTGTGCCAGCAAAAATAGTTTTTTTTTAATTACACTGTTGAACATAAAAAATTATATCAATTCTGATTATAACGGATTCTGATAGAGAAAGTTGTAAAAAAAATTTTAAATTTTTCTGATTTTTTTTGTTCCAAATATTTCCATAACAAACTTCAGATTAAAAAAAATTGATTTGGTTTTATAACCAAAATATAGTTAAAGTAGATAATCACAACGAATAGTAAAATTAAAAATAATAATAAGAAAAAATAGAAAAAGAAACAATTTTCTGGACTTTGAAGGCCAAAAATACGAAAATTAAAATTTAATAAATATATATATATAAATTATCAAAATATTGTTAAAATAAAGAAGAAAGTAAAATTAAAGAAAAAATATAAAAATTGGACAAAAAGCTATTTTTGGACTTTGATGGCCAAAAATACATTAGGGAGCACGAAAAATTAAATAAATATATCCATAACAATTTTTGTATGCATTTCTCGACTTTGGAAGGACAAAAATAAAGCTAAAATAAATAAATATCCTTAAGAAAAAGGGTTTCTTCATATTTTTATTTTATTTTGGGAGGCAAAAATATAATCTTTCCCTCGCTTTAGGACAAATTTGCTGTATAATGATTTGAAAAAGGAAAATAGCATCGAAATTTTCGAGCAGACATGACAAGTTTTTAAAATGCATGAAAACACATACGTAGGTAGATAAATCATCAAAAGTACCAATATCTGTCTATACCCATTTCAAATTAAAAACAGAGGGCGTACAAATAACTTAAGGCCTTAAAAAGGCAATGAAACAAACAGAAGCATAGTTTTGGAAACATAAGCAAATTTTAAATGTTAGGGTAAAACAATAAAAAAACCAATGCAGACAATATTTTCACAATAAATACAAAGGGGTCAGATGAGTTTATATATAAAAGTTTCAATGACAGACAGACAGACAGCCGGACAATGAAATTAAATATCCTGCAGTGCCTGAGGATAAAATTAACAAACAAAACTTATATTAAAACATGTATTAAAGAAATTGTGGCGACAACAAGAATTTGTAGGAAAATTAATATGAAACGACAACGTAAGTGTAGTAATAAGTCATTGAATTAAAAAAGTAAAGCATACCTTGAGGCTTTACAGAAAAAGAGAAATCAGTTTGAGAAGAATTATAAAAATAAAATTAAAAAAAAAAACAAATAAAAATTGTGGCGACAAGAGTCTTCAAGGAAATTAACATGAAAAGACAACGAAATGTATTATTAAATTAAAAAAGTAAAGCATACTTTGAGGCTTTACATAAAACAGAAATCAGTTTGAGGAGAATTATAAAAATAAAATTAAAAAAAAAGAATAAAAATTGTGGCGACAAGAAATTCGAAGAAATTAACATGAAAAAGAAAACGAAAATGTAGTAATAAGTCGTTGAATTAAAAAAATAAAGCATACCTTGAGGCTTTACAGAAAAAGAGAAATCAGTTTGAGATAAATTATAAAAATAAAATTAAAAAAAAAAAACAAATAAAAATTGTGGCGACAAGAGTCTTCAAGAAAATTAACATGAAAAGACAACGAAATGTATTATTAAATTAAAAAAGTAAAGCATACTTTGAGGCTTTACAGAAAAAGAGAAATCAGTTTTAGGAGAATTATAAAAATAAAATAAAAAAAAAATAAAATTGTGGCGACAAGAAATTCGAAGAAATTACATGAAAAGACAACGAAAATTAAAAATAAAAAAAGTAAAGCATACTTTGAGGCTTTACAGGAAAAGAGAAATTAGTTTGAAAAGAATTATAAAAATAAAATTAAAAAAAAAATAAAATTTGTGGCGACAAGTCTTCAAAGAAATTAACATGAAAAGACAACGACAATGTATTATTATATTAAAAAAGTAAAGCATACCTTGAGGCTTTACAAAAAAGTTAAAGAAGAGACATCAGTTTGAGGAGAATTATAAAAATAAGAAAATGTATTCTGACTCCATGAAAAATCCTTACATACCTACTAAAGTCTACAAAGAAAAGTATTTGCAAATGCATGCAAACGCATGCTTTATGTAGCTACAAATCAGAAATAATAAATGGGAATGAGAAAACATAAAAAGCCAAAAATAATGAAACTGTGTGTGCAAAGTCAAAGGTCACACGAATTAATGCCTGCCAAGAACATAAAAGTCTCGACGAAACAGACAGCAAAAATCCCCTGGAGCCTTAGAGAGTAGACAACAACATAATAGCACAAGGATTATAATAGTAAAAAAAATAGACGAAGTACTTTATTATGAACAAATAATCGAAATTGTGTCACAAAAAAAAAACAAGTTAAATTGGAAAAAAAGAAAAACATAGAATACCTTAAGGCCTCATAAAATTATTAAAGAGACACTTGCAAACTGTTGTGATGAATACAAAATATGAAACGTGTATTGGTTTTGTCATAAAAAAATCTTAGATGAGAAAAGTCTTAACGTCTTGGGGAAGATCCCAATTCATCTTTAAACATAACATAATTTATGAAATGATTGTTTATTTATGAAATCAACAAACTCTTGGATTATAAATCAAATTAAAGTCTATCTTAAGGCGCACAAAAAAGAAGAATCATACTTTTGGAATTATAAAAATGGGATGAAAAATAAAAAATGAGACAATGCTACATTTTCGAAATAAACTGTAAGGTCAGGTGAGTTAAGGTTTCTATAAAAACTTGATTAGGTAGAGAGAAAACATAAAATATAAATAAATTCAAATAAAATACTAAAAACCCAACAGAACAAGCATATTTTTGGGATCACGAAAGTAATACGGCAACAAAAAAAAAATAAAATGTTTGTACCCAAGCCGAAAAAATATAATTTTTATTTACATTGAGGCATGCTGATTCATAAAATCAACACAAAAAATTGTTTACTAAAATTTAAAGTTTCTTTCTAGGTACCTTTTACATTTGTACTCTCATTTTGGGAATATTGGTTCGATCGAATCCGCTTATTTGTTAAATTAAAGGTAATTATGATGTTGCGAATTCCATTTCCACATAGAGGTTTAGGAACAGCCAACAAAAATTTGGGAAAACATTTTCTTCAAAAAAAAAAATATTTTTTCACGAAAAAAATATAAAAAATAGAAAAATAGTAGGAAAAAGGATTTTTATTTTATTTTTTAATAGCTAGCATTCTAGCTCAAAAACAATATTTATATGTAAAAAATCTATGGACAAATGTAGAAGTTTTTTTTTACGAAAAAAAATCATAAAAAAAGAAAAAATATTTTGTTTTTAATAGCTAACATTCTAACGCAAAAAACAAAGCTTATATATAAAAAATTATGGATAAGTATGGAAGCTATAATACTCTTTGTAAGATTTTTTAAAATAATATTTTTTTAATTTTATTTAATCCTTTAGTTTTTTTTTGCTTTAGAATGTTAAGTTTTAAAAAATAAAAAATACTTATTTTTCTACTTTTTTAAATGATTTTTGTGTTGTGCTGAAAAGTTGCTGCAAAGCCATATATAAAGCCATTCTATAAAATTTAGAAGCAAAATGGTCTTGAGCCAGGAGAATATCCCAGTTCAAATAAAAAAAAAATAATTTTTCAAAATTTTTGAAGACTGTCTTCAAACTAAAAAAAATATAAAAAATGGAAAAATAGTAGGAAAAAGGATTTTTATTTTATTTTCTTATAGCTAGCTATTAGAAATTAGCTAGCTCAAAAACAATATTTATATGCAAAAAAATCTATGGACAAATGTAGAAGTTATTTTTTCACGAAAAAAATCATAAAAAAGAAAAAATATTTTGTTTTATTTTTTAATAGCTGACATTCTAACGCAAAAAAAAACAAAAATTATGGATAAATATGGAAGTTATAATATTCCCTGTAAGATTTTTTAAAATAATATTTTTTTAATTTTATTTAAACCTTCAGTTTTTTTGTTAAGTTTTAAAAAATAAAAAATACTTATTTTTCTACTTTTTTAAATGATTTTTGTGTTGTTGAAAAGTCGCTGCAAAGCCATATATAAAGCCATTCTATAAAATTTAGAAGCAAAATGGTCTTGAGCCAGGAGAATATCCCAGTTCAAATAAAATTTTTTTTTTCAAATTTTTGAAGACTGTCTTCAAACTACGGCTTCTATGTGAAATTCTAATTCCCAATATTTGTAGCCATTGTGAGTACATTTAATTTAGCATATGGCCGGGTGTTATCAGACTATATCCCAAATGAGAGTACAAATATTTAAGGTACCTTTCGAAAAAAAACTATTTTTTTTTGGCTGACACGAAAAAAATCATAATATTTTTATATATGAGCATTGTTTTTTAATAAAAATAGTTTTTTATGATTTTTTTCGTGCCAACAAAAGTAGATGTTTATTCGAAAAAAAAATCCAAATTTTTGAAGACTGCTCCTACTAAACCTCTGTTTCTATGTGAAAACGTAGTTCGATAAATTTGTAGACATCATTATTACCTTTAATTTAACATATAACCGGGAGTTATCGGACTTATATTTATAAAACGAGAGTAACATATTTAAGATACCTTCGCGAAAATTGGAATTTTAGAAGAAAAATTAAAAAAAATTTCACATAAAAATAAAAAATAAAACGAAATATTTTATTCAGACTTTTTTATTTTTATGATTTTTTTTTGTTCCAGCAAAAATAGATTTTTCTCGAAAAAAAAAAATATTTTTTCCAAATTTTTGGATGCTGTTCCTAAACCACTGTTTTTCTCGAAAAAAAAAATATTTTTTCCAAATTTTTGGATGCTGTTCCTAAACCACTGTCTTCATGTGAAAGTGTAATTCGTAATATTTGTAGCCATCATAAGTACCTTTAATTTAACATATAGCCGGGTGTTATCTGACTTATATTTCCAAAATGAGAGTACAAGTTGAAATTTTAATAAAAAAATTAAAAAAAAAATATTTTTTTATATCGTTTTCGAGTGTAGAAAGCCAAGATACATCGGAAAATGTTATACATGAATCTTTTTGTTGCATAGTGTAATAATAAAAAATGAAATATTTCAAGTGCAATAGTAAAACACTAAATTTATAAAATTTGTAAGCAACTATGTTAAACATTGTTATTTATAAAATATAATAATAAAAAAAAAAAAACAAGAAAATATTTTCCCGAGCCATGATTCGAACCCGAAACCTTCAGAGTGCAAAGCGAAGTTTTTTAAAATTGTCGCAAATATCAATGTGTGTATGCAAACCAATTTTGAAAAAATATTTGTTTGTTAAAAATCTTGGACTTGTTGGCCTGGAAAACAAGAAAATATTTTTCCCGACCCATGATTCGAACCCGAGACCTTCTGTTTGTAAAGCGGCCACCTTACATCTGTGAATCCAGAAAATTATTTTTTAAAAGTGTCGCAAATATCAATGTCTGTATGAAAACCAATTTTGAAAAAATATTTTTTTGTTAAAAATCTTGCACTTGTTGGCCTGGATATTATCCAGTGTTAGCCAAATTTATAATTATCAAGGCTAAGTCCAAAAAAGTCAACACAAAATATTTTTGTTGAAAATTTCTTTTGATATAAATATTTATATCGTTGTTGGCGACAATGTGAAAAAAAATATTTTGAGTAAAAAACTAACTTTTTATTAAGGTTTTTGTTATCGTGTTTTTTACGAGTCCTGCTTCGAACCCGAGACCTTCTGGATGCAAAGCGGACACCTTACCTCTATGATTACATACGAAAAATTCGTTTCCACTCACTTGTAAAAATGCTAATATTAAATAATGATATTAGCATTTTATAAACATTTTTGGAAGTTGTCCATAGGAAATTCCTCAAATGCGGGAAATATTCGAAATAGGATTTTCCATCGGGTCAACACGCTATATATTGTAATCTGAGATTTATTGCTTCGAAACCTCTGTTCACCTGTGAAAATGCTATTCTTAAAATGTTATGGGATATTTTATAAACATTTTTGGAAGTGTTGTCCAAAAGAACTTCATAAACTTGTGGGAAATGGGATTTTTAAATTTTTTGTCGGGTCAATAGTATATATTTGAATCTTTTATTTGTTGCTTCGAACCTCTTTTCACTTGTGAAAATGCTATTCTTAAAATGTTTGATTTGAACTGGGATATTGTCCTGGCTCAGGACCATATCGCATCTATTATTAATAGAATGCAAATTTATTTGCAAATGGCTTGGCGACTTTAATTACTTGGCTCTGCAGACTACCACTATCATGATTTCCACCCTGTCAAAGGTTTTTCTTAAAATGTTATGCGGGATATTAACATATTATCAACATTTTTGGAAATGTTGGCCAAAAGAACGTCCTCAAATATATGGAAAATGGGATTTTCCATTTTTTGGCCGGGTCAATACTATATATTTTAATCAATAATTTGCTGATTTGAACCTGCTATCATACATTTTCGAACAATTTGCTCCAATTTTCCCTGTGGTTGGTTTCCCTGTGTCTCTGCTTCGTTTTGTTCTCAAACAACCTGCCCAAAAGTATACTGTACTTTTCTCTCCATTAATTTAATTTAACTTAAACAAATTGTATTCTAATTTTATCCCGAGTTTACTTTTTTCGAAATTACATTTTGTCATGCTTCATCATAATGAAATTATTTTTGTTGTTTAATTAAATTACATTTTTAAATGATATGTATGTACTTGAAATGTTTACCTCCCTAAAGTGTGCTTTATATATTATTGCCAGTACGTACACACTGAATGTTTGCTTTATTTATATTTATTTTTTGTTAGCTGGAGGAGGAGGGGGTGGTGTTGGGGTATTCTCTGCTGAACACTTGAGTATATTTCCATTTAGAATATAAACAACTTAAAAGATGAAGCTTTCCGAAAATGTTTGCCATCCTGCAGACATGTCATAATTTGTCGCCTAAATATAGACTAGCGTTTTTTTTTTTCTTAAATTTCATTTAAAGCTTATGGCCTAGCCTTTATTTTATATATATATTCATAACACCACACATGCTTTATTTTATTTTTTCTTTTTCATATAACCCTGAAACTATACTAGTCGTTTAAAGGTTTTTTGTATGTTCCAAACTACCTCCATAAAATATACTATAGCTGTTGTTGTTTTTCGCTCCTAATTTAATTCACTTAAGTATTTTGTAATATCCCTCCGACAAAGCAAAGCCCCACAACAGACCTTCAACAAGTGTTCCCAGCTTGCAGTTTAAACTATTAAATTCAAATAACAATTATTGTGTGGGGAGTCGTTGGTGTGTTTTTTTTTTTTTGGTTTTAAATCATCGTTCAACATGAAGATTGCGTGTTCAGGGTCTATGCCATTTAAACGTGAAATTAATCTTCTTCTCCACCCCACTGGTCTGACGCCTGCCTGCCTTTGCCTATAACAAAGAATCACTTTTTATATTGGGGAGTTAAGTGCAGCGTTAAGCACTTTTGTAAATTGTTCGGGCCACGAGTCATTTTCATTTTTTTCGGGGGCATTAAAAACTAATGATGGCTGGTCATCAACATCGTCATTATCATTGTGGGGAGAACCGGGAGCCGCCAGCCGCCCACCTGAATTGTTTTTCAGTTAATGGCGTAAAGATAAAAAATGTTAACCATTTAGAAATGTCTTGGCGAAATTAATGTGTCGTTTAAACGCACGTTTTTTAACAGAAAGGTTATATATGAGTATACATTAAGCATGCTAGAGCCTAAAAGTATGCTTTGATTCTTAATTAAATGGTTAACCTAAAATTATAAAATTTTAAATATAAAATATAAAATATAAAATATAAAATATAAAATATAAAATATAAAATATAAAATATAAAATATAAAATATAAAATATAAAATATAAAATATAAAATATAAAATATAAAATATAAAATATAAAATATAAAATATAAAATATAAAATATAAAATATAAAATATAAAATATAAAATATAAAATATAAAATATAAAATATAAAATATAAAATATAAAATATAAAATATAAAATATAAAATATAAAATATAAAATATAAAATATAAAATATAAAATATAAAATATAAAATATAAAATATAAAATATAAAATATAAAATATAAAATATAAAATATAAAATATAAAATATAAAATATAAAATATAAAATATAAAATATAAAATATAAAATATAAAATATAAAATATAAAATATAAAATATAAAATATAAAATATAAAATATAAAATATAAAATATAAAATATAAAATATAAAATATAAAATATAAAATATAAAATATAAAATATAAAATATAAAATATAAAATATAAAATATAAAATATAAAATATAAAATATAAAATATAAAATATAAAATATAAAATATAAAATATAAAATATAAAATATAAAATATAAAATATAAAATATAAAATATAAAATATAAAATATAAAATATAAAATATAAAATATAAAATATAAAATATAAAATATAAAATATAAAATATAAAATATAAAATATAAAATATAAAATATAAAATATAAAATATAAAATATAAAATATAAAATATAAAATATAAAATATAAAATATAAAATATAAAATATAAAATATAAAATATAAAATATAAAATATAAAATATAAAATATAAAATATAAAATATAAAATATAAAATATAAAATATAAAATATAAAATATAAAATATAAAATATAAAATATAAAATATAAAATATAAAATATAAAATATAAAATATAAAATATAAAATATAAAATATAAAATATAAAATATAAAATATAAAATATAAAATATAAAATATAAAATATAAAATATAAAATATAAAATATAAAATATAAAATATAAAATATAAAATATAAAATATAAAATATAAAATATAAAATATAAAATATAAAATATAAAATATAAAATATAAAATATAAAATATAAAATATAAAATATAAAATATAAAATATAAAATATAAAATATAAAATATAAAATATAAAATATAAAATATAAAATATAAAATATAAAATATAAAATATAAAATATAAAATATAAAATATAAAATATAAAATATAAAATATAAAATATAAAATATAAAATATAAAATATAAAATATAAAATATAAAATATAAAATATAAAATATAAAATATAAAATATAAAATATAAAATATAAAATATAAAATATAAAATATAAAATATAAAATATAAAATATAAAATATAAAATATAAAATATAAAATATAAAATATAAAATATAAAATATAAAATATAAAATATAAAATATAAAATATAAAATATAAAATATAAAATATAAAATATAAAATATAAAATATAAAATATAAAATATAAAATATAAAATATAAAATATAAAATATAAAATATAAAATATAAAATATAAAATATAAAATATAAAATATAAAATATAAAATATAAAATATAAAATATAAAATATAAAATATAAAATATAAAATATAAAATATAAAATATAAAATATAAAATATAAAATATAAAATATAAAATATAAAATATAAAATATAAAATATAAAATATAAAATATAAAATATAAAATATAAAATATAAAATATAAAATATAAAATATAAAATATAAAATATAAAATATAAAATATAAAATATAAAATATAAAATATAAAATATAAAATATAAAATATAAAATATAAAATATAAAATATAAAATATAAAATATAAAATATAAAATATAAAATATAAAATATAAAATATAAAATATAAAATATAAAATATAAAATATAAAATATAAAATATAAAATATAAAATATAAAATATAAAATATAAAATATAAAATATAAAATATAAAATATAAAATATAAAATATAAAATATAAAATATAAAATATAAAATATAAAATATAAAATATAAAATATAAAATATAAAATATAAAATATAAAATATAAAATATAAAATATAAAATATAAAATATAAAATATAAAATATAAAATATAAAATATAAAATATAAAATATAAAATATAAAATATAAAATATAAAATATAAAATATAAAATATAAAATATAAAATATAAAATATAAAATATAAAATATAAAATATAAAATATAAAATATAAAATATAAAATATAAAATATAAAATATAAAATATAAAATATAAAATATAAAATATAAAATATAAAATATAAAATATAAAATATAAAATATAAAATATAAAATATAAAATATAAAATATAAAATATAAAATATAAAATATAAAATATAAAATATAAAATATAAAATATAAAATATAAAATATAAAATATAAAATATAAAATATAAAATATAAAATATAAAATATAAAATATAAAATATAAAATATAAAATATAAAATATAAAATATAAAATATAAAATATAAAATATAAAATATAAAATATAAAATATAAAATATAAAATATAAAATATAAAATATAAAATATAAAATATAAAATATAAAATATAAAATATAAAATATAAAATATAAAATATAAAATATAAAATATAAAATATAAAATATAAAATATAAAATATAAAATATAAAATATAAAATATAAAATATAAAATATAAAATATAAAATATAAAATATAAAATATAAAATATAAAATATAAAATATAAAATATAAAATATAAAATATAAAATATAAAATATAAAATATAAAATATAAAATATAAAATATAAAATATAAAATATAAAATATAAAATATAAAATATAAAATATAAAATATAAAATATAAAATATAAAATATAAAATATAAAATATAAAATATAAAATATAAAATATAAAATATAAAATATAAAATATAAAATATAAAATATAAAATATAAAATATAAAATATAAAATATAAAATATAAAATATAAAATATAAAATAAAATAAAATAAAATAAAATAAAATAAAATAAAATAAAATAAAATAAAATAAAATAAAATAAAATAAAATAAAATAAAATAAAATAAAATAAAATAAAATAAAATAAAATAAAATAAAATAAAATAAAATAAAATAAAATAAAATAAAATAAAATAAAATAAAATAAAATAAAATAAAATAAAATAAAATAAAATAAAATAAAATAAAATAAAATAAAATAAAATAAAATAAAATAAAATAAAATAAAATAAAATAAAATAAAATAAAATAAAATAAAATAAAATAAAATAAAATAAAATAAAATAAAATAAAATGAAACAATTTCAGTTTTCTCAATTTCGAGTTTCTCGATGTAAATTTTTATTTTCCTAATTTCAATTTTCAATTCTCAATTTCACTTTGTATTTTCTCAATATGATGTTGTATTTCCTCAATTTCAACTGAAAATGGTGTAGTTTATTTTCTCTCTATCTCTCTCTTGGTAAATAACAACTTCGTTAGAATGTAGCATAAGTTTAGGCTTGTCATTTATTCTGGAGAATAGAAAAAAACTCATTCAAGATGATTTAAACTTTTCCGGTGGCAGTAAAGTCAAAGTTTTGATGGTATTTATCTCATCAAGACTTTGCATTTATGTTTATCCATTTATTCTGAAAGTCACACTAAAAGAAAAAACTTGCTTGCATCCAAAAGAAATTCCCAACACGTAACGTAATGTGTCTGCAACACGTAACGTAATGTGTCTGTTGTAGGAATATTTCGCTACGTCAATCACCAGGAATATGGAAGCATTTATGTATTTTTTTCATTCACGAATATGTAGCAGCCACCAGCAGCATCATGTGAATACAGTATTTATTTGATCTTTGCAGGAAAAAAAACTGGAAAAACTCATGGCACCAAGACCATACAACCGGAGGCATGCATGTTGCAAAACATTGTGAGACGCAGTTGTTGCAATGTATGCATAAAATATATAAAAATGTCTAACCTTTTGTGCATTTCCAAGTAGTAGTTTGTGAAATATTTGATTAATGTGCTTGACATGACACATACATACATCCAACCCATGGATGGGGGGGCAGACTAGAAAGTCCTTTGTTGTCTGGACCCAATGGCTGATAATGTAGCATAATAATAAGAACAATTTAGAAGGAAACAACATGAAATGTTCGTTTATAATACATTTATAGCTGAAGCAACCTCAGTGCACACTATGCATTATTTTTGCCTTAATGTATGCTATGGTTTATGTAGTGTTTGGCACATTAGTGTAAACCAGCCTCAAAGTTGGCAATAAACTTTGGTCAGGGAAAAAAATATAACTAAATATGCAAATGTATTTCCCATAATGCAATTGGCGCCCAACGTGAGACAAGTAGTGACATTATTCAACAAAAAAAGAAAAGTTTTCTATCCAAACCAAAAAAAAGTTTAGTGTGTGAATTGAGACATGCTGATTCATAAAATCAACACAACATGTTTTTAGGGATATTTTTAAATTAAAATTTTCGTCTTAAAAAATTTGTGAAAAAATATTTTTTTCGACTAAAAATCTATTTTTTCATAAAATTCATAAAATCAACACAACATGTTTTTAGGGATATTTTTAAATTAAAATTTTCGTCTTAAAAAATTTGTGAAAAAATATTTTTTTTCGACCAAAAATCTATTTTTGCTGACCCGAAAAAAATCATAAAAAATATAAAAAGAGTCGGAAAAAAATATTATGTTTTATTTTTTAATAGCCAACATTCTAATGCAAAAAAAAAACAATGTTTACATGTAAACAAATCTATGGATAAATGTATAAGCTATTATTTAATTTAAAAAAATGATTATTTTATTTTTTAAATATCGCGAAAAGTCCCATTTATATAAATTATATAAAAGAATATATTGTTTTAGTTTGTATTAGTTTAGTTTGTAATCTATAAATAAATGTAAAATGAAATTTTAAAAAATCGTGTCATACTTGAAGTCTACATGTACTTGTACAAGAATGATCATAGCTTCTACATTTATCCATAGATTAACTAGGCCTGGTTTTTTTAGTTAAGATGTCAGCTATTCTAAGCTAAAATAATATATTCTGTTTTTAATAACTTATTTATTTTATTTATTCGACCTTTCTGATTTTGACTATTAAATAATAATTGTTCAAGCTCGAGGTCCTCAAGACCTCTGTTTTCTAATTTGTAAAGGGATTTTTCGCACTATTTAAACAATAAACAAACATTTATCCATAGATTGTTGTACATATGAACACTGTTTTAAATTTTAAATAAAAATACAACAAAATATTTTTTCTACTTTTTTCTATTTTTTATGTTTTTTTCGTGCCAAGAAAAAATTGATTTTTTCAAAAAAAAAAAAAAAAAAAAACAATTTTTTAGAGGTTGTTCCCCAATCTCTGTTTCTATGTAGATTCATAATAAGAGCCTTAAATAATAGTATTGTATTTTTAAGAATGATACTTCACAAGTGGGATAAAGTTTTTTTTCTTCATCAACACAATGGCGATGATATTTCAAAAGTGGAACGAAGGTTCTATCTTCACCGAGAGATACTATAGATTTGTACGCAAAACATCAAACGGGTATATATGTATTTTCACATTGTACTTTTGCGGTAATAGTTAGGTTATCACATCAGTAGCTTTTCTTGAGAATGATACTTCAGAAGTGGGATGAAGGTTCTTTCTTTATCAGGAGACGGTTAAATTCAGAAAAAACAAAGCCACAAAATGGCATATATGTGTGCCCCCATTTTTACCTAGAAATTTAAAAATATTAATTAAGAAGATATATAGGGATGATACTTCAGAAGTGGGATGAAGAGTATTTCTTTACCAAGAGACGATTAGATTCACATACAAAGAAAGAGCATATATATATTTCAACCTTTTTAATTAGCCATTTAACAGTTTTTCTTGTATTGAATAAAATGGTATGGAGATGATACTTCAGAAGTGGGATTAATGATATTTCTTTAAGAGATGGCCGGATTCACAAGCAATTGAGGCATTGAGGGCATATATTTCCACCATTTTACTTAGATATTTAAATTTTTTTGTTGTATTAAATAAAAAAATGTAGGATGATATTTCAGAAGTCGGATAAAGCACTTTCTTTCTAAAAAAACGACTAGATTCATACAGCTTGAAAAGGGCATATATTTTCCCATATTTCTTAGAAACGGTCACTTTTAATGGCTTTTGTGATTCGATTGACTTTTAATGGCTATTGATTCGAAACTTCTGATACTTCAGAAGTGGGATAAAGGTTTTCTTATCTATAAAAAAGACTAGATTCACACACAAAGCATAAATTTCCACCACATTTCAATTAGTCATTGAACAGCTTTTGTTTTATTTAATAAAAATATATGGAAATGATACTTCAGAAGTGGGATGAAGAGTATTTCTTTACCAAGAGACGATTAGATTCACAGACAAAGCTTCGAAAGAGCATATATTTCAACCTTTTTAATTAGCCGTTTAACAGTTTTTCTTGTATTCAATAAAATGATATGGTGATGATACTTCAGAAGTGGGATGAAGGTTATTTATTTATCAAGAGACGGTGGATTCACAAGCAATGCCTCAAAAGGGCACATATTTCCATCATTTTACTTAGATATTTAAATTGTGTTGTTGTATTAAATAAAATATGTGGGATGATTCTTCAGAAGTGGGATAAAGGCTATTTATTTCTAAAAAACGACTCTTAACCAAACGATTCTTAACCAAAGCTTGAAAAGAGCATAGAGCATATTACTTAGGAATGGTGACGTTGAATGGCTTTTGTGATATTGATTCGAAACTTCTGGGATAAAGGTTTTTTATTTATAAAAACGACTAGATTCAAACACAAAGCATATATTTCCAACACATTTAAATAAGACATTAAACAGATTTTGCTGTATTTAATAAAAATATATCGAAATGATACTTCAGAAGTGGGATGAATGCTATTTCTTTACCAAGAGGCGAACTAGATTCATAAACAAAGCCATCAGCTTCTTTTGTATTTAATAAAAATATGAGGAATGATACTTCAGAAGTGGGATGACTAATATTTCTTTAACAAGAGACGGCTAGATTGACAAGAAAAGCCTCAAAAGACGAAAAAGGGCATATATTTTCCCATATTACTTAGAAATGGTCTCGTTTAATGCCTTTTTTGATATTGATTCGGAACTTCTGTTACTTCAGAAGTGGGATGACGGGTTTTTTCTTAACGACAATATTCACAAACAAAGCCTCGACATTTAAAATTGAACAGATTTTGTTGTTTTGATTAATAATATATGGAAATGATACTTCAGAAGTGGGATGAATGATATTTCTTTATCAATAGATGGACTAGATTCATAAACAAAGCCTAGGTAGACCATATATTGCCACCATGTTAATTAGACATTTAACAGCATTATTTGTATTTGATAAAAAAATATGAGGGATGATACTACAGAAGTGGGACGACTAATATTTCTTTATAAAAAGACGGCTAGATTCACAAGAAAAACCTCAAAAGGCGGAAATGCGCATATATTTCCCAATATTACTTAGAAATGGTCACGTTTAATGCCTTTTCTGATATTGATTCGTAACTTCTGTTACTTCAGAAGTGGGATGAAGGGTTTTTTTCTTTACGACAATATTCACAAACAAAGCCTCGACATTTAAAATTGAACAGATTTTGTTGTTTTGAATAAAAATATATGGAAATGATACTTCAGAAGTGGGATGAATGATATTTCTTTATCAATAGATGGACTAGATTCATAAATAAAGCCATCAGTTTCATTTGTATTGAATAAAACGTATGAGGGATGATACTTCAGAAGTGTGATGACTAATATTTATTTATCAAGAGACGGCTAGATTCACAAGAAAAACCTCAAAAGGCGGAAAAGGGCATATATTTCCCCATATTAATTAGAAATGGTCTCTGTTACTTCAGAAGTGCGATGAAGGGTTTTTTCTTTACGACAATATTCACAAACAAAGTCTCTACATTTAAAATTGAACAGATTTTGTTGTATTTAATAAAAATATTTCGAAATGATACTTCAGAAGTGGGATGACTATTATTTCTTTATCAAGAGACGTCTAGATTCACAAGAAAAGCCTCAAAAGGCGTAAAACGGCATATATTTCCCCATATTACTTAGATATGGCCACGTTTAATGGCTTTTGTGATATTGATTCGGAACTTCTGATACTTCAGAAGTGGGATGAAGGTTTTTTCTTTACAACAATATTCACAAACAAATTCACGACTTTTAAAATTGAACAGATTTTGTTGTTTTGAATCAAACTATATGGAAATGATACTTCAGAAGTGGGATGCATGATATTTCTTTATCAAGAGACAGCTCGATTCATAAGTAAAGTCTCAAAAGATGCGGCTTTTGTAATATTTTTGTTAAAGAATGATACTTCAGAAGTGAGATGAGGGTTCTTTCTTCCCAAAGTCCCAAAAGATGCGGTTTTTTTAATACTTTTTTTTCGAAGAATGATACTTCAAAAGTGGGATGAAGAAGGTTCTTTCTTTATCAGGAGACTAATAAATTGACAACAAAAAAGCACATATTTTTTAGACATTTAAAAATATTAAGAAAAGAAGATATAAGGATGGTACTTCAGAAGTGGGATGAAGGTTACCAAGTTTGAAAAGAATACCATCTGTTACAAGCAAGATTTTCGAAGCTTTCGCTTATCACATTTCAGCCTAGATAAGACTTCAACGCACCGAGATTACATTTTTTGAGCGATTTTTTTCAATTTTATTTAAACCGGGTCTCCAAAAATTACCCGATTAGTGCTGTAATTATGTTTTTGGCCATTTTATGTGTGTCATAAAATATTTGAAGATCCTGTTTTTATATGAATGATCAAAAAATTTGTACAATTTAAAAAACCCACTCTTGTCTCATCCAGCGCAAAGACAAAAATAAATAGAATATATACATAGATCCAGAGATACATTTCAACGTAGGTACACACACATAAATTTGTATATACAAATTAATTTATTTTTCGGCACATATTTTTAACGTATCAACATTTTTTTTGCACATTTTTTTGTTGGCAAAATTCCAAATGATGTGGGCGCGCGGCTTTATATGACTATGATTACCAAGACAACGACCACAATGATGATGATGATGTTGATGATGGTGATTATTATCATTATGATGTGATAGCAATGAGATGATCGCATTATACAATTTTGTATTTAAACATTACTATGTACGAGTATGTATATGCCTGTATAACTATTTAGTAATTGTGTTTGCGCGGTTGAACAGCAACCAAAAAAAAAATAATAATAATTAATTATCTTGTTATAAAATATAATTTAATCGTTGAGTGTTAATTAACTATGTGTAATAATATAATTGGCTCGAAAAAACAACCGGGGGAAAAACAAATGGTGTGAAATTTAATCGCGGACAATTATTTATATAAATAATTGAATGGACAGTCAGTCATTCGGTCACAGATAAAGAGTGATTTTTTTGAGGTTAGGATTTTCATGCATTAGTATTTGACAGATCACGTGGGATTTCAGACATGGTGTCAAAGAGAAAGATGCTCAGTATGCTTTGACATTTCATCATGAATAGACTTACTAACGAGAAACGCTTGCAAATCATTGAATTTTATTACCAAAATCAGTGTTCGGTTCGAAATGTTCGAAATGGCAGAAAATCCGCTTTTTTATCGACAAATTTTGTTCAGCGATGAGGCTCATTTCCGGTTGAATGGCTACGTAAATAAACAAAATTGCCGCATTTGGAGTGAAGAGCAACCAGAAGCCGTTCAAGAACTGCCCATGCATCCCGAAAAAGGCACTGTTTGGTGTGGTTTGTACGCTGGTGGAATCATTGGACCGTATTTTTTCAAAGATGCTGTTGGACGCAACGTTACGGTGAATGGCGATCGCTATCGTTCGATGCTAACAAACTTTTTGTTGCCAAAAATGGAAGAACTGAACTTGGTTGACATGTGGTTTCAACAAGATGGCGCTACATGCCACACAGCTCGCGATTCTATGGCCATTTTGAGGAGAACAATTCATCTCAAGAAATGGACCGGTAAGTTGGCCACCAAGATCATGCGATTTGACGCCTTTAGACTATTTTTTGTGGGGCTACGTCAAGTCTAAAGTCTACAGAAATAAGCCAGCAACTATTCCAGCTTTGGAAGACAACATTTCCGAAGAAATTCGGGCTATTCCGGCCGAAATGCTCGAAAAAGTTGCCCAAAATTGGACTTTCCGAATGGACCACCTAAGACGCAGCCGCGGTCAACATTTAAATGAAATTATCTTCAAAAAGTAAATGTCATGGACCAATCTAACGTTTCAAATAAAGAACCGATGAGATTTTGCAAATTTTATGCGTTTTTTTTTTAAAAAAAGTTATCAAGCTCTTAAAAAATCACCCTTTACAACAACATAACACAAGCCTGCTTAATTAGTAAACCCTAATATTTTAATATTGATGTGATGGTTTGATTGTTCGAAAGCCTGTAAATATGTGGAACAAAAAAAGAAGAGATAGCCTAAAACTAGGCAACACTATTCGTTCAATAATTTATAGAAATTTTAATAGTTTAGGATTTGGAAAGGAAAAAAATATCTTGCTGATTATTTTCCCCCATTATATTTATGTTGACAATCCCACGTATCCATTCCCAGTCCAATCATTTGTCAAAAGTTATCATGTCATGCCAGCATGAAATACTTAGGGCGAGAATATAAAACCACTTACCTCCCTATGGTCTTTTTTACAAATAGCCATTTGTGAAATTAAATTTGGAAAATTACCTGTAAAGAGAAGAAAGAAAAATTAGTATAAATGAATACGGGAGAAAAAATGATAATTAATCATAAGAGATGATTATAAAATTTTAATTAAATTGAAATATTTAAAATGACTAATGATGTAACGCATCCCATGGGCCACTACTTTATAGAGGAACAGTTAGACAAAAAATAGTTAAACAAGAGATTTGCCGGCCAAAGCTAACTTCTTCTAAGGGAATATATAGTTCAGAAGTGGGATATAATGTTTATAGATTTATAAAAAATCCTCAAAATGATACCTACGTTTAACAGCTATTGTGGTATTTTTTGCCTGAAAAGCATACCTATTTCCCATATTACTTATAAATGTAAATTGGTCTTTTTAGGGTACTTCAGAAGTGGGATAAAAGTTATTTCTTTCTAAAAAATTACTAGATTCACAAACAAAGACTGAAATGGACATAGCTCTTCCCTATATTACTTATAAATGGTCACGTTTAATGGCTTTTGTGATACTTCTGATACTTCAGAAGTGGGATAAAGGATTTTTATTACTTATAAATGTAAATTGGTCTTTTTAGGGTACTTCAGAAGTGGGATAAAAGTTATTTCTTTCTAAAAAATTACTAGATTCACAAACAAAGACTGAAAAGGGTATAGCTCTTCCCTATATTACTTATAATATAACCCACTTCAGAAGTGGGATAAATGATTTTTATTTATACAAAACGACTAGATTCACACACAATGCATATATTTCCACAAAACTTCAATTGAACAGCTTTTGTTGTATTTAATAAAAATATATGGAGATGATACTTCAGAAGTGGGATGAATGATATTTCTTTATCAAGAGACGGCTGGAATCATAAGAAAATGTTCAAAAGGCTAAAAAGGATATATATTTCCCCATATTACTTAGAAATGTTCACGTTTAATGTCGTTTGTAATATTTATTCGAAACTTTTGATACTTCAGAAGTGGGATAAAGGATATTTTTTTATAAAAACGACTAGATGCATAAACAAAGCCGCGAAAGATAATATATTTACACCACCTTAATTAGACATTTAACAGATTTTGTTGTATTGAATAAAAAGATATGGGGAATGATACCTCAGAAGTGGGATAAAGGTTTTTTTATTTATAAAAAAACGACTAGATTCACACACAAAGCATATATTTCCACCACATTTCATTTAAACATTAAACAGCTTTTGTTGTATTTAATAAAAATACATGGAAAAGATACTTCAGAAGTGGGATGAAGGATATTTCTTTATCAAGAGACCAAGGCCGGATTCATATGAAAAGCTCCAAAAGGCGTAAAAAGGCATAAATTTCCCCATATTACATAGAAATGGTCACGTTTAGTGGCTTTTGTGATATTGATTCGAAATTTCTGATACTTCAGAAGTGGGACTCACACTAGATTAACATACAAAGTATATATTTCCTCCACATTTCAATTAGACATTGAACAGCTTTTGTTGTATTTAATAAAAATATATGGAGATGATACTTCAGAAGTGGGATGAATGATATTTCTTTATCTAGAGACCAAGGTTGGATTCTTAAGAAAATCCTCAAAATGGCGGCTTTTGTAATATCTTTTAAATAATAATACTTCAGAAGTGGGATAAAGGTTTTTTCTTCATCAAGACAAGACGATGATACATCAGAAGTGGGATACAGGTTCTAACTTTATCGAGAGACGGCTAGATTCTCAAGCAATGCCTCAAAAAGGGCATGATGATACTTCAGATGTGGGATGAATGATATTTCTTTATCCAGAGACCAAGGTTGGATTCTTAAGAAAATCCTCAAAATGGCGGCTTTTGTAATATTTTTTAAATAATAATACTTCAGAAGTGGGATAAAGGTTTTTTCTTCATCAAGACAAGATGATGATACTTCAGAAGTGGGATACAGGTTCTGACATTACCGAGAGACGGCTAGATTCTCAAGCAATGCCTTGAGGCATGGTTAAGATATGACATCATTATCTCTTTCGAGAATGGTATTTCAGAAGTGGGATGAAGATTCTTTCTTTATCAGAAAACTACAAAATTCACAACAACAAAGCCACAAGATGGTGGTTATTTGTGCCCCTTTTAACTTAGACATTTAAAAATATTAATTAAGAAGATATGAGGATGTTTCTTCAGAAGTGAGATGAATGATATTTCTTTATCAAGAGACCAAGGCTGGATTCATAGAAAAAGCCTCAAAAGAGGCGGCTTTGTAATATTTTTTCTAAAGAATGATACATCAGAAGTGGAATAAAGGTTTTTTCTTCATCAAGACAAGACGATGATACTTCAGAAGTGGGATGAAGGTTCTAACTTTACCGAGAGAGCGACTAGATTCACAAGCAATATCTCAAAAGGACATATATTTCCACCCCATTTTACTTAGACATTTAACAGCTTATGTTGTATTGAATAAAATGGGAATAATACTTCAGAAGTGGGATGAATGATATTTCTTTATAAATAGAATAGACTAGTCTCAAAAGGCGTTTTTTGTAATATTTTTTTTAAAGAATGGTACTTCAGAAGTGGGATAAAAGTTTATTTTCTTCATTACGACACAACGATGCTACTTCAGAAGTGGGATGAACGTTTTTTTCATTACCACAACTAAATTCAAAGCAAAACATCAAAATGACATATATTTCCACATTGTACTGAAGTTTTTGATTATTACCTCCTGCTTTAACATTACTTTTAGTAAGAAGTATAGTAGAAAAGGGAGCTGGAACAGGATGAACAGTTTATCCACTGCTGTCTTCTAATATTGCTCATGGTGAAGCTTCTGTTGATTTAGCTATTTTCTCACTTCATTTAGCAAGAATTTCTTCAATTCAGCAGCTTTCGCTGTAATGTTTAGGATAAGACAATAGAACTTTTTGGAGAATGAAACTTCAGAAGTGGGATAAAGGCTCTTCTTTTTTATCAGAAGACGACTAAGTTCACTACATATATTTCAACAGCATATATTTTCCCCCAATTTACTTAGACATTGAAACTTCAAAAGTGGGATAGCCTCTTTTCTTATCACTTCAGAAGTGGGATGATGAGTTTTTACCAAGAGACGACTATTTTCATAAGTAAAGCATCAAAAGAAAATTGTTTTCCATTAAACTCGGAAATGTAACAGCTTTTGTGGCAATAATTGGGATAAGACTTCGGAACATTTTGGAGAATGAAACTTCAGAAGTGGGATATACATATTTGTAATAGATAAAGTTTACTGTTTTTTTTAGAAGAAATTAGCAAATTGAAGACATTCAACAAAAGATAACTACGTCATTGCTATTTCATCTGAAGGCAAATACTTCAAAAGTGGGATAAAGTTGCTGAAAAACCAAGGCTAGGAAAATTTTTTAATTGATGATATCACTCACACCCTTTACAAAGTCCAGATATGACACTAAAACTTCTATTATGTTGTTCTAAATGAAACGAATAAATATAGACCCGCCCGTCGACACACCAAAAAGCCAACAGATTTTGATAGTCTTAAATTATTTATATTACTTTTCCTTCCACTCCCTCTATTTCGTTTATATCAAAGGTCATCATCATCATCATACAACAACATCTAGCTATGCCTGCAGGAGCAAAAGCATTTAAAAAAACGCTCAGTGCTATCTCCATGTTCATGTCCATGTGTTTTTGTTCGCAACAAAGTTCGAACGACATGTAATAAAACTCCAAACTGACAACAGAGAGCCAGCCAGTCAGCCAGCCAGCCAGGAAGGGGTAGGGCAGGGGCTGGGCGAGAGGACGCAAATGGATAACAAATACTAAACAACAAATAGTAAATCACTGCTGCTATCCCGCCAGCGGGTGGCAACAAAGTTAATTTGATGAATCAGTGGATGAAGCAACAAAAAACAGGATATTCTGTACTTTTTCCACTCTGTTGGACAAATTAAACTTTTTCTATTGGAATTTCCATTAAAAAAGTTTTACTGGGTGTTTTTGACACAAACACCAAAAAACAATTTCCAGTTAACACTTTTAATTTTTTTAATTCACTTCAAGGGAGAACAACAAAAGCCTGTAACTATTTTCCCGATTCCAACAAAATAGGAGAGCAATTTTTGGCATAAAGTTTTAGAAATAAATTTGAATGGCAGCAAATGTTTAAAATCCATGCAGGTGTTGTATTAAAGTTGTAAACGTCATTGTGGATGAGTATTTTTAGCTTCATTCTCCCCTTGACATTTTCAGCTGCAACGACAGCTCCATAAATATGTCAATTTATAGGCGCTGATGATAAGTGAAAGATATTGCGATGTTACAACTATTTGTTTATACTGTCCAAAAAATATGCTCCATAGGATGCGATGACATATAAAGCCTAAAAGTAAGCCAGAGAAAAAAAAACGAAAAAACCCTAAAACTATGCAACACAAAATGGCTGATGATAACGATTTAACATATGATTTATATACTTATAGAGAGTTAACTTAAATCCACAATATTTATACATTTAAATTTTTATTATTTATATATTTATAATATAAAGCAATATAATATAAAGTTATTTAAAGCCTTATCCCTATAAGAATGCCATGATTATTTGGGAATTCATAATATAGTGATAACGCCTGTAAGTATGTTTCTTGGATGATATGGAAATTAGCTAATAAAGAATTGTAAGGAATAAGAGTCAAATATAAGAGTCTAATTTTAGTATGAGATGAACTATAAAGAGGAACGTATGACCGGCCTTTCTCAACATGTATGCTTTTACGAGGCTCTTCGTTCATTCTCCAAAAAGTTCTATTGTCTTATCCTAAACATTACAGCGAAAGCTGCTGTATGATTCAGTACAATGTGGAAATATATGTCCTTTTGATGTTTTGCTTTGAATTTAGTTGTCTCTTGGTAATGAAAAAAGACTAGTCTATTCTATTTATAAAGAAATATCGTTCATCCCACTTCTGAAGTATTATTCCCATTTTATTCAATACAACAAAAGCTGTTAAATGTCTAAGTAAAATGGGTGGAACTATATGTCCCTTTGAGGCATTGCTTGTGAATCTAGTCGCTCTCTCGGTAAAGTTAGAACCTGTATCTCACTTCTGAAGTATCATCGTCTTGTCCTGATGAAGAAAAAACCTTTATTCCATTTCTGATGTATTAACCTTTAGAAAAAATATTACAAACGCGCCTCTTTAGAGGCTTTTTCTATGAATCCAGCCTTGGTCTCTTGATAAAGAAATATCATTCATCCCACTTCTAAAGGAACATTCTCATATCTTCTTAATTAATATTTTTAAATGTCTAAGTTAAAAGGGGTACAAATAACCACCATATTGTGGCTTTGTTGTTGTGAATTTTGTAGTTTTCTGAAAGAATCTTCATCCCACTTCTGAAATACCATTCTCGACAGAGATAATGATGTCATATCTTAATCATGCCCTTTTTGAGGCATTGCTTGAGAATCTAGCCGTCTCTCGGTAAAGTTAGAACCTGTATCCCACTTTTGAAGTATCATCGTCTTGTCTTGATGAAGAAAAAACCTTTATCCCACTTCTGAAGTATTATTATTTTAAAAA
Organism: Polietes domitor; assembly: GCA_947397865.1. NCBI lineage: Eukaryota > Metazoa > Arthropoda > Insecta > Diptera > Muscidae > Polietes > Polietes domitor. The sequence continues at coordinate 162,643,659 of OX377621.1, forward strand.
AATATTACAAAAGCCGCCATTTTGAGGATTTTCTTAAGAATCCAACCTTGGTCTCTTGATAAAGAAATATCATTCATACCACTTCTGAAGTATCATCACCATATATTTTTTTATTAAATACAACAAAAGCTGTTCAATGTCTAATTGAAATGTGTTGGAAATTATATGCTTTATGTGTTAATCTAGTGTGAGTCCCACTTCTGAAGTATCAGAAATTTCGAATCAATATCACAAAAGCCACTAAACGTGAGCATTTCTAAGTAATATGGAGAAATATATGCCTTTTTACGCCTTTTGAGGCTTTTCATATGAATCCAGCATTGGTCTCTTGATAAAGAAATATCATTCATTCCACTTCTGAAGTATCTTTTCCATGTATTTTTATTAAATACTTTTGTTGTATTTAATAAAAATACATACTGTTTAATGTTTAATTGAAATGTGGTGGAAATGTATGCTTTGTGTGTGAATCTAGTCGTTTTTTATAAATAAAAAAAAAAACTTTATCCCACTTCTGAAGTATCATTTTCCATATATTTTTATTCAATACAACAAAATCTGTTAAATGTCTAATTAAAGTGGTGGAAATATATTATCTTTCGCGGCTTTGTTTATGCATCTAGTCGTTTTTTATAAAAAAAAAATAAGCTTTATCCCACTTCTGAAGTATCAGAAGTTTCGAATAAATATTACAAACGTCATTAAACGTGAACATTTCTAAGTAATATGGGGAAATATATGTCCTTTTCAGCCTTTTGAACCTTTTCATATGATTCCAGCCGTCTCTTGATAAAGAAATATCATTCATCCCACTTCTGAAGTATCATCTCCATATATTTTTATTAAATACAACAAAAGCTGTTCAATTGAAATGTGGTGGAAATATATGCTATATGTGTGAATCTAGTCGTTTTTTTTTATAAATAAAAATCATTTATCCCACTTCTGAAGTATCAGAAGTATCACAAAAGCCATTAAACGTGACCATTTATAAGTAATATAGGGAAGAGCTATGTCCTTTTCAGTCTTTGTTTGTGAATCTAGTAATTTTTTTTAGAAAGAAATACCTTTTATCCCACTTCTGAAGTACCCTAAGAAGACCAATTTACATTTATAAGTAATAAAGGGAAATAGGTATCCTTTTCAGGTAAAAAATACCACAACAGCTGTTAAAAGTAGACATGTCTAGGTATCATTTTGAGGATTTTTTATGAATTTATAAACTTTATATCCCACTTCTGAACTATATATTCCCTTAGAAGAAGTTAGCGGTATTAACGAAAACCAAATATTTGTAAAGTGAAGAGCAAAAGTAGACTTCGTTTTCTAAATAAAAGTTAAAGAACCGACAGCCAATATTACACTTAAACCGGGTGATGTACGCCTGAATCTATGGGCGAGTTTTTCATTTCCTCAAAGTTCCGAAGATTACAATTTTCTAAATAAAAGTTAAAGAAACGATAATACGATACACCGTCCGACAGCCAATATTACACTTAAACCGGGTGATGTACGCCTGAATCTATGGGCGAGTTTTTCATTTCCTCAAAGTTCCGAAGATTACAATTTTCCAAGAATTATTTTAAATACTTATTCGCATCCTATGCTGCCGGTAGAAGTGTCAAATTAAAGAGGAGAATGTCAGCTAAAAATACTTCAAACTGTGTACTTCTATCTATTTAAATTTAGTATTAACAACCATTTCAATCCATATCCTTCTTAAAAGGTAAAATATCAGAAAACTAAATAAACAAAGGGGGAAATTTGAAGTGATTGCTAATGCTAAACATATGCAGATAAAAGCATGTAATTTAAAGTATTTTTAACAGACATCCTCCTTTTTCATATGACACTTTTACCATTATCATATGGTGAGAATATGTATTTAAAATAATTTTTGAAAAATGGTATACTTTGGAACTTTGTAGTTCTATAAATATACAAAGTTCCAAAGTAAACAATTTTTCAAAAAATTATTTTCAATACTTATTCGAACCCTATGATATCGTTATAAATGTCAAATTAAAGAGGAGAATGTCAGCTAAAAATACTTCAAACAGTGTACTTCTATCTCTTTTAATTTAGCATTAACAACCATTTCAAAATTTCCCTATTAAAAAGTTAAAATATGAAAATACTAAATGAACTAAGGGGGAAATCTGAAATGGTTGGTAATGTTAAACTAACATAGATAAAATCATTCAATTTAAAGTATTTTTAACAGATATCCTCCTCTTTCATTTAAAATATATATGTACCAGTTCATAGGGTTAAAATATATATTTTTTTAATTTTATTCTTTTAAGGGATAAATAAAATTCCAATTTTCGCCGAAGGTAACTTAAATATTTGTAGTCTCATTTTGAAAATATAAGGCCAATAACACCCAGTTATTTGTTAAACTAAAGGCTTTCTAAACTCGAAAAAGATATCAAAAGATATTTTTATGGTAATTTTTTTTTATTTTTTTACTGAAATTTAAATTTTCGGAGAAAGATACCTTAAATATTTGTACTCTCATTGTGTAAATAAAAGTCTGATAACACCCGGTTATATGTAAAATTAAAGGTACTCGTGATGGCTACAAATATTGCGAACTACACTATCACATAAAAACAGTGGTTTAGGAACAGTCTTTAAAAATTTGGGAAAACACTATTTTTTTCGAAAAAAAAAAAAACTATTTTTGCTGGCACGTAAAAAATCATAAAATTGGAAAAAAATGTCGGAAAAAATCGCGAAAAATAATTTAAATGTAAAAAGTCTGTGGAAGAATGTAGACACAAAAGATTTTTTTAATTATATTTTTTTAATCTATTTTTGCTGGCACGAAAAAAATCATAAAAAATAGAAAAAAGTCGGCAAAATGTATTTTGTTTAATTTTTCTATAGCTAACATTCTATGCAAAAAAATGTTTAAAAAATCTGTGGATAAATGTAGAAGTTATGATACTCTTTGTAGACGCAAAAGATAAAAAATTATGATTTTTTTAATTTTCTGTAATGGCTGACATCTTAGCGATGAAAACAATTGCCCTGTTTTGAAGAAAATCTATATTGAATGATTTGCTGACATTTGAAAAACTCTTCTTTGTCAAAAATTATTTTTATATTTTTTATATGTTAAAAAATTAATAGAAATATTTCCTGGCATGTGAAAAACTCTATCTTCAAAAATTCAAATATACTGAAGGTTTGAGCAGAAATGCTGCCGCATTAATATCAATCATGCGCACCGCTGGACAAAAAATTCGCATATTTAAACAAGCGGCCACCTTATTAAAATATTCCATATATTTTTTCTGAAGCTATGTCTTTTGTCAACTATAATTTTTATATTTTTAAATATATGAACAAATTCAGAAATATTTTCTAGGATGTGAAAAATTCCGCACTGTAAATATTAATTTACAAGTTTTAAGTATTTTCAACAATTTAGAAATACTGAAGGTTTTAGTAAAAATGCTGCCGAATTAATAACAATCATGCGCACCCTAGGACCAAGGGAAATGTCTAATTACACAATGCAACAAAATACAACATAACTTCTGCATTTATTCATAGATTTTCTTCAAATTGGCCTTGTTTTCTTCGCTGAGATCCCGGGTATTATAAAAATGAAACAAAATGATACGTTATCTAATCTGTAATACAGTTTTTCATGCTATTTAAACAAAAAATAAATAAAATCAGGATTTTAAAATTTTTTTCCTCAACAAAGAGGCTCTATTTTTATCCTTAGAACTTTCACACATAAATTGTTTTCTTCGTTATAATGTTAGATATTCAAAAATAAAACTAAGTTTTTTTTTCTAATTTTTTTCTATCTTTTTTTTTGGAAAAAATCAATTTTTTTCAATTCTTTGAGACTGTTGCCAATCCACTGTTTCTATGAGACAGTGAAATTCAAAACATTTGAAATTAATATTAAAGCTAAATATTAGTAATATTAATAAAAAATTATCCATTAAAAAATGTTAATGTCGTTTTCGAGTTTAGAAGGCCAAGCTATTGTACATTGGCCTTGGGCATTTTTTCGTAATGTGTAATTAATATATTTTAGATATGTTAAAAATATAAAGAAATGAGGGAAAATTTTTATTTAAATTGATTTAGTCATACGTGAAGACGACATGTACTTCTACAAGAAGGACAATAACTTCTACAGTTATCCATAGATTTTCTTTAACAAGGCCTTGTCGGCATTTAAAAACTAAACTAAAATAAAATATTCTCTTATTTAATTAGTAAAGGTGTTTCACGCTATTTAAACAGAAATTAAAAAAAAAATATGTTTTTTAAAAAATATTTTGCGTCTACAATGAGTATCATAAATTCTAGATTTATCTATAGATTTTTCAATGTAAACTTTGTTTTTTTTTTTTTTTGCTTTAGAGGTTTAGCTATTAAAAAATAAAACAAAATAATTTTTCCGACTTTTTTTTTTCTATTTTTTTATGATTTTTTTTCGCGAAGCAAAAAATAGATTTTTTCGAAAAAAAAAAATCCCAAATTTTTGGAGACTGTTCCTAAACCACTGTTTCTATGTGAAAGTGTAAAGCGCAACATTCGTAGACTTCATAATTACCATCAATTGATAATATAAGTGGTTGCGATTGGACCAATATATCCAAAATGAGAGTAGAAATATTAAAGGCGCCTACAACGAGAATTTTAATTTTAGTAAAAAATTGAAAAATATATCAAAAAAATATATAAAAATATATATACACATATCCAAAATAAAAGTACAAATATTAAAGGTACCTACGACGATAATTTTAATTTTAGTAAAAAATTAAAAAAAAAATATCCATAAAATATTTTTGTGTTCATTTTATGAATCAGCAGGCCTCAATGCATACAAAAAATATTTTTTTCGGCTTGGACACACTATTTTGTTTAGTTTGTTGCATAGCGTTATAGGTTTCAAGTTCAATATTGCTGATAAGTTTTGCTTTTTGCTGGGTAATAAATAAAAATCATTATTTATATTTTTTATATATTCAAATACCAACCACAGCTATTTCTGACAAATTTCAATTTAATATTCCATTCCATTTCGTTTTTTATTTATTTGTGACAACATCATAAAAAACATTGGCGCCCAACGCGAGGCTCCATTGAAATTTATTCAAAAAAAAACGAGAGAAAAAACGTGAATAACGTGAGTCGTGTGTTATGGCAAAAAAATAATAAAAAAAGGCGAATAAATTTTGTTCAAATATTAACCAAAAACCACAAAGCCCTCAAGACATTAACATTTAGTTGCGCATGTAAAAAGGAATAAAGAAAGTATGCTTTAATTAAACTAGAACAATATAATGAAATTAAATACACACACACACTTGTGTGTGGCCATGCCTGAAAGTATGCTTCAGGAAATGTTTACGCACAAAAAAAAACTATCATAAAGCCTTGATGAACCCCATAAAATCAGATTGAAGCAAAAAAAAAAAACAACAATAACACCTAAAAGTGCTTGTTGTACTCACAACAATTGGATTACATGCCCGAAAGTATGCTTAAGAAAATTTGCGAATTATCTTTGCCGTAAGAGGTCAAAAGGTCATTGGTCAAAGTTTGTCCTCATTATGAGCTCTATATATTATCAAATTAAATCATTCCATACATTTCTGTTCTGCTTTATAAAATATTAACAACATTTGTGGTGTGGTGATGGTCTTTCAACATCAACATCAGCATTTGCTAATGCCTAAAAGTGTGCTCTAGAGAGAACGTTTTAACGTTAAGGCCTAATGTGATGCTATACAAAAATAGCACCACAACAGCGGGGTGGTTTATAATAATCACTAAAAATAGACAATAGGGAAATTGATTTAATAATAAAAAATAGGAAAGAATAATAAATGCTAAAAAAAGAATTTCATGAAATATTACAAGGACTACTATAAATTTAATAAGGCTAAACGTTTGGCAAACAGAATGCAAGGTCAAAAGTTCATGTATGTGTAATAATAACTAAACAATAGGGAAATTGATTTATTAAGAAAAAAAAAGAAAAAATAATAGATGCTAAAAAAGAAGTTCATGAAATATTATAATAATATGTACATGTAACAAAGCTAAACGTTTGTCAAACAGAAAGCAGGATATTAGCAAGTTCATGTGTGTGCGTAATAATATTAGTCCTTAGACAATTTTTAGTCTAAGAAGAAGTGTAAACTGTCCCCTCTATTTGATATTTTTATTTTTCTTCAATTCTTAGTCTATGAAGTGTAAACTATCCCCTCTCATTGATATTTTTATTTTTCTTCAATTCTTAGTCTATGAAGTGTAAACTATACCCTCGCTTTGATATTTTTATTTTTCTTCAATTCTTAGTCTATGAAGTGTAAACTAACCCCTCTCTTTAATATTTTTTATTTTTCTTCAATTCTTAGTTTATGAAGTATAAACTATTCTCTTTCTTTAATATTTTTCTTTAATTCTTAGTCTATGAAGTGTAAACTATCCCCTCTTTTTGATATTTTTATTTTTCTTCAATTCTTAGTCTATGAAGTGTAAACTAAACCCCTCTCTTTAATATTTTTTATTTTTCTTCAATTCTTAATTTATGAAGTGTAAACTTTTCCCTCTCTTTGCTATTTTTATTTTTTTTTTTAAATCTTAGTCTATGAAGTGTAAACTATCCCATCTCTTTGATATTTTTATTTTTCTTCAATTGTTAGTCTATGAAGTGTAAACTATCCCATCTCTTTGATATTTTTATTTTCCTTCAATTCTTAGTCTATGAAGTGTAAACTATCCCCGCTCTTTGATATTTTTATTTTTCTTTAATTCTTAGTCTATGAAGTGTAAACTATTCTCTCTCTTTAATTTTTTTTATTTTTCCTCAATTCTTAGTCTATGAAGTGTTAACTATCTCCTCTATTTTATATTTTTATTTTTCTTCAATTCTTATCTATGAAGTGTAAACTATTCTCTCTCTTTGATATTTTTTATTTTTCCTTAGTCAACGAAGTGTAAACAATACACTCTCTTTGATATTTCTTCAATTCTTAGTCTACGAAGTGTAAACTATTCTCTCTCTTTGATATTTATATTTTTCTTCAATTTTTAGTCTATGAAGTGTTAACTATCCCCTCTCTCTGATATTTTTATTTTTCTTCAATTCTTAGTCTATGAAGTGTAAACTATCTCATCTCTTTGATATTTTTATTTTTCTTCAATTATTAGTCTATGAAGTGTAAACTATTCTCTATCTTTGATATTTGTATTTTTCCTTAGCCAACGTAGTGTAAACTATCCCCCCCCCCTTTTTTGATATTTTTATATTTCTTCAATTCTTAGTCTATGTAGTGTAAACTATCCCCTCTCTTTGATATTTTTATTTTTCTTCAATTCTTAGTCTATGAAGTGTAAACTAACCCCTCTCTTTGATATTTTTATTTTTCTTCAAATTTTAGTCTATGAAGTGTAAACTATCCAATCTCTTTAATTTTTTATTTTTCCTCAATTCTTGGTCTATGAAGTGTAAACTATTCTCTGGCTTTTTGATATTTTTATTTTTCTTCAATTCTTAGTCTATGAAGTGTAAACTAACCCTTTCTCTTTGATATTTTTTATTTTTCTTCAAATTCTTAGTTTATGAAATGTAAACTATCCCCTCTCTTTGATATTTTTTATTTTTCTTCAATTCTTAGTCTATGAAGTGTAAACTATCCCCTCTCTTTGATATTTTGACTTTTCTTCAATTGTTAGTCTATGAAGTGTAAACTATTCTCTCTCTTTGATATTTTTTATTTTTCTTCAATTCTTAGTCTATGAACTATAAACTATCCCCTCTCTTTGATATTTTTATTTTTCTTCAATTTTTAGTCTATGAAGTGTAAACTATTCTCTGGCTTTTTGATATTTTTATTTTTCTTCAATTATTAGTCTATGAAGTGTTAGTTTACACTCCCCTCTCTTTGATATTTGTATTTTTCCTTAGCCAACGAAGTGTAAACTATTCCTCTCTCTCTTTATCTTAAAATTAATTAATTCTCTTTGATAATTTATAAACTATGTCTTAAACCTCTCACAATTATTATTTGTTGGCCCAAAACCAACCAACCAACTTTGTTTCCAATTTGCTGGTGGTGGTGTTGTTGCCTTTTGCGTTTTGCAAAATTTCAAGAAATTAAAAAATCGTAACACGTCCTTTGGCCATAATTTAACTTTTGGCTCCTTTTCTCAACGAACGACTTAACATTAAGCACAACTGCATGGACATGGAACGAAGAAAGCCAAAGGAAGTCAGCGACATTTTGAAAAAAGTTTAAATTTTCCGTCCCATCCAGAAAGTTCTGGTGTAATTGAACAGAAATAGTTGTTGTTGCCAGAGGGGAGGGAGAAGGTAACCTTTTTTGGGAAAATATTTTTTCCTAGAATTCCTTGGAGAAAATAAATTTTGCATTGTAGCCGAAGAACTACATCTGTGGCAACTGTTTCAAGTTCAGTGAACCCCCGGACTTTTCTTTATTTCGGTTTGGTTCTCAATATACATTCTTTACAGTCGCAACATTGTAATTGTATAACGACGACTACGACGACGACAATATTCGTATTCTCATTTTTAAAAACAAGTCTTGTGCAATTTACTAACAAATTGTATTTTTGACGTTGCGCAAAATTGTTGCTATTGTTTTAAAGTTTTCTTTGTGCTTGCTTGGTCCCCACCATACACTCGAAGAAAAAAATAAATAAAAAATAATATCGCTGTTTCCTTTTTTGTGAAATTCAACGTAGAATATTTTTTCTATTCACATCACTCTCAAAAAATTAAGTTTTGTGGGTCAGTTTAGCACAAATTAATCCTAATCCTTGAATTTTAAGCATTGACTTATCTCTGGCATTGAAGTTGAGTTTTGCATTTTTGTGTATTCAGAGATTTATAGTAGAATCTTACGGCAAACATTTTTGTAGAATATTTTGACTCGTTTGTTCCTCGTAGAGTTTTAAGTAATATTGCCGAAGTTGCGACTTTCCGTTTCCAGTAAAGATTGTTGCTGTAAAGTTTAAATTTATCTTATGTGGTTGCAAGGAAGTTTGAATCCATCTAATGTGCTTGCAAAGAAGTTTGAATCCAACTCATGTAGTTGCAAGGAAGTTTCAATCGATCTCTAGTGTTTGCAAGAAAGTTTGAATCCATCGCATGTGCTTGCAAGGAAGTTTGGATCCATCTCATGTAGTTACAAGGAAGTTTGAATCCACCTCATGTAGTTGCAAGGAGGTTTGAATCCATCTCATTTAGTTGTAAGTAAGCTTGAATCCAAAATTTAGTTGCAAGGGAATTTGAATCGATCTCATGTGGTTGCAAGGAAGTTTGAATCCATCTCCTGTGCTCGCAAGGAAGTTTGAATCCATCGGATGTGGTTGCGAGAAAGTTTGAAACCATCGGATGTGGTTGCAACGAAGTTTGAATACATTGGAATCCAAGAAATACAAGTTGAATCCATCTAAAGTAGCTGCAAGGAGGTTTGAATCCATCTGATTTAGTTGTAAGTAAGTTTGAATCCAAAATTTAGTTGCAAGGAAGTTTGAATAGATCTCATGTGGTTGCAAGGAAGTTTGAATCCATCTCATGTGGTTGCAAGGAAGTTTGAATCTATCGGAAATGGTTGCATCGAAGTTTGAATCCATCGGATATGGTTGCATCGAAGTTTGAAACCATCGGATGTGGTTACAACGAAGTTTGAATACATCGGATGTGGTTTAAACGAAGTTTGAATCCATCGGATGTAGTTGCAACGCAGTTTGAATCGATTTGGAGCGGTTGCAATGATGATTACAACATGTTCCCTAAATATTTGACTAGTTTCAAGCACAATCAAAATGTTTAACGGATTTTGTTTAGTTGATCAGTAAAATTTGAATACGTGTGGAGCGGTTGCAACAAAGTTTGAATCCATCGGATGTGGTTGCAACAAAGTTTGAGACCATCGTATGTGGTTGGAATGAAGTTTGAATCCATCGCATGTGGTTGCAACGAAGTTTGAATCCATCGCATGTGGTTGCAACGAAGTTTGAATCCATCGCATGTGCTTGCAACGAAGTTTGAATCGATCTCATGTGGTTGCAACGAAGTTTGAATCCATCTCCTGTGCTCGTAAGGAAGTTTGAATCCATCTCATGTGGTTGCAGGGAAGTTTGAATCCATCGGATATGGTTGCAACGAAGTTTGAATCCATCGGATGTGGTTGCAACGAAGTTTGAATCCATCGTATGTGGTTGAAACGAAGTTTGAATCCGTATGGAGCACATTCAAAGCATTGTGCAAGCATTTTGATTTGGTTCGATGTAAGTTTGAAACCAGCTGAAGTAGATGGATGGAAGTTTGAACCAAAGTAAATATGTTGCATTCGACTAAAAGATAAAGTTTGAAATTCTTTGGGGATTATTTGCGATTCCAATCGATCTATGCATATTAGCTGGCGATCATTTATACAAAACTTTCGTCGAGCGTATGCCAATACTGCAGACCAAAAAAGCCAAAAACAAAAAGAAAATGAAAACAGAATCCTTTTTGCTGCAAAACGAAAAGGACACTTGAGTCAAGTACATAAACATTTATCTTCTATACACTCATGAATTGTATAATATAAACACACAGACACACACTCACAATTTCCGAAACAATTTCAGAGGTAGGTACATATGCATGTGGGTATATCCTATATATGTATATGTGCAAGTCCTTTTACCTCTTGCTGCACAACTCACATTTATCACAACCACATTAAGACTCTGACTTTGAGTTTTCTGGCAAAAGAAAAGGAAAATCTCCCATCAAAAAATAAAATTAAAAAAGAGTAAAGCATTTATAATTTATGGTTTGAAAAGTATTTTCATGTGGAAGAAACTTGTTGAAGACTTTTGTACGCATCATTACACATGGACACGTACGACTGAGCGAGCGAGTGACATGGGAACGGACACAACAGGACATGACCAAGTTTATTAGGGTCAATGCAATTGCTGGGGGGTTAACCACACAAAATGACTGGCCTGGCCTACCACAAAAACTTAAAATTGCAAAATTCCTTTTTTTTGTGGTTGAGTGTTTGAAAAGGTAGTTGGTTGGTGGTATCAACACAATTTAAAAGGATTTACTGAGATTTTTCACTTGTTCTCAAAGCATACTTTTGAGGCTTAAAAATATGTTAAATTGTTGTGTGAAGCCTACATTTAGGCAGGCATCACACACACACTTCACAGGCTAGATTGTGGGAAGAGTAAGTATTTTCTCAAATTTATTTGAATTTATGAGAATGAAGATATTATAGATTAGGGATATATGTGAAAATATAAATATATATAGATTTCTACATACATATGTCTTGATGTTGAAATTGAACAGAAAATGTAAAGTAAACCCTTAGGGGAATTTTAAATATTCATTTTGTATTCCATATTGCGTCGTTGCCATTTAAATAAAACGAAATAAATGTCGAAAAGTTTCTAGAGAACAAAACGCCATTGCAGAACTTTTCCACGGAAAAGTCGACTGCTTCCAGAGGAAACAAAAAAACAAGAGTTGTAGGAATAACTTCCACAGAAATGGTTGGTTTGTCTGTTTTTTTCTTGAGAAGAAATGACGCTTTCCCATCAGAAAAGTCGTCACCATTTCTGGAGAAAAGTTATGACTTTTTCCTTAGAAGAGTGAGTTTTACTTATTCACAAAAGTTCGTCTTTTGAATCTGTTTCCAAGGAAATTTGAATCGATCTCATGTAGTTGCAAGGAAGTTTGAATCCATCTCATGTAGTTGCAAGGAAGTTCGAATCGATCTGGAGTGTTTGCAAGGAAGTTTGAATCCATCTCATGTGGTTGCAATGAAGTTTGAATCCAACTCATGTAGTTGCAAAGAAATTTGAATTCATTTCATGTAGTTGCAAGGAAGCTTGAATCCATTTCAAGTAGTTGCAGGGAAGTTTGAATCCATCTCATGTAGTTGCAAGGTAGTTTGAATCCATGTCATGAAGTTGCAAGGAAGTTTGAATCTATCTCATGTAGTTGCAAGGAAGTTTGAATCCATTTCAAGTGGTTGCAGGGAAGTTTGAATCCATCTCATGTAGTTGCAAGGAAGTTTGAATCCATCTCATGTGCTTGCAAGGAAGTTTGAATCCATTTCATGTGGTTGCAAGGAAGTTTGAATCCATCTCATGTAGTTGCAAGGAAGTTTGACTCCATTTCATTTGGTTTGGAAGGAAGTTTGAATCCACCTCATGTAGTTGCAAGGAGGTTTGAATCCATTTCACGTGATTGCAAGGAAGTTCGAATCCATCTCATGTAGTTCCAAGGAAGTTTTTATTCATCTCATGTAGTTGCAAGGAAGTTTGAATCCATCTCATGTAGTTGCAAAGAAGTTCGAATCGGTCTGGAGTGTTTGCAGGGAAGTTTGAATCCATCTCACGTGGTTGTAAGGAAGTTTGAATCCAACTCATGTAGTTGCAAAGAAATTTGAATACATTTCATTTAGTTGCAAGGAAGCTTGAATCCATTTCAAGTGGTTGCAGGGAAGTTTGAATCCATCTCATGTAGTTGCAAAGAAGTTCGAATCGGTCTGGAGTGTTTGCAGGGAAGTTTGAATCCATCTCATGTGGTTGCAAGGAAGTTTGAATCCACCTCATGTAGTTGCAAGGAGGTTTGAATCCATTTCACGTGCTTGCAAGGAAGTTCGAATCCATCTCATGTAGTTGCAAGGAAGTTTGAATCCATCTCATGTGCTTGCAAGGAAGTTTGAATCCATTTCATGTGGTTGCAAGGAAGTTTGAATCCATCTCATGTAGTTGCAAGGAAGTTTGAATCCATTTCATTTGGTTTGCAAGGAGGTTGGAATCCATCTGACGTGCTTGCAAGGAAGTTCGAAACCATCTCATGTAGTTCCAAGGAAGTTTGAATGTGGTTGCAAAGAAGTTTGAATCCATCACATGTAGTTCCACGGAAGTTTGAATCGATCTGGAGTGTTTGTAACGCAGATTGCAATAAGTTCCTATACATTTTTCAACTTTGAATCACAATCAAAATTGTTCAGTGATTTTTTGTTGCTGTTCAGCAAAGATTGAAGCCATTTGATGTGATTGCAATGAAGTTTGGAGTGGTTGCAAGCAAGTTTTAATAATAATTCTATAATTTTCATCAGAAAAAAAAAAAAACAATCAAGAAAACGACTGTAAGTAAAGTATTGAAAACATCTCATATCGCTAAACCAAGGTTTGAATCGATCTGAAGCGGTTGGAAGAATGAAGATTGTAAAAATTTCTCGACTTTGTATTACATTCAAAATTGTTGAAACATTTTGATTTGGTTTGATGTAAGTTTGAAACCAGCTTAAGAAGTTGGATGGAAGTTTGGATCAACTAGATGTTGCAACCACGGGAGTAGTAAATTTGCAGTCCACGGGAGTCGTAAATTTGTATGGGAAAAATATAACTTTCGAGAGACAACAGAATTGCCCTCCCTTTAAATTTAACTTCAGTGTTAGCTTTCTTTTACAAGTCCTTCCCTTCTATTCCAAATATCTTCCTTATGGTTGATTAGGGTACATAAAGCAATTTTCGTTATAAAATTTATGTAAAATGTAAACACATACATAATACATACTCCACAATACAACACAACCCTTATATTTAAAATCCTTCGAGACGAGAAACGAAACGACTTAAAGCTCTTTTGTTTCTGTTTTAACATTTGGCATTGTTGGGAATGGAGGTCTATAAATCACAGACGGACGGACGGACGGTGTAGAATTTCCCAATAACATTGACATTGAAACCAAGGTTTTTGCCGATCCTGTGGCCGATAGAACGTGGCGAGGCGAAACAAGGTAACACAAAAGGGGTGGTTGCTTGGTTATGCTTCCTTTTTATTGATGATGATGATGATGGTCAAAATGGCAATGCCAGACAAAAAAGGTGTAAAGGATATACGAAACGAATGTAAAGAAGGTAAGGAAAGGTGGAAATGGTAAATGAATAATATTATGTATAGCTTGCTTATAAATCAAAAAGAGATTTGCAATTGAAAATAAAGGCAAATGTAAATGGTATGGGAAGTGAAGGGAAGGAGCCTGCCAGACTGAAAGCAAACCAAACGAAATCCTGTTGAATTTGATTTTAATAAATTTAAAATTGTTCTTCTTCCATGTCTTGACTCATGTCTTGGTTTTTTATGTAAAACCATCGCCACTTCTTGTCTAGCTTCCATATGAAAAGTAAACATTTATGTTCCTACTCTTTTTGAACGGAGTGTGGGCTGTGCGTGTGAGTATCCGTATTCCAGACTGTGGTATGTTGCCATTCATAAACATAAAACGTGTGCTGTCGATTCACTCGCCTTTTAAAACATTAGTATTGCATCCTCCCCATATGATGGAGGGAGAAGAGTTGCCCGATGTTGTTGATCAGAGAAGAAAAAAATTCATCACATTCTTGAAATATGGAAATAAGGGTGTTAACTGTTGGCTCCGACGACGACCACATCCATTCATAAATCATGTGAGACGACGAACGAGGTGTGTATGACAAATGTGCTGCCAGTCTGATATAATATGTTTCGCGAAACATTTGTAAAAGTTTGTAAAGCTCTTCGAATTGTACAAAAATTAATTTTAATCCATGGTTACAATGTAGTTTAAAGTGATCTGCAGTGGTTGCAAAGAAGTCTGAATCCATCTCATGTAGTTGCAAGGACGTTTGAATTGAGCTGTAGTGGTTGCAAAGAAGTTTGAATCCATCTCATGTAGTTGCAAGGAAGTTTGAATTGATCTATATAGGTTGCAAGGAAGTTTGAATCCATCTAGTGTGGTTGCAAAGAAGTTAGAATCCATCTAGTGTGGTTGCAAAGAAGTTTGAATCCATCTAGTGTGGTTGCAAGGAAGTTTGAATCCATCTAGTGTGGTTGTAAGGAAGTTTGAATCCATCGGATGTGGTTGCAACGAAGTTTGAATCCATCGGATATGGTTGCAACGAAGTTTGAATCCATCGGATGTGGTTGCAACGAAATTTGAATCAATCGGATGCGGTTGCAACGAAGTTTGAATCCATCGTATGTAGTTGCAACGAAGTTTGAATCCAACGTATGTGGTTGCAACGAAGTTTGAATCCATCGGATGTGGTTGCAAAGAAGTCTGAATCCATCTCATGTAGTTGCAAGAACGTTTGAATTGAGCTGTAGTGGTTGCAAAGATGTTTGAATCCATCTCATGTAGTTGCAAGGAAGTTTGAATTGATATGTATAGGTTACAAGGAAGTTTGAATCCATCTAGAGTGGTTGCAAAGAAGTTTGAATCCATCTAGTGTGGCTGCAAGGAAGTTTGAATCCATCTAGTGTGGTTGCAAGGAAGTTTGAATTGATCTGTAGTGATTGCAAAGAAGTTTGAATCCATCCCATATAGTGGCAAAGTAGTCTTAGTGGTTGCAAGAAAGTGTGAAAATCTATAGTGGCAGCAAGGCAGTTTGAATCATTCTGAAGGGGTTACAAAGAAGTTTGTATCCATATTATGTGGTTGCAAGGTAGTTTCAACCCATCTAGTGTGGTTGCAAGGAAGTTTCAATCCATCTGCAGTGGTTGCAAAGAAGTTTGAATCCATCTCATGTGGTTGGAAGGAAGTTTGAATCAATCTGGAGTAGTTCTTATTTTCTTATTTTTTCTCAAGTTTGAATAAAATTCAAAAAGATTTCCACAGCTTGATTTTGAGCCACACATAAGATGCTCATAACGATTTCATATAGTTGTAGAGTATTTTGACGGGTCTGATCAGTTATGATATTGATTGAATAACATGATTGACTTCATTGTCACCACAATAATGAGATTTCAAAGAGATGATTATTATGGTATCAAATTTGTATGACACAATTCTAATGTAGTTTGAAGCCATCTATTATGTTTGCAAGAGAGGTTGGAGTCCTTTGATTGAAGTATGAAGTAGTTGTGTCGATTGAAAAAATATTCTGACATCAAACAGAGATTGAATGGATAGTCTTACAAAAAGAATTGATATCACTGAAGACTAAATATATTAATGAATATTATTCACTTGAAGGTATTTCAGTGATATTTCAAAAGATTTGTTGTTTTAAAATACTTTGAAACCCGCTACCGATTCCGTATATACACCTAAGGCTAGCGGTATCAATTAATAAAAAGCTACGAAAATCTTCTTTGGGATAGTTGGTAGAGCAATAAGGATTCAAAGAAACTAGTGCATGCGATTTCATGTTGGTTTGATGTCATTCAAATGTAGTTTGAAGCCAACTGAAGCTTGATTCCGTTGAATCAGGACTGAAAACATTATTCACGTTAAAAGATTACGAAAGTTTTGGTAAAACTGAGGAGGATTCAAATAATTGAGTGATTTCAATGTAGTTTCATATAGGTGATAAATGTTGTAAGATCATTCGTAAACCTCAAGTTCCTCCTCTCTATTATAGTTTGTTTGTATAGTTTGAAGTCATATAATCTAGTTAGAATGGAATTTTGATGAAGTTTGAGTGTCATTGACATGGAAAGGAAATTACAATATATTTTTTGAGTTATTATATTGGTTTGATGTTGCCCTAAGTTAGTTTGAAGCCTTCTAATGCAGTTGCAAGGAAGTTTGATGCTGTCTTAAGGTAGTTTAAAGCCTTCTAATGCAGTTGCAAGGAAGTTTGATGCTGTCTTAAGGTAGTTTGAAGCCTTCTAATGTAGTTGCAAGGAAGTTTGATGCTGTCTTAAGGTAGTTTGAAGCCTTCTAATGTAGTTGCAAGGAAGTTTGATGTTATATTAAGGTAGCTTGGAGCCTTCTAATGTAGTTTCAAGGAAGTTTGATGCTGTCTTAAGGTAGTTTAAAGCCTTCTAATGCAGTTCCATGGAAGTTTGATGATATCATAAGGTAGTTTGAAGCCTTCTAATGCAGTTGCAAGGAAGTTTGATGCTGTCTTAAGGTAGTTTGAAGCCTTCTAATGTAGTTGCAAGGAAGTTTGATGCTGTCTTAAGGTAGTTTGAAGCCTTCTAATGTAGTTGCAAGGAAGTTTGATGATATCTTAAGGTAGTTTGAAGCCTTCTAATGCAGTTGCAAGGAAGTTTGATGGTGTCTTAAGGTAGTTTAAAGCCTTCAAATGCAGTTCCAAGGAAGATTGATGATATCTTAAGGTTGTTCGAAGCCTTCTAATGCAGTTGCAAGGAAGTTTGATGCTGTCTTAAGGTAGTTTGAAGCCTTCTAATGTAGTTGCAAGGAAGTTTGATGCTGTCTTAAGGTAGTTTGAAGCCTTCTAATGTAGTTGCAGGGAAGTTTGATGATATCTTAAGGTAGTTTGAAGCCTTCTAATTTAGTTGCAGGGAAGTTTGATGCTGTCTTAAGGTAGTTTAAAGCCTTCTAACGTAGTTGCAAGGATGTTTGATAATATCTTAAGGTAGTTTGAAGCCTTCTAATGTAGTTGCAAGGATGTTTGATAATATCTTAAGGTAGTTTGAAGCCTTCTAATGAAGTTGCAAGAAAGTTTGATGCTGTCTTAAGGTAGTTTGAAGCCTTCTAATGTAGTTGCAAGGAAGTTTGATGATATCTTAAGGTAGTTTGAAGCCTTCTAATGCAGTTGCAAGGAAGTTTGATGCTGTCTTAAGGTAGTTTAAAGCCTTCTAATGCAGTTCCAAGGAAGTTTGATGATATCTTAAGGTAGTTTGAAGCCTTCTAATGCAGTTGCAAGGCAGTTTGATGCTGTCTTAAGGTAGTTTAAAGCCTTCTAATGCAGTTGCAAGGAAGTTTGATGTTGTTTAAGGTAGTTTGAAGCATTCTAATGCAGTTGCAAGGAAGTTTGATGCTGTCTTAAGGTAGTTTGAAGCCTTCTAATGCAGTTCCAAGGAAGATTGATGATATCTTAAGGTTGTTCGAAGCCTTCTAATGCAGTTGCAAGGAAGTTTGATGCTGTCTTAAGGTAGTTTGAAGCCTTCTAATGCAGTTGCAAGGAAGTTTGATGCTGTCTTAAGGTAGTTTAAAGCCTTCTAATGCAGTTCCAAGGAAGTTTGATGTTGTTTTAAGGTAGTTTGAAGCCTTCTAATTTAGTTGCAGGGAAGTTTGATGCTGTCTTAAGGTAGTTTAAAGCCTTCTAACGTAGTTGCAAGGATGTTTGATAATATCTTAAGGTAGTTTGAAGCCTTCTAATGTAGTTGCAAGGATGTTTGATAATATCTTAAGGTAGTTTGAAGCCTTCTAATGAAGTTGCAAGAAAGTTTGATGCTGTCTTAAGGTAGTTTGAAGCCTTCTAATGTAGTTGCAAGGAAGTTTGATGATATCTTAAGGTAGTTTGAAGCCTTCTAATGCAGTTGCAAGGAAGTTTGATGCTGTCTTAAGGTAGTTTAAAGCCTTCTAATGCAGTTCCAAGGAAGTTTGATGATATCTTAAGGTAGTTTGAAGCCTTCTAATGCAGTTGCAAGGCAGTTTGATGCTGTCTTAAGGTAGTTTAAAGCCTTCTAATGCAGTTGCAAGGAAGTTTGATGTTGTTTAAGGTAGTTTGAAGCATTCTAATGCAGTTGCAAGGAAGTTTGATGCTGTCTTAAGGTAGTTTGAAGCCTTCTAATGCAGTTCCAAGGAAGTTTGATGATATCTTAAGGTAGCTTGACCAGATCAAGAGGTTTACTTCCACTTTTTCATACCTTCCCCCCGAATTTATATACCATCATCGTATGTAAACTATGTGCACATATGTATGTCTGTAGAAAGAGTTAAGTGAAACATAACCGGCAAGGATTATAGACATAAGTACTACACGTTTATGTTGTACGTATTTGCATCAAAACAATGTTAAGCTGTTGATGTATGGTTGATGTTTGTGCACACACATATACTCATGCACACAGAGAGAGTTATCTCGAGCAGCGTGGAGTGTGCGGAAGGAGGCGGCAGTTTGCGGTGGTGGTGGTGGAGTAAGGAACATTTTCAAAAAGGACCCCACTTAGATCAAACAACAACACAGGAAGTTCCACAAAGCCATTGTATGTAGTACTAGATTAACTGCCACTGGTGGTACAAGTCCCGGGGTAATACGAGTGGGCGGCTAGGCTTGGCTCGTCTCGGCTCATTCTCTTATTTAACAAACACTAAAGAGTTTATTATCCTTTACTCGCTCGACTGCGACTTCTTCTTGTAATACTGACACCTCATTTACATAGTTTTGGTGCGAATGTGGGAAAAGAGAGGGAGAGAAGGCGACCAGGGACACCGTTTCCTTGTCGGCACAAGGGTTTGACATTTTAAGATCTTCACAATCTTTTGAAATATTAACAGGGGAGAAGGAGGTCTTGGTGGAGGATGATTAACACAACTTTATGTTAAAAGTCCTCGGGGACTTCTATGAGAAAACTATTTTGCGGACTGAATTGAAATGATTTAATGAACCAACTACGCAGCATTTGTTTAACACAAAGTACGAATATGAAATGAAATGTGAATGGGGAAATGGCCGCCGCTGAGTTCATAGGACCAGAATGTAGTTAATTAAACTTCCCACTATTGGAAGTAAAAGTATGTGCACGGAATAGTTTGGGTCACGAAATTGGAATATTTAAATATTATAAAGTTTTTAGGAAGTTGTATCCGGTATAGAGCTCATTGATTGGGCAAAGCTCACCCTTTTAAGAGAAAAGAAAATAATTAAAATGGAAATGCGAAAAGGATAATAATTGGAATCCGAACGAATATTCGAATTTGGCCAAAATTGTTATTCAAAGATCGAATAACCAAAACCGATTTTTGTTTGTTTGAAGTGGATTGAATGACATGTTGGAACACATTGATGAAACTCCAAAGGATGTCGAATGCGATATTGTATTGGTTTGATACTGATGTGAATGTAGTTTTAAGTCATCTAAAGCAGTTGCAAGGTGGTTTGATGCTGTTCTAAAGCAGTTGCAAAATCATTTGATGCTGTTCTAAAGCACTTGCAAGATGGTTTGATGCTGTTCTAAGGTTGTTTGAAGCCTTCTAATGCAGTTGCAAGGAAGTTTGATGCCTTTTAAAGGTGGTTTGAAGCCTTCTAATGCAGTTGCAAAGAAGTTTGATGCTGTTCGAATTTAGTTTGAAGCCATCGAAAGCAGATCCAAGGAAGTTTGATGCTGTTCCAAGCCTTCTAATGCACTTGCAAGGAAGTTTGATGCTCCAAAGAGTATCGAATGTATATGAAGCGATATCATATTGGTTTGATGCCGATCTAATGTAGTTTGAATCCATCCAAAGTGGTTGCAAGGAGGATTGAGTCCATTGGATGACAGAATTCTGAAGACACTCAAAAGAATTCGTTTGAGTTTTTATATATTTTTTGTGTCATTACATTGGTTTGAGGCTGTCCTAAGTTAGTTTGAAGCCTTCTAATGCAGTTGCAAGGAAGTTTGATGCTGTTCTAATGTAATGCGAATCCTTGTAATGCAGTTGCAAGGAAGTTTGATGCTGTTCTAATGTAGTTTGAAGCCTTCTAATGCCGTTGCAAGGAAGTTTGATGCTGTTCTAAAGTGGTTTGAAGCCTTCTATTGCAGTTGCAAGGAAGTTTGATGCTCCAAAGAGTGCCGAATGTAGTTTGAATCCATTAATATGGTTGCAAGGAAGATTGCGTCCATTGGATGAACGAATTCTAGAGGACACTCAAAAGAATTCGTTTGAGTGAAATTTTTGTTTGTTTTATTATATTGGTTTGATGCTGCACTAAGGTAGTTTGAAGCCTTCTAATGCAGTTGCAAGGAAGTTTGATGCTATTCTAATGTAATGTGAATCCTTGTAATGCAGTTGCAAAGAAGTTTGATGCTGTTCTAATGTAGTTTGAAGCCTTCTAATGCAGTTGGAAGGAAGTTTGATGCTGTTCTAATGTAGTTTGAAGCCTTCTAATGCAGTTGCAAGGAAGTTTGATGCTGTTCTAATGTAGTTTGAAGCCTTCTAATGCAGTTGCAAGGAAGTTTGACGCTGTTCTAATGTAGTTTGAAGCCTTCTAATGCAGTTCCAATAAAGTTTGACGATGTTCTAATTTAGTTTGAACCCTTCTAATGCTGTTGCAAGGAAGTTTGATGCTGTTCTAATGTAGTCTGAAGCCTTCTAATGCAGTTGCAAGGAAGTTTTGATGCTGTCCTATGTTAGTTTGAAGCCTTCTAATGCAGTTGCAAGGAAGTTTGATGCTGTTCTAATGTAGTTTGAAACCTTCTAATGCAGTTGCAAGGAAGTTTGATGCTGTTCTAAAGTAGTTTGAAGCCTTCTAATGCAGTTGCAAGGAAGTTTGATGCTGTTCTAATGTAGTTTGAAGCCTTCTAATTCAGTTGCATGGAAGTTTGAAGCTCTTCTAATTTAGTTTGAAGCCTTCTAATTCAGTGGCAAGCAAGTTTGATGCTGTTCTAATGTAGTTTGAAGCATTCTAATGCAGTTGCAAGGAAGTTTGACGCTGTTCTAATGTAGTTTGAAGCATTCTAATGCAGTTGCAAGGAAGTTTGACGCTGCTCTAATGTAGTTTGAAGCCTTCTAATGAAGTTGCAAGAAAGTTTGACGCTGTTCTAATGTAGTTTGAACCCTTCTAATGCTGTTGCAATGAAGTCGGTCGATGTGTTTTCCTCTATGTCTGGTGTTATCAGTAATTTTTGTCTGCCAGTTCGTACACTTTTCATTTTAGATTCATCAAATTTTTGTCTGCAAGAATTCCTGTCTAACGTTTTTAATAAATGACTATTTGTCCGCCCGTTCGTTTGCCTTCTGGCCAATTGTGCCACCACGTTTTCCCTCGCCGCCGTGTTCTTCCGTCTGACTATACATATGGTGGTTTTGCCACTGACGTGTCTCGCCAGTCAATAGTATTGACGAAATATTTATAAAAATGACGGCCATTCGCAAAGCAACTTCAATCTAAAGAAAATTAAAATTTGCTGATAAAACATTAGATTAGAAAAGAACCAGGGAGATTACAAATAAAATGCTCTGAAAAGATGGCGCCTAAGAAATTCCCACAAAAAAAAACACGCACACACAACACTAAAGACCTTCACGAAACGGCATTGGGCACTTGGCACTGGGCGCACGGACGGACGGATAACTTTTAAGACGTCATAATTTAACGGCTATCGTCGAGTATATCGATAAATTGATTGCCTTCCAGTTACACTTGAAATTCATGGTAGTGGTGATTGTATAAACCCCCAGATAGCCGTTGTATAGAAAAGAAAATGTAAACCAAAAAGGAGCAAACGAAACTAGAAACCGATATAGATTTATCGGCTCAAGCGTAAAATAACCTAAGATAAGATAATAGATAACACTTAGCAAATGATGTGAGATTCTTCAGAGCTGCGCTTAGAGTGATCTAAAGACTGCTTTTTTTTTCGTTTTTGCAAAAAACGGAGGGACGGTTTTTTACTGGTGGGACTGTTTTTTAACCGGTTTTAATCGCTCTAAAAAATTTACATAATCTATCTATGATTTAACCGGTCTTAATCGGTCTAAAAAAAATGTACATAATCTATCTATGATTTAACCGTTCACAAATGAACAAAAATTAAATAACCGGTTGCAAATACAGCATTTTTACCCGGGTTTATCGAAAATTTTAAAGGCATATGTCATTTAGCAGCTTAATATTAATAAACCAAAATACACTGCGCTTCAGTTTCTAGTTTAACACAAATATCCGGGTTTAAAGCACGGGCTTAGCAACGTATCTACCCCATTTTTTTTCGAAAAAGGGACATTGTTGAATGTATATTCATGTTCAACTAGAAAAAATTCATAAAAAAGACATTTCAAACCGGTTTTCTCGAAAATGAGTCCTGATACGAAAAAGACTAAACATTATTCCGTTTCAGTTTCACGAAAATAACCAATCTCAAAACCGACTTTTTTCAAAATTTTAAAAATTCATTGCGTTTCAGTTTTCATTTCCAGTTTCTAGAAAATAAATGACTTGATTAGAGGTGTAGCTAAATCCGGGGTTTGATTTAGCTACACCTCTAATCGGGTTTCGCGAAAATTGGAATGCGTTTTCGATTTCAGGGAAGAAAAAGAACGGTTTCTCCCGAAGAAAAACGGCTTTAAAACCCGAGTTTTCAAATCGGGTTTTGTCAAAAGTGATAGATAGCTCACTTAATCGTCTTTAGCTTTGAAAAAAAAAAAAATAATAAACAAAAATTCCTTTCCGGTTCATTTATGACAAAACCGGGTTTTCGACATTTTACACATGAGATTCTATTTTCTTTAACTTTAAAAAGCGTTTTATTTTCAACATATTAAATATTCATTGCATTTAAATTTCCATTTCCATTTTCTGGTAAAGAAATGATTTTAGAACCCGGATTTAGCTACACTTCTACCCGGTTTTCGGGAAAATTCGACAGTATATACAATTTGTGAAGGCGTATTCGATTTCAAGAAAAAGAATAAAAGAAAAAGAATTAAAAACAAAACAATACCGGTTAGGTTTCTCGCAAAATTCGGTTTTAAAACCCGGGTTTCCAAACCGGGTTTTTTTCCAAAATTTATATAGACATTGACAGCTTACTTATTCGTCTTTAGCATTGAAAAAAGGAAAAAACAAAAATTCCTTTCCGTTTCATTTATGAAAAAACCGGGTTTTCGACATTTTAAAAACAACTTTACACTTGAGATTCTGTTTTCTTTAACGTTAAAACGCGTTTTATTTTCAACATATTAAATATTCATTGCATTTAAATTTCCATTTTCTGGTAAAGAAATGATATTAGAACCCGGATTTAGCTACACTTCTACCCGGTTTTCGGGAAAATTCGACAGTGTATACAATTTGTGAAGGCGTATTCGATTTCAAGAAAAAGAATAAAAGAAAAATAATAAAAAACAAAACAATTCCGATTAGGTTTCTCGCAAAATCCGGTTTTAAAACCCGGGTTTTCAAACCGGTTTTTTTCCAAAATTTTTATAGACATTGACGGCTTACTTATTCGTCTTTAGCATTAAAAAAATAATAAACAAAAATTCCTTTCAGGTTCATGTATGACAAAAACCGGTGTTTCAAAATTCATTGCGTATTGTATCTGACCATTCTCTTAAAATTTAAAATCCGTTTTATTTTCAAAATTGTGCTTAAGTTTTAATTTTCTCGAGAATAACTGACTTTAAGGTTTTAGTCACACTTTTACCCGGTTTCGCAAACAATTTGACAGTCTATACAAATTTCTAAATCAATGTCAGAGAAGAAGAAAGGAATATAAAAACAAATCATTCGGTTCGGTTTTTCATAAAAACCGGTTTTAAAACCCGGATCTGTCAAACCGGTTTTTTTTCAAAAGTGATATAGATTTGATAGCTTACTTATTCCTCTTTAGCGTTGAAAAAATAAACATTAGTCACACTTTTACCCGGTTTTCGCGAAAAATTGGCAGTGTATACGAATTTTTAAATCAATTTCGGAGAATAAAAAACAAATCATTCAGTTCGGCTTCTCACAAAAACCGGTTTTAAAACCCGGGTCTTTCAAACCGGTTTTTTCAAAAGTGATATAGGCTTTGATAGCTTACTTATTCCTCTTTAGCATTGAAAAAATAATAGTATAATAAATAATAATAATAAACAAAAATAGAAAAACTTACGGTTCACCGGGATTTCAACATTTTATAAATTCTTTACGCTTCAGATTCATTTTTCGAAAATAACTACAAAATCCGTTTTATTTTCCACAAATTAAAACCTCATTGTGCTTAATTGGCTTTAAAACCCGGATTTAGCTACACTTTTACCCGGTTTCGATTTAACAGTGTATAAATTTTTTGAAGGCGTATTCGTTTTCAGCGTTCAAAAATATTAAATAAAAACTTCAACCGGTTCAGTTTGTTGAACTGTAGCGGTCCAAAAAACCGGTTTTTCAAACCGGTTTTTTGGCAAAAGTGTTCTATACATAGATAGTTTACATATTCGTCTTCAACGTTGAAAATAATAATCAAAAAACCTGAGGCCTCCAAGATTTGAGTATATTTTTTGAAAGAAGATCTCAAAATAAGAAAAAACTTGGTGGGCATGTTATCGATATATAAATAATCGCCACTGATGAGTTAACCCCCACAGGATATGTATAGTTAAGTTTGGTTCTCCTCCTTCCATTAAAAAAAAAAATCATCCGTATGAACAAAAAACTTGAATAGAAATAGCTGGCGTTCGACTGGATTACATTCAATACACCTAAAATATGTCTCGCTTAGTTATCGAGTTATTCGACACTAAAATTCAATTCAACTTTTTGTTTTATAAATACAAAAAATAAATACTTTCATTCAGTGAAGAGTGTTTCATCACCAACAAGATTCCTGTTTTTTCTTTGTTAGTTACATCATTTTGCACTTTAGCTGGTCCATATGTTTTATGTATTTATATTATATAGCAAAAATGTATGTCTGCTGTGCATATATATTTAGATGTCTGAACAAATGTTTGTGTGTATTTTTAGAATATAAAACAAACAACGAAATCATAGCAAAAATGCCCAGAATACGCGTCGCCCGTAGGTACACACGTACATGTACATACATATGTAGGTATGTTTGTGTATGTGCGAATATGTGCTAATGCATATACTGTGGCACAACAACAACCAACAACATGTAATTTCTTGTTACGAATAATAACTTTGGTTTGCAATATCAATTCTTCTTCTTATTATTATGTTTTTCTTTTCATCTTTTCATAGCCACAAACGTAAATTATGACTTGCATGGCCTTTGTCGGCGTCTGTGGTCATAAAAAGACACAGAGAGAGAGAGAAAACCTAAACGTAACGAAAAATACACTCTTCGGCTGCGGTTTACCACACGACGCACAACAACACACACGTACACAGCATAAAAACCTCACCAACAATGCCAATAGGAAAATTTAGAATTTAAACAGTGAGTTTAGAGAGAGATAGAGACGGAGACAGAGAGGGAGAAGAAACTTCAAAGAGCTGCAGTTTGATAATTTCATGAGATTAAATTAACTGAGTAAGCTTTAGCGGTATATTTGCAACTCTTTTCAGGCAGAGGGGGATCTTGTAACAACATACATTCATACATATGAATATTGTCAGTTTAAGATGAAAAGGGTCACAAAATGATGTACTTTTTTGAGGAGTTTAAAAGGTATTGCATATATGGGCTTTATTTCTAGAGAAATATATAGTTTTTTCCAAATTGTTTGTGATTTCTTTGCCATTGTGATCGTCGAAAGGAAGAAAAGTAATCAAAAACAAACAAAATTGGCAAGAGTGTGATACCCCGAGACCCCAAAATCTGCATATATTTTTGGAAAGAAAAAACATGGTCTGCATGTTTTCGATAACTCACTCAGTTATCGGGCATTAAAGTTTGGAAATATCGAAAAATAAATTGTAAAATAAGGTCAAATTAAATAAAATTTTTCGATAACTAACTTAGTTATCGAAATTGAAAAAATCGATTTCTTGTTTTTTTTTATTATTTTCAGATCATTTGTCAAAAGCGAAAAAACTGAATTTTATAGACAAATATGTAGAAAAAGTAAAGATTTTTTTTCGATAACTGGCGTAATTATCAACTACAGTGGTTCCGAAAAATGTGGCCTTACCCAATGTGAAGAAATTTGAAATAGTCAGCAATTCAGTGTTAAGCTGGCCATGTAATTGCCAAGAACTACATTTTTGGAAAGAAAAAATTGGGTTGCATGTTATCGACGATAACTTGCTCAATTATCGGACATTAAAGTTAGGAAATATCAACAAAAAAGATTTTTTTGTAAAATAAAAAAACCAAAAATTAAATATAATTTTTCGATAACTATTTTAGTTAACAAAATTAATGGATTTTTAACTTTTATTATTATTTTTAGATCATTTGGAAAAACGAAAAAGAATCGAGTAAAAATATTTTTTTTGTAAAATGAAGTCAAAACGGAAAATTAAATATAATTTATTTTATTATTTTTAGATCATTTGTCAAAAGCGAAAAAACGGGTAAAAATTCTCGATGTCTGTCGTGTTATAGAAACCATGAATATCGGAAAAACTTAATT
The DNA here is from genome assembly GCA_947397865.1 of Polietes domitor. Lineage (NCBI taxonomy): Eukaryota > Metazoa > Arthropoda > Insecta > Diptera > Muscidae > Polietes > Polietes domitor. The sequence goes on from OX377621.1 coordinate 162,670,658, forward strand.
TTATAGAAAAATAGATAGAAAAAGTAAAGTAATTTTTTTCGATAACTGGCGTGAAAATTAAAAAAAAATAATAAATAAAAAAAATTAACTAAAATCGTTTTTTATTATTTTTTGATCATTAAAAAAGGAAGAAGTCGGGTGAAAATGTTCGTTTCGAAACCATCAATATCTGAAAAACTGAATTTTATACTAAAAGTGAAGTAATTAGGTCATGCATTGCTGCATTTTATATATTTTTAAATAATATTGAAACCACGAAAGGGCGACACAAATATTATATCGCCCAAGTTTCTTAAATAATTTTCCTTATTTTGTTATTGTATTCCTTCGTATGTTTAGCATAATTCTCAACGAATTTCTGCTGTCGACAAATTTTTAAATTTTAGACTCTCACTTGATTGGAACGAAAAAATAGATTTTTTTCAAACTTTAACATCCAATAACTCGTTAACTAAGTTAGATATCGATAACATGTTGACAATTTTTTGCTTTAAATAAGTTATCGAATTTTCTTTTTTTCTTTTTATCGATTGGAACGAAAAAATAGATTTTTTCAAACTTTAACATCCAATAACTCGTTAACTAAGTTAGATATCGATAACATGTTGACCATTTTTTGCTTTAAATAAGTTATCGAATTTTCTTTTTTTTTGTCGATTTTGAGTTCGTTGGAACGAAAAAACTTTAACTTTAACGTCCATTAACTCAATAACTAAACGAGATATCGATAACATGTCAACCAATTTTTTAAATAATTTTCTTTTTTTTGAAGTGCAGTAATAATTGATTTGAACTGGGATATTGTCCTGGATCAAGACCATTTTGAATCTATATTTACTAGAATGCAAATTTATTTACAAATGGCATGGCATGATTTGGACCATATCAAAAGTGGCTTCGCAGAGACTTTCAAAATGTCAAACCCGGCCTCTTTAAGGAAATGATTCTCACAAACGAACGAGAAACACAAGTCAGTAATAATTATTTTTGTTATTGTATTCCTTCGTAAATTTAACATAATTTTAATTGAATTTCCGCAATCGATAACTATGAATGTTATCTATTACTAAGACAGTTGTCGATATCTAAGAAGTTCTCGACTTTGAGTCCATTGGTATGAAAAAAATAACTTTTTTAACATTAACTCGTTAACTAAGCGAGATAATTACAACATTGATGTTCTCTATACGAGGACCGTACTCTCCCGACGAAATTTTTCAAAATTCCTTAGTAAAATCGCCACAAATTTATAAAGAAAATTATCGGAACTTCGAGTATGATTTTTTCTCCGATTTTCGATAACTATATAAGTTATCGATTTTGTGTCTATTGAAACGAAAAAATCAAATTTTTCAAACATTAACGTTCGATAACTTGATAACACGATATTCTTAGTTATCGATAACATCACGGCCCTTTTTTCACTTTGAGGTCCTCTATCCGAAAATATAACTAAGCGAAATGTCGATAACATGGCGGCCATTTTTTTTTATTTTGAGGTCCTCTACTCTCACCACAAAATTTTTCAAAATTCCTTCGCACCAATTTCTAAAGAAAATACTCAGAGTTCCAAGTTAGATATTTCCCCATTTTCGATAACTAAAAAAGTTATTTTTTTTTTTTAATTTTAGACTTAGACGAAAAAAATCGATTTTTTTTCAAAAGTCCCATAACACTATAACTAAGCGAGATATCGATAACGTGACGACCAAATTTTTATTTCGAGGTCCTCTATCCGAAAATATAGTCGGATCTTAGTGCCTGATATACCATACTCTCCCCACATTTTTTTTTTCAAAATTCCTTCGCCACCAATTTATGAATAAATAAAAAATATTCGGAGTTCCAAGTAAGATTTTTCCCAGTTCTGCCTTGAGTTCAGTTTTTAAATAAAAAAATTCACATTAAAACCCCTATCCACCCTAAGCACTCTTCTTGCAGCCACTGTATAATTTAATGCGGTTGTGTTTTGGTTACAACGAAACACTTTTTTTAGTTTTAGTTAATGTTGTTGCTGTTGTTGTGCAGAAAATTGTAAGCCGTCACTGTGTTTGTGAGTCCCCGACAATGTCTGTGATGTTTTTTTTTCGTTCATTTTCCATAGAATAGGAGTGTACCAACAACAGCAACACAAGCAGCACGATGAGAATACGAAAAAGCAGGAGAACTACAAAAAATAACAACAAGAAAAAGCCCACACACACTTGTTGAACTAACGAGTGAACAAACAAACGAAAGAACAGCCAAGTCAAAGTCAGTCAGAAGAAGAGTGCGGAAGGCAGGCAGGCAGGCATGTTAGCTGTCGGCGGCGGCCAAATGGGAAAACTTATATCAACAAAAAACAACAACCACACCAACAATAGAAACACACACAAAAAGAACACAGCCGAGCCGAACCGTACGAAATGAAACGAAACAAAACAACTACAATGCACATACACACAAGACACACACACACGCACACACAACAGAGGCTACAAATGAGACTTGTCTGCTTTGAGGCTACTAAACTCAAAGGCATTCAAAGCCACACACACACATGCACATGTACATTTGCATGAAGGTACGACGAACAAATACTCGTACTGTGTGTGCAAATTGTGTTTGGGAGCCACACACCGCGCGAGAGAGAGAGGCAGAGAGCTCGCGAGACGTTTTGTATTTAGGCAAGGAATGCAACAAAAAAACCGAGAGAATCAAATGTGAACTAATATTAATGGAGTAGAGTTGCCGGTGTTTGTGCAGGTTAGGGGCGGAGGGGAGGTCGTGTGCACACCACCACAGTGCAGACTGGTATTGAAAATGCTTCCGTTGAATGGCCTTTAGAAGAAGAAAAAACCCACCAACTGTCTGAAAACAAAAACATAAGAAATTAACAAAACTTTGCAGCTCCTTTGTTGTTGTTCGCAGAGAATGTGAATTTGTTAGAAATAAAGAGACAATCACAAGGATGGACTATTATTTTGAGGCTGGGTCTTTTTTTTGGCTGTTGCTCATTGTTTTGTTAGCATCAATCATCGTTTAGCCCGAATGAATGATTTTGGCCATGGCCAAAATACCCAGCTGGCGAAAGATGACTCTGTCTCGTCAGTCATCATTAAATATCATCACCAGGCATCAGCGCATCACCATCACCCTTGTCGTCATCACATCATGTCTTTGTTAAGCCCACCTTGACGTATGATTATTATGAATTATTATCATTTAATATTACTTATACGCATCATATGATATGACATGACATATGTAAACATACGTACACGCACTAATACATACATGCACACACTACAGCCGCATATTAAGTTGGGAACAAAAGTAAATTGAATGGACAGCGGGCGAAAGAAAGTAGAAATTCCCTCAAAAAAAAAAATTTTGAGCAAAGCACTGTTTTGCGCAAATATTTTGTGTGTTTAAGATGGTCTTAAATGTGTAAGTGCGTTATTTGGTGAGGCCTTGTGACCCCATGTGACGTATGATTATTATGAGTTATTATTGTTAATCATACGCAGCAGAGAATACGCCAATACGCATATAAATTCGCAAAAAAAGAATTTAGAATTTATTCAAATACCTTTTCCAGATTCCAAGCGAAGTTAATTCATTGGAGATTGTAAATTACCCGTGTGGCGTATGATTATTATGAATTCAAAGCGAATTTAGTTCATTGGAGATTGTAAATTACCCGTGTGGCGTATGTTTATTATGAATTATTATTATTACTCATACGCAGCAGACAATAAGACATGTAACAGCCAAAAAACATATAAATTCGCAAAAAAAAAGGATTTTTAGATTTATGAATTATTATTATTAATCATACGCAGCAGAGAGCATATTCCAAGCGAATTTTATTCATTGGATATTGTAAATTACCCGTGTGGCGTATGATTATTATGAAATCAAAGCGAATTTAGTTCATTGGAGATTGTAAATTACCCGTGTGGCGTATGATTATTATGCATTATTATTATGAATTATTATTAACCATACGCAGCAGAGGATGCGACATATAACAGCCAATAAACATATAAATTCGCAAAAAAAGATTTAGAATTTATTCAAGTACCTTTTCCAGATTCCAAGCGAAGTTAATTCATTGGAGATTGTAAATTACCCGTGTGGCGTATGATTATTATGAATTCAAAGCGAATTTAGTTCATTGGAGATTGTAAATTACCCGTGTGGCGTATGTTTATTATGAATTATTATTATTACTCATACGCAGCAGACAATAAGACATGTAACAGCCAAAAAACATATAAATTCGCAAAAAAAAAGGATTTTTAGATTTATGAATTATTATTATTAATCATACGCAGCAGAGAGCATATTCCAAGCGAATTTTATTCATTGGATATTGTAAATTACCCGTGTGGCGTATGATTATTATGAAATCAAAGCGAATTTAGTTCATTGGAGATTGTAAATTACCCGTGTGGCGTATGATTATTATGCATTATTATTATGAATTATTATTAACCATACGCAGCAGAGGATGCGACATATAACAGCCAATAAACATATAAATTCGCAAAAAAAGATTTAGAATTTATTCAAGTACCTTTTCCAGATTCCAAGCGAAGTTAATTCATTGGAGATTGTAAATTACCCGTGTGGCGTATGATTATTATGAATTATTATCATTAATCATACGCATCAGAGGAACATGGTACAGACAATAAGCATATAAATTCGCAAAAAAAGATTTAGAATTTATTCAAATACCTTTTCCAGATTTCAAGCGAAGTTAATTCATTGGATATTGTAAATTACCCGTGTGGCGTATGATTATTATGAATTCAAAGCGAATTTAGTTCATTGGAGATTGTAAATTACCCGTGTGGCGTATGTTTATTATGAATTATTATTATTACTCATACGCAGCAGACAATAAGACATGTAGCAGCCAAAAAACATATAAATTCGCAAAAAAAAGGATTTAGAATTTATTCAAGTACCTTTTCCAGATTCCAAGCGAAGTTAATTCATTGGAGATTGTAAATTACCCGTGTGGCGTATGATTATTATGAATTATTATCATTAATCATACGCAGCAGAGGATATGACAGGTTCCCTGCCAATAAAGATATAAATTGGCAATAAAAAAGAATTTAGAATTTATTCAAATACCTTTTCCATATTCCAAGCGAATTTAAATCATTGGAGATTGTAAATTATCCGTGTGGCGTATGATTATTATTATTAATCATACGCGGCAGAGGATACGACAGGGAACAGTCAATATACAACGCATTTTATACAGGATTTAGAATTTATTGCAATACCTTTTCCAAATACCAAGAAAAAATCATTCTTTGGAAACATCCAAAAAATTTAGAAAGTTGGGAAAATTATGGGATATGTTTTATTTTCACCAAACTTATTAAACAGCCCTCGCGCACATACATTCACATAATTTTCTTTATATTGCTGGCAATAAAAACCCTTATGAGCCCATGTATACATTAACAGAGGCAGTCATCCATCCATTCATACATCTCATTCATCCCCCGTCCATCCATCCATCCATTCATCCTGTTGCATAAAGAGCTCCACCGAAACATTTGATGATTAAAATGCCTCAGCAGCAGGCTTTACATTGACACGCATGAAAATGTTTGTTCGGTTCGGTTCAGCTTTATTGGAGGGCCATATGAAAGGTTAATCTTCTGGTTGTCTGGGAAGGAAGGCAAGCAGATCCCCGGGTTTACATACAAACATTTTCACTTACCTGTTTGTAGATTGGTTGGGAAAACATTTTTATTCTCTTTTGTTTTAATTAAAAATAATTTCAATAATAATTTGATATTCACAAGCAAACAAAGTTACCTGCAAAGAGATGGAGAAACGTAACATATATTAATATAAGGAATAATTAATTAAATGGGGGGGGGGAATACAAAGAGGTACATTTTTAATTATTATTTTTTTTTGGAGATAATAAAACGTCAACGTTTAATCGTGTCGTCAAAATTCATTTCATTTAAAACAGAAGGCAGGGGACTTGAAGCAACCACGCTATTTGGGAAGTACCAGGGGAGAAACGAATAAAAAATATGTCTGATCTCCAAACATCCACCAAGAGTAAAATTTCTTCAGAATTCGGTCAGCAGAAGAAGACATATTGGAATGAATTGTATGTGAGTTAGACAAGAATCGATTTCGATTGTGTCAAAATTCAAAAGGTAGTGTAAATTTCCCAGAGCCCTCAAAAAATAACCGAAATGTTCTGATATTTTATGAAAATATCTGCTTTCTGACAAAATTAAAGAAAATGTTCTGACATTTCTCAACCGTTCAGCCGATTTATGACAACTACGAAAAAATAATCGAATATTTTCCAAAAAATAGTCGGGCATAACAGACGATATCTGGTCTAACTCTGCCTTTTCTCAAAATAATTAAAAAAATTTCCGTTCATATTTGATCAAGTCTAACAAAATAGCAGAAAATGTTATGATTTTTCTCAACCGACATATCATATATATTGTCAGACTTTTTCTGAAAATAGTCTGACATATTAGCCGACCTCTTCAGACATTTTCTCAGAATATAATCTTCAAAATTTTGTTGTACTCTTATGATCTAACTCTGACAAAATATGCGAAAATGTTCAGACATTTTCCGAAAATAGTCTGACACATTTGCCGACCTCTTGAGTCGATTTCTTACCTAATTATAATAAAATTTCCAGACTTTTCTGAAAATAATCTAATATTTTTGTCGTACTCTTATGATTGAACTGTGAAAAAATAACCGACAATGTGCGGACAAAGTCTGACATATTTGCCCCCCCTTTTCAGTCGATTTCTGGCCATAGTCTGGCAAAATGCACAGATTTTCTGAAAATAATCTTAAAAAAATTTTTCGTACTCTTATGATCTAACTCTTACAAAATAACCGAAAAGGTTCAGACATTTTCCGAAAATAGTCTGACATATTTATCCACCTCTTTAGTCGATTTCTGGCCAAACTCTGGCAATTGCAAAGACTTTTCTGAAAATAATCTTAAAATTTTTGTCGTACTCTTATGATCGAACTCTGAAAAAATAACCGAAAATGTTCAGACAATTTCTGAAAATAGTCGTCACATTTTACCGACCTCTTCAGTCGATTTTTGGCCTGACTCTGACAAAATGACGGACTTTTCTGAAAATAATCTTAAAAAAATTGTCTTACTCTTATGATTTAACTCTGGCAAAATAACCAAATATGTTCAGACATTTTCTGCAAATAGTCTGACATATTTATCCACCTCTTTAGTCGAATTCTGGCCAATCTCTGGCTAAATGCACAGACTTTTCTGAAAATAATCTTAAAATTTTTGTCGTACTCTTATGATCGAACTCTGGTAAAAGAACCGAAAATGTACAGACATTTTCTGACAATAGTCTGACATATTTGCCGATCTCTTCAGTCGATTTCTGACCAAACTCTGGGAAAATGCACATACTTTTCTGAAAATAATCTTAAAAATTTTGTCGTACTCTTATGATCGAACTCTGGTAAAATAACCGAATATGTACAGACATTTTCTGACAATAGTCTGACATATTTGCCGATCTCTTCAGTCGATTTCTGACCAAACTCTGGGAAAATGCACATACTTTTCTGAAAATAATCTTAAAAAATTTTGTCGTACTCTTATGATCGAACTCTGATAAAATATCCGAAAATGTACAGACATTTTCCGAAAATAGTCTGACATATTTGCCGACCTTTTCAATCGATAGTCTAATAATTTTATCGCACTCTTATGATGGAACTCTGACAAAATAAACGAAAATGTTCAGACATTTTCTGAAAATAATCATCCGACCTCTTCAACCGATTTCTTACCAAATTATAATAAAATTTCCAGACTTTTCTGAAAATAATCTAATATTTTTGTCGTACTCTTATGATCGAACTATGACAAAATAACCGACAATGTGCAGACATTTTCCGAAAATAGTCTGACATTTTGGTCAACTTCTTCAGTTTATTTCTGACCTAACTCTGATGACATGTACAAACTTTTCTGAAAATAATCTAAATTTTTTTATCGTACTCTTAAGATCTATATCTGAGAAAATAACCGTTGTTCAGACATTTTCTAAAAATAGTCTGACATATTTGCCGACCTCTTCAGTCAATTTCTGACCAAACTCTGGCAAAATGCACAGACTTTTCTAAAAATAATCTTAAAAATGTTGTCATACTCTTATGATGGATCTGTGACAAAATAACCGAAAATCTTCGGACATTTTCTGCAAATAGTCTGACATATTTATCCACCTCTTCAGTCGAATTCTGGCCAATCTCTGGCTAAATGCACAGACTTTTCTGAAAATAATCTTAAAATTTTTGTCGTACTCTTATGATCGAACTCTGGTAAAATAACCGAAAATGTTCAGACATTTTCTGAAAATAGTCTCACATATATTTGCCAACCTCTTCAGTCGATTTCTGACCAAACTCTGGGAAAATTCACAGACTTTTCTGAAAATAATCTTCAAAAATTGATCGTAATATTATGATCTAACTCTGGCAAAATAACCGAAAATGTGCAGACATTTTCTGAAAATAGTCTGACATATTTACCGACCTCTTCAGTCAATTTCTGGCCAAACTCTGGCAAAATGCACAGACTTTTCTAAAAATAATCTTAAAATTTTTGTCGTACTCTTATGATCGAACTCTGATAAAATAACCGAAAATGTACAGACATTTTCCGAAAATAGTCTGACATATTTGCCGACCTTTTCAATCGATAATCTAATAATTTTATCGCACTCTTATGATGGAACTCTGACAAAATAAACGAAAATGTTCTGAGATTTTCTGAAAATAATCTGGCATCTGTGAGAATAAATGAAAATTCTCTCTCATTTCCTTGAAATAATCTATGATCTTCAGCTGATTTCTGTTATAAAAAAATCCGAGCAGATCTTTTCCGACCATTTGAGAAAAATATTCTCATACACTTGTCTGAAACTAATCTCTTTGTCGTTTATCCAATATTTCTGGAAGAATTCAAGCAATATGTTAACACAGTACCAATAAATAAATAAGCACTGTCTGTCAAGTCAGCACCACAAACATTTCCGTTGAAATGCCAAGAGGTATTTCCTCCGTGTATTACTAACAACATCAATCCATCAATGATTAATTTGTGATATCACAGACACATTTCGTATTCAGCACATGCTGTCTGTGTCTCTAGCTAAAATAATTATTTTTAATTGACGCTGCGAGTAATTACAAACGAGAAGCCTTCTACGGCCAAACCTCCCTTTCCCACCATTTGTATGGAAATGAAATTCATTTGAAAATCAACGTCAGTAGAGAAGACAATACAATAATTTCCATGTATTTTCTTCTTTCATATTTTCACACACACACAGCACACCTTTTGAACATTTTGCATATTCGAACGGCAATTTGTTAGCAACAGGAGCAGCAGCAGTAATAATAATAAATCAAAATAAATTGAATTATGATAACAAATTAAAGGAAAATTTTCATCGAATCGTATGTGAGCATACATTTGCAATTCGAATGATTGGAAACATTTTGTGAGGTAGGCAAACATATGTACACGAAGTTTGTTCCCGTGCATTCATATGAAGGTGAAAGCATAAAGAGAGATGGGGGGTGGGGGTGAAGTAAAAAAATTAAGAATAAAATTGAATTGCAAAAAAATATGTCTTGAGTATAATCATATCGAAATCACAACAAAGAAAATGAAACTATCGGCGATCAAGAACCCAAGATTTTATAAAGATACCGTGAAAAAGTTTTTCAAACTGGCCTGACGTCTTTATTCATCGCTTAAACTACATCAGACAATCGTCCGAAATATCCTCAGACATTTAAACGATTAATCTGCACATTGTCTGAATTTGGGTCTGTCGAATGTTCGACTATTGATTCTCACTTCAGAGCTTGTTTGTCAGATTTAGAACAAAAATCGCTGGAAGAGGACGAGACAACATTTAGAGTATTTTCGCCGGCGCATTTGAATTGTTGTCCGAATAATGTCATACATGTCGGTGTAATCCAATAGGTCGGCAAAATTATAAGATAAGCAGAGTTTTTTTTTTGGCTACATTGTCAGAAATTTGGGGATGAGGGCGAAAAAAGCTATCAGATTATTATCAGATACGTCCGAGCAATGGAATGGTTATATTTTCTCTAAAAATGAGGATCAATGATGGCCGTCTGCAGATCAAGGATCAATGATGGTGGTTGCGCCTTTTCTCTGCAGATCGGTCGTATTTTCTGTGTAAATCGAGGATCAATTCTTTGCAGATCGGAGATCATTGACGGTCTCTTTTCTCTACCAATCGAATGGTCATATCTACTCTACAAATAAGTATCAGTGATGATTGTCTTTTCTCTGCAGATCGAGGTTCAATGATGGTCGTCTTTTCGCTGCAGATCGATGATCAATGATGACCGTCTTTGCTCTGCAGATCGAGGATCAACAATAGTCGTCTTTTCGCTGCAGATCGATGATCAATGATGGCCGTCTTTTCTCTACAGATCAAGTATCAATGATGGCCGTCTTTGCTCTGCACATCGAGGATCAATAATAGTTTCTTCGCTCTGCAGATCGATGATCAATGATGTTCGTCTTTTCTCTGCAGATCGAGGATCAATGGCGATCGTCTTTTCTCTGCAGATCGAGGTTAAATGATGGTCGTCTTTTCTCTGCAAATCGATGATCAATGATGACCGTCTTTTCTCTGCAGATCGAGGATCAATAATAGTTTCTTCGCTCTGCAGATCGAGGATCAATGATGTTCGTCTTTTCTCTGCAGATCGAGAATCAACAATGGTCGTCTTTTCTCTGAAGATCGAGAATCAACAATGGTCGTCTTTTCCTGCCAATCGACGATCGCCTTTCCTTTTCAGATCGATGAGCTATGAGGGTAGTCCTTTCTCTACAGATCGGGGATCACTGACGACGATCGTTTTAGAAATTTCCGTCCATATGTGATTAAGTCTGACAAATATCAGAAAGCACTCTGACTTTTTTCAACCGATATTCTCGAATATTGTCAGACATTTTCCGAAAATAATCTGACATATATTCCGACCACTTCAGGCGATTTCTGGCCTAACTCTGATAAAATGCACTGACTTTACTAAAAATAATCTTAGAATTTTTGTCGTACTCTTATAATCGAACTCTGAAAAAATAACCGAAAATGTTCAGAAAATTTCCGAAAATAGTCGTCGCATTACTGACGACATACTCAATCGACTTTTCTAAGCAAATCAAAAATAACCGAAAATGTTCAGACATTTTCGGAAAATAGTCTGACATATTTGCCGACCTCTTCTGATGATTTCTGGCCATACTCTGACAAAATTCAGACTTTTCTGATAATAATCCAAAATTTTTGTCGTACTCTTATGATAGAGCTCCGGCAGAATAAGCGAAAATGTTCAGAAAATTTCCGAAAATCGTCTGACATATTTGCCGACCTCTTCTGAAGATTTCTTTCCTAACGCTGACAAAATGCAGACTTTTCTGAAAATATTCTTAAAAATTTTGTCGTACTCTTATGATCTGAACTCTGAAAAAAATAACCGAAAATGTTCAGAAATTTTCTGCAAATTGTCAGACATATTTTCCAACTTTTTCACAAAAAATTCACAGACTTTTGTGAAAATAATCTTAAAATTTTTGTCGCACTCTTATAACTGAACTCTGAAAAAAATAACCGAAAATGTTCAGACATTTTCTGAAAATAGTCGTGGTATTTCTGACGACCAATTCCGACATTTCTGAACAAATCTAAATATATTGTCGTACTCTTATGATCGATCGAACTCTGACAAAATAACCGACAATTTTCAGACATTTTCTGAAAATAGTCGTGGTATTTCTGACGTCCTCTTCAATAGATTTCTGGCCAAACCCTGACAAAATGCACAGATTTTTTGAAAATATTCTTTAAAAAAATCTAATCTAATCTAACTGTAACAAAATAACCGAAAATGTTCAGACATTTTCTGCGAATAGTTGGACATATTTTCCGACCACTTTAGGTAATTTCTGTCCTAACTCTGACAAAATGCACAGACTTTTCTGATAATAATCTTAATTTTTTTCGTTCGAATTCTGCAAAAAAACCGAAAATGTTCAGACATTTTCTGAAAATAGACCACTTGAGGCGATTTCTGGGCTAACTTTGAATTTCGAAAAGAATCGTAAAAATTTGTCGTACTCTTATGATCAAACTGTGACAAAGTAACCAAAAATTTTTGAAAACTGTCGTGGCATTTCTGACGTCCCATTCAGTCGATTTCTGCCCTAACTCTGACACAATGCACAGACTTTTCTGAGTAAAATCTTAAATCCCTTATGATTTAACTCTGATAAAATAACTGAAAATATTCAGACATTTTCTACAAATGGTTGTGGCATTTCTGACCACCTCTTCAATAGTTTTCTGACCTGATAATAATCTTATTTTTTTTCTTTCGAAGTCTGACAAAATAACCGAAAATGTTCAGACATTTTCTGAAAATAGTCTGACATATCTGAGATCTCTTCAGTCGATTTCTGAAAAAAAAATCTAAATATTATTGTCGTACAATAACAATCTTAATGTTTTCGTACTCTTATGATAGAACTCTGAACAAAATAATCGAAAATGTTCAGATATTTTCTGAAAATAATCGGACATATTTGTCAACCTCTTCAGTAGACTTCTGGCCCAACTCTGACAAAATGCACAGAATTTTCGGGAAATAATCTTAAAATTTTTCTAGTACAGAACAAACAAAAAAACCGAAAATGTTCAGACATTTTCTGAAAAAAGTCAGTCGATCTCTTCAGTCGTTTTCTCGCCAAACTCTGTCAAAATGCACAGACTTTTCTGAAAATAATCATAACATTTTTGTCGTACGTCTTACAATCTAACTCTGACAAAATAACCGAAAATGTTCAGACATTTTCTGATAAAAGTCTAACATATGTGTCCACCTCTTCAGTCGATTTCTGGCAAATTGCACAGAACTTTCGGAAAATAATCTTAAAAATTTTGTCGTACTCTTATGATCGAACTCTGACAAAATAACCAAAAATTTCTGAAAATAGTCGTGGCCTTTCTGACGTCCCATTCAGTCGATTTATGGCCTAACTCTGTCAAAATGCGCAGACTTTTCTGAAAATAATTTTAAAAATTTTGTCGTACTCTTACGATCTAACTCTGACAAAATAATCGAAAATTTTCAGACATTTTCTGAAAATAGTCGGACATATTTGTCGATCTCTTCTGTCGATTTCTGCACTAACGTACTCTTATGATCGAACTCTGATAAAGTAACCGAAAATTTCTGAAAATAGTCGTGGCCTTTCTGGCGTCCCATTCAGTCGATTTCTGGCCTAATTCTGTCAAAATGCGCAGACTTTTCTGAAAATAATCATAATCATTCTTTCATTTTTGTCGTACTCTTACGATCTAACTCTGACAAAATAATCGAAAATGTTCAGACATTTTCTGCAAATAGTCTGACATATTTGTAGATCTCTTCAGTCGATTTCTGACAAAAATCAGACTTCTGAAAATAATTTAAAAAATGCGGTCTTATTTTTATGATCTAACTTCTTTCCAGATCGAAAAGGAATGAGCTGACGATCATATCTCCTTTCCAGATCAGTGAGGTTAGTCTTTTTTTGGAGAAAATGACTGTCGTCTTTGGATCATTGTTGTCTTTTCTCCGCAGTTCGGAAGTTCACAAATAGTTTTTTTCTAGTATTTGAGGATCAATGATATTCTTTTTTCTCTACAGATCGAGGATCAGAGGGAACCTCTATGCCTATCTGCAATTTTATATTCATAAACATCCATCCTCTGCACTGCCAAGATTCACTTGACCAAACCATCTCAATTTACCTTTGGCAATTAATTTCGAGATTAAAGCACGACAAGGACAACAAGTTTGGAATAATTGTCATACTGCGAAGATTAATAACCCGTTGTGTGTGAATGACATAAGAAGAGGCATTATGTCGTCTAGATCATGCCAACTATACCAACAGCAACTAATGACCTCTTTAATAACGCGGCTAACACACACACACACACAACATTTACTGGAAACAATTTGTCATCGAGTGACATGACAGTTTTCTTCCCATTCCACTCACTCTCTCTCTATCCCACCGTTTTCTACTTTTGATTGTTTTTCGTTACTGTCAAAAGGAAATCAGCAGCGGCAAAAAACGGAAACCCCAGCCATTTGCAACTTGCGAAGAAGAAAAGGTAGAAGTAGAAGAGGAAGAGAGAAAGATGTAGTAGGTTGCAGTTGTTTAGAAGATGACGAGTGGTGTTAAGGTAAGTAGCAGTTGGACTTATTGTTGATGGGGTGTCTGTGTGTGTGTGTGGTGCTGTTACGAGTACCGCTGTGTGCCTTTCAATTTGACAGTTGACATATTTTGACGTAATGTCAACAAGCCACAAAAACGTAAATGTATTTTTAAGTACTCCACCACTTGTATTCAAAAACGTATTTGAAAGCAATGACAGCAATGTGGACTAAATCCGATAGCATGAAGGAGAGTAGTAACGGTTGGAGAGTAGCAGCAGCATCAGCTGCAGCACATTGAAAACAAGAAGAAGTCTTAGCCTTAAGGGGATTCACACGAAACGATTTGTGCTACAACAACTTCATTGGAAAGTGTGAGAAAATTTTCTATGAAAGAAAATCTCCCAGCCATTGGAGGGGAATAACCATTCAATATCTTTAACAAATCGCAAAGTGTGAACCCCTCTATTGAAGTAGAAGTATTGCTGCAGTGATGGTGATGCTGGCAGTGCCACTGAGCTTTCTTGAAAGCAAGCCGGTGGCAAGCATTGCGGTCTTCAGTAGTGGTTTTCTAAAGCCCATTAAATGCATATTTGTAGGCGGCCTTTTTAACGTTTTAGCACCATCCATCCATCCATCCATCCATCCAGCACGGTGTTACTTTTGCCATTTAGGCACAATGCATCGAGAGTAGGTAGTTAGGTAGCAAGCTTGAACGTTGAAGTAAAATGGTTTCAAGTGGGTTTTTGTTTTGCCACATGTCAACTCGTTACACTCAAAGGAATATTAGTTACGGCGAATGAGAAAGTTACACATGGATAGTATAGTTGGGAAACAATAAAAGAAATGAAGAAGAACGAATGAGAATGTGCGGACATTTTCTGAAAATAGTCGCACATATTTGACCCAACGCTGATAAAATCCACAGACTTTTCTGATTTTATAATCTAATAAGAAACTCACTCTAAAAAAACCCCCGAAAATGTACAGACATTTTCTGAAAATAGTCTGACATATTTGCCGACTCATCAATCGATTTCTGGCCAAACTCTGACAAAATGCTCAGACTTTTTCGATATTAGATTAGATAAATAAAATACTAAATCTGACATAATAACCGAAAATGTGCAGACATTTTCTGAAAATTGTCTGATATATTTTCCCACATCTTCAGTCGATTTTTTACCTAACTCTGATAAAATACAAAGACTTCTCTGATAATAATCTACTAACTAATCTAACTAACTCTGACAAAAAAAAACGAAAATGTTCAGACATTTTCGGAAAATAGTCTGACACATTTGTCCACATCATCAGTTGATTTCTGACAACCCTGGCAAAATGCAGACTTTTCTGAAAATAATCTTATATAATATAATAATCTTATAAAATAACCGAAAATGTGCAGACATTTCCTAAAAATAGCCTCACATATATTTGCCGAGCTCTTCAGTCGATTTCTGACTCAACTCTGATAAAATTCACAGACCTTTGTGATAATAATCTTACATTTTTTGTCGTATTCTTATAATCGAACTCTGACAAAATAACCGAAAATGTTTAGACATTTTCTGAAAATAGTCTGACATATTTGTCGATCTCTTCAGTAGATTTCTGACCAAACTCTGACAAAATGCAAAGACTTTTCTGAAGATATTCTGAAAATTTTTGTCGTACTTTTATAATCGAACTCTGACAAAATAACAGAAAATATGCAGACATTTTCTGAAAATAGTCTGACATATTTGTCGATCTCTTCAGTAGATTTCTGACCAAACTCTGACAAAATGCTAAGACTTTTCTGAAGATATTCTTAAAATTTTTGTCGTACTTTTATAATCGAACTCTGACAAAATAACAGAAAATATGCAGAAATTTTCTGAAAATAATCTGACATATTTGACCACCTCTTCAGTCGATTTCTGAACAAACTCTGACAAAATGCAAAGACTTTTCTGAAAATAATTTAAAAATGTTGTCGTACTCTAATGATGTAACTCTGACAAAATAACAGACAATGTGCAGACATTTTCTGAAAATATCTAACATATTTGCCAATCAAATATATATTTTTTAAATCTAATTGTAATAAAATGACCAGAGTTTTCTGAAACTGATCTAAGTTTGACAAAACAGCTGAAAATGTTCAGACATTTTCTGTAAATAATCTGACATTGAAATAACGCTGATAAAATAGCCTACGAGTTTAAGCGCTTTTCTGACATTTTGCAGACCTCTGCTGCCTGGCTAATCTCAGACTAAGCCGAAAATGCGTAAATAAGATGATTTTTCAGAGATGATCTCTAAGAAAGCATGAGGATAATTGTTAGTTCATCTCGGAGGAATATAAGATAGAGAAACGTCATTACTAGTAGCCCTTGAGTATAAATATGTGAATCATTGATAGTAGATCTCTAAGAAAGATAAATACGAGCATCATTGATAGTCGTCTTTAAGAAAGATATGAAAATTGATAGTCATTTTCTTTAGAAAACAAGACGACTTTAAGGTGATCTCTAAGAAGACCTGAGAATTTTAGTTAGTTCATCTCCAAAGAATTAAAGATAAAAAGGTGTCATTGATAGTATCTTTCCAAAAAAGATGAATATTAGAATATTTTGTCAGAAATTGGCGGATGAGACGAGGGCGGAGAAAACTATTTATAAGATTATTCTCAGATCGATTCGATCCGAACGATCGAATGGTCATATTTTCTCTACAAATGAGGATAAATGATGGTCGTTTTTTCTCTACAGATCATGGATCAATGATGGAAGCTCTCTAGAGAAGATGTGAGTGTTATTGAGAATCGGTCATTAAGGAAGATATGAAAATCATCAATAGTCTCTATGTGTCACTAACGAATACAAGAGGAATTTTCAGAGACGCGCCATAAATAAAATACGAAGATCATTAACTTTCTATAAAAGTTAAATGCTAGTTGATCTCTAAGAAAGATATGGGGATTTTTGATAAGGAATTATTTATTGTTGATCTCTCAGGAATTATCATCGATTGTTGGTCTCTAGCAAATATATGAGAATTGATAGTTACTCCCAAGTAAAGATACGGAGTTTTTTGATTGTCCCAATCTAAGCAGTATGAGAGGATCATGGTTGGCCGTTCTCTATGGAATTATTTGTTATTATTTGTTTTCCTGTCTGAGAAATATGTAAAGATCGTATGGACTGTCGATCTCTTAGATATTCGGTCCTTTCAAAGATGCTATCTGGAGAACGAGATGATCATATGATCAGAACTTCAACATTTATCTATAGTTTTTTATTAAATAGGACTTGGTTTCTTCGTTAAGATACCAGCTATTAAAATAATCTGTTATCTAATTTGCAAAGGATTTTTCAAGCTACTTAAATACACAAATTAAAAATTCTTCCTTTGCTTCTGCCATCTTCATATTTATTATACCTTTTTAATATAGACAGCACAACAAAAGATTTTTTTATTAATTTTTATTATAATTTATATATTTATTTTTATTTTAATAATTTTGGAGGCTAAAACCACTGTTTCCGTGTGAACGTTAAATTCACAAAATTTGTAGGCATCATAAGTGATAATATCTGACTCTGAGGTTTTGTGTGGGGTACTCCAAAAGGAATAAATTTGCATCCTTCTTCCAAGAGACTTTTCTCTCGAGGACGATTATTTTCCGAAATTTTTTAATATCCTCTCTTCAAATTATGTTTGCAGCACATTTTTTCCTTTGGCTGTAACAGGACAATGACAAGAATTTCCAATTTGGCTAAAGAAGGATATTGACATGAAATATGAGGTTTTTCTGGCTAAACTTTCAAGTCATTGCCTGCTTAAACTAGTCATTCCTATTTCTTTTCACCTCCTCCGCACGCTTCCTTCCTCACATCTACACACACGCTAACTCTTCCTGTCTCTCCTTGTCTTACCTTGTTACATCATCAAATGACTTGCCATAATTTTTTCTTTGCTATTGAAATATTCCCGTCACACATTCGGCCAGCCACAACACCCTTTACTATCATTTCCGTTGTGGCTGGCTGGGTGGTGGGTTGGTCAGACTCACAGATATACTGACACGGGCGGGCACACAACCATTTCTAGCTATTGCCATCACTTAAGTAAAGTCCATTAGTTACGCATAATTTAATTTTTTTGTGCCACTCTTCAGTCATTTGCGAATTGGTTCGTAATTTGTTCGCCGCCGTGTCCACAGTTAAAATCATTTATGCGTGAATAAATCAAATCAGGGAGAGGATATTTTTCTTTTTTGCTTCTTCTAAGGATGTTACACACCTTAGCTTTAAATGGAAGAAGGAAATTTCATTTTCTATAACGCAGGAAAAAATATTAAATTGAAAGGAACATTTTGTTATCGTTTAAAAAGATGTCAACAGAGAATGTAAAATTTAAAAGCTGTATATATTTAGGGTCATTGCATTAGACAAAACATAAAGTATACTTTTAGGAGGGTGCCTTAAGGTAACATGGACGTTATCAGGTTTTTATTATAGATTCATCCCACTTTTTCACATAAGTATAGTATGAATTTAAGTTTCACGGTAAACTAAATTCAAAGTATACTTTTTGGCTGGGGTATTTTTATTAATAGACTCTCGAGGTCAAAGCTTTAAGTATACTCTTACGAGCTAATATTAGAATATGCAACAAAAAAGGAAAAAATTGGTGTCCAAGTCGAAAAATTTAGCATCAATGCATTATAAAATCAATAAAAAAAATTATGGATAATTTTTATTAATAAAATAAAAATTTCCTCGTAGGTACCTTTAATATTTGTACTCTCATTCTGGATATATTTGTCCGATCGCACCCGCTTATATGTTCAAAAAACAGGTAATTATGTTGTCTACAAATGTTGTGAAGTACACTTTCTCATAGAGACAGTGGTTTAGGAACAGTCTCAAAAAATTTGAGAAAAAAATATAAAAAAATATGGCACCGAAAATCATAAAAATTGGAAAAAAAATCGGAAAAATATTTTATCTTATTTTTTTAATAGTAACATTCTAATACAAGCAAAACAATGTTTACATTTCTATGGATAAATGTAGAAGTTGTGGATACTCTTTGAAAAATTTAAAAAAAAATCATGATTTTTTTATTTTTTTTTAAATAGCGCGAAAATCCCCATTAGAAACTAATATAAAAAGTATATTTTGATTTAGTTTGTAATAGCCGGGATCTTAACGAAGAAAACAGCAATTTACTATAAAAAAATGGTCCTTCGAGTCGTCCAAAAATTGCTCTGAAAACTAAAACAAAATATTTTTTTATATATATTCAACTTATATGTTTTTTTCCTGCCAAAAAACATATTTTTTTTTTAAATAATAATTTTTTGTCAAAGTTAAAAATTTAAAAAAAAAATTAAACAAAATATTTGTTCCTATATTTATTCATTTTTTATGATTTTTTCCTGCCAAATTTTTTTTTTTTTTCAAAAATAATAATTTTTTGTCAAATTTTTATTTTTATGATTTTTTTCGTGGCATCAAAAATAGAATTTGTTTATGTTTATATTTCTATGGATAAACGTAGAAGTTGTGGATACTCTTTGAAGAATTTTAAAACAATCATGATTTTTTTATTTTTTTTAATGGCGCGAAAATCCCCATTAGAAATTAATATAAAAAGTATATTTTGATTTAGTTTGTAATAGCCGGGATCTTAACGAAGAAAACAGCAATTTTCTATAAAAAAATGGCCCTTCGAGTCGTCCAAAAATTGCTCTGAGCTCTGAAAATTAGGAAAAAGTTCAAAATTTATTAAAAAAATAAAACAAAATATTTTTTCCTACATTTATTCTATTTTTATGATTTTTTTCCTGCCAAAAAAAAAAACATATTTTTTTTAAATAATAATTATTTGTCAAAGTTCAAAATTTATTAAAAAATAAAACAAAATATATTTTTTTCTATATTTATTCAATTTTCATGTTCAAAAATTGCTCTGAGCTCTGAAAATTAGTTCAAAATTTATTAAAAAATAAAACAAAATATTTTTTTTCTATATTATTCATCTTGTTTTTTTTTTCTGTCAAAAAAAAAATATTTTTTTTTTAAATAATAATTTTTTGTCAAAGTTCAAAATTTATTAAAAAAATAAAACAGAATATTTTTTCCTATATTTATTCAATTTTTATGATTTTTTCCTGCCAATTTTTTTTTTCAAAAATATTAATTTTTTGTCAAATTTCTATTTTTATGATTTTTTTCGTGGCATCAAAAATATAATTTTTCGATTTTTTCCCAAATTAGAAAATAGATTTTTAAAAAAATATTTTTTTTTCCAAATTTTTGAAGACTATACCACTGCTTCTATGTGAATTTATATTTCGAAATATTTGTAGCCATCATGAATACCTTTAATTTAAGGTATAACCGGGTGTTATCGGACTTACATTTCCAAAACGAGAGTACAACTATTTAAGGTACCTTTGCCGAAATTTGGAATTTTAGCAATTTTTTTGAGGAACTGTCTCAAAAAATTTGGGGAAAAAATATTAAAAAAAATATGGCACCAAAATATAAAAAAATGGAAAACTATTTTATCTTATTTTTTTAATAGTAACATTCTAATACATGCAAAACAATGTTTATATTTCTATGGATAAACGTAGAAGTTATGATACTCTTGAAGAATCTCTTGAAGATACTCTTTGAAGAATTTTAAAACAATCATGATTTTTTTATTTTCTTTTAAAAAGCGCGTAAATCGTAGCGATTTAGTTTGTAATAGCCGGGATCTTAACGAACAATTAATTAACAATTTACTATAAAAAATGGGCCTTCGAGTCGTCCAAAAATTTCTCTGTGCTCTGAAATAGTTCAAAATTTATTAAAAAATAAAACAAAATATTTTTTTCTATAGTTATTCAACTTATATGTTTTTTTCCTGCCAAAAAAATATTTTTTTAAATAATAATTTTTTGTCAAAGTTCAAAATTTATTAAAAAATAAAACAAAATATTTTTTCCTATATTTATTCAATTTTTATGATTTTTTCCTGCCAATTTTTTTTTTCAAAAAAAATAATTTTTTGTCAAATTTTTATTTTTATGATTTTTTTTTTCGTGGCATCAAAAATAGAATTTTTCGATTTTTCCCAAATTAGAAAATAGATTTTTTAAAAAAATATTTTTTCCCCAAAATTTTTGATGACCTTAAATTGTTTTTTTAATGTCGTTTTCTAGTTTAGAAAACTAAAATGCGTCAGAAAATATTTCACATGACCCGTCGACAAACATTTAAGGCGCCTTAGCCGAAATTTTGAATTTTGTAAAAAAAAAATAAAAAAATTACTGTAAACAATTTTTTAACATCGTTTTCAAGTTTAGAAACCCAAAATACGTAAGAAAATGTTATACATGACCCTTCGACAAAATTTTTTTGGATAGTGTTATTAATTAAACTGGATCTTATCACGATTTTATTATCGATTTTATAAACTCCAAAATTCAAAACAAAATTCAAAGCATACTTATTGTGAAACATCTTATTTAATAAGTAAATAAAAAGGAGGAATATTCTGAAGAAAACTGGATGGTTTCCCGTTTTTATTATATTTTCGCTCTCCAAGCCTCTTTTTTGAAAAATGTATGAATTTAGGCTTCATAGAGTAAACCAAATTCAAAGCCTACTTTGTGGCAGACCATCTTAATTAATAAAGTACCAATGTCAAAACTTAAAATATAGAATATTCCTCCTTAAGTATCACGATTTTATTATAGATTCACACTTCAAGTCATTTTTTTATCAAAACTCCAAAAAGTAAAGCATAAATTT
The DNA here is from genome assembly GCA_947397865.1 of Polietes domitor. Classification (NCBI taxonomy): domain Eukaryota; kingdom Metazoa; phylum Arthropoda; class Insecta; order Diptera; family Muscidae; genus Polietes; species Polietes domitor. The sequence continues at coordinate 162,692,764 of OX377621.1, forward strand.
AGGCTTCACACAGTAAACCAAATTCAAAGCATACTTTGTGGCTGCATCATCTTAATTAACTCTTACTCTTAGGAGGAATGTTCTTAAGTACCCAGAATTTTATTACGTTTTTATTATAGTTTCACACTTCAAGTCCATTTTTGCAAATTGCTAAAAGTAAAGTATGAATTTAGGCTTCAGAGTAAACAAAATTCATAACATACTTCATACTTATTAGACTGATAGTCTACTCTTAAGATTATCCTTACTTTGAAAACTATACTAACTGAATCTTAACATGCTTTTCATATTTTCGCAAAAAAAAACTAAAAACTAAAGCATGAATTAAGGCTTCATAGTTAACAAGTAAAGTAAAGCATACTTGTAGCCGTAACTGAAATTCTTTCTGCTTTATTAATGAAGTGCCTAGGTTTTTATTTTCACCAAGTTATTCATATACTGCCTACATACTCATCGCACACATATCCTTGAGTTTATTTAGGTAAATTGATGTTTTGCAAATTATGTTGACACGCACACACAAGCAACCAACCAACCAACCAGTCAGATACAAAATGTATAGCATATCTTGGGGCGGTGCTTTTTGGTTACGAAACATACGTAGGCTAAAGAAAACCATTAAAATTCTGCATAAAATTATTACAACCTGAATGCATAATTTCCAGGCTTTTGAAAGGACATCATAATAATTTTGTGGCTGGCGGTGTAGAGAACAATTTCATAGGCAAAATTAGTAGACGTTCAGGTTGGCAATATTCTGAGGAGAGGGAGGGTAGAAAATAAAAACACATCTTAAGGCTTTAGGTTTAAGTCTTTAGATTTTAGGTCCTTGGAACGCGGATAACACGACATTAACTAATTAAGCAGCCACTCTTTTGCGAAATTTCTTAAGGTCGTTATTTGCGGAAGACATATTTATGTAGGACAAATGAATCGTAAATTAGTACTTTTAAATTTTCGCACGAATTTCACATCCTTTTGGCCAAAATGTTACTGGAATGGGGTTATCACATATTTTCGCCTGTTTCTCGATGTGAATGTAATATATTCGAATGCCAGCTATTTTATTTATTGGGGTAATGGAATGGTGGTATCCCTCACTTTGCCCATATATGCGTATTTCGTATTCTGTGTGGGGATAACTCATCAATGGAACTCCCAATATAGAGTGACTGTGTCCTCTTTTGCACATTCTTATGTTGCCAAGGCATAGGAAACCATGTGATCCTTGCATTTTAAGTATAGGATGTGTTTAGCAATATTACATAGAACACTTCGAGGCACAAGTTTATGGAACATTCTAACCCTCTAACTCCTAAATATAGGGTTCTTTCTGGTCCCCTTTGTGCAAAAAGGTAAAAGTAACACACCTAATGATGCAACGGACTAGGAAACCTTGTGATCATTGAATTTTAAGTATGGGATGTCTTCAGCAATATTACTTAGAAGACTACGAGGAACAATTTTGTGGAACATTTCAAGTCTCTAGCACCTAAATATAGGGTCCTTTTGGTCCCTTTTTTACACTTTTGTGCAAAAGGGTAAAAAACAGTCCTAAAACATTGGTTTAACGAATCCAAATATTCTACAAAAATAGTTGCCATAAATATCTCCTCAAAAGTCTCTGAATGCAGCAAAACTCAAAACTCAACTTAAATGCTAGAAATAAGTCAAAACTTAAAATTCAAGGTTTAGGGTTAATTTCGAGCTTTTTTTCGAATTTGTATAGGAAACACGAGATCCTTGAATTTTAAGTATAGGATGTATTCAGCAATAATACTTAGAACACTACGAGGAACAATATTGTGAAACATTTTAACCCTCTAGCACCTCAATGCAGGGGTCCTTTTGGTCCCTTTTTTCACTTTTGTGAAAAAGGGGTAAAAAACACCCCAAAAACAGGGGTTTCACGGGTCAAAATATTCGACAAATATATTTGCCATAAAATTTTACTATAAGTCTCTGAATGCAGCAAAACTCAAAATCAAACTTAAAAGACAGAAAAAAAGTAAAAACTTAAAATTCAAGGTTTAGGGTTAATTTCGTAGTTTTTTTTTCGAATTGGCATAGGAAACCTTGCGATCCTTCTATTTTATGTACAGGATGTCTACAGCAATAATACTTAGAACACTACGAGGAACAATTTTGTGAAACATTTTAACTCTCTAGCACCTCAATATCGGGGTCATTTCGGATGCTTATTGTGCAAAAGGGTGAAAAACACCCATAAAACAGGTGTTTAACGATTCAAAATATTTTACAAAAATATTTGCCATTAAATTCTCCTCAAAATCACTGAATGCAGCAAACCTAAAAACTCAATTTAAATGCCAGAAATAAGTCAAAACTTAAAATTCGGAATTACTTAAATTAGGGTTAATTTCGTACCTTTTTCGAATTGGTATAGGAAACTTGAGATTTTTGAATTTTAAGTATAGGATGTGTTCAGCAATATTACTTAGAGCACTACGAGGAACAATTTTGTGAAACAACCTTAACCCTCTAGCACCTCAATGCAGGGGTCTTTTTGGTTCCTTTTTTCAATTTTGTGAAAAAAGGGTAAAAAACACCCCTAAAACAGGGGTTTCACGGGTCCAAATATTCTACAAAAATATTTGCCATAAAATTCTACTATAAGTCTCTGAATGCACCGACACTCAAAAATCAACTGAAATACCACAAATAAGTCAAAACTTAAAATTCAAGGTTTGGGGTTAATTTCGTAGTTTTTTCCGAATTGGTGCTAAATTATCCCACAAAACCGGAATTTAGGAGAGTGGGGTGAATGGAGAAAATATTCTACATCAAATTTCACTATAAGTCACCGAACAAACGAAGGCTGTAGATATAATACAAATAAATAAAATATATATATATAAATAAAATGTATACAAATAAATATAAATATAAGTAAATAAAATTCTACAGGCTAGGGATTTCTCTCTCTCTCTCTTTGAGTTGTCAAACGATATTAAACTTTAAGAGGACTCATAGGCCGCTTTGAATGTCAAGAAAAGTAAACACACGCCGTTGGGCGCCATTGTTAATTTTCAATCGAAACTGTGTCTGTCTAGCAGGCTTGGTAAAGGATCGCTCCGAGCATGTTTTTTAGTTTTTCGGGGTGGCCAAATGAGATTGCTGCAGTGGAAGTTCCTGTGGATCCTCTAGAATGAGAACAATAGTAAAAAATACCCCGTTGGGCGCTATTTTTAACATAGGACCTGTTTCTGTCTAACAGATCTATCTGTCTAACAGATTTCTCTGTCTAACAGATGTAACTGTCTAACATATCTGGTAAATGATCACTCCGAGCATCTTAGCCAGTTTTCAGAGTAATTAAAGGAGATGGCTACTTTGGAAGTTTTAGCTCTGAAAATTAAGTCGAAATTAAAGTTATTCTGTCATTCTGATTAGGGCAGATCTAGAAATTGATTTTCACCCTAACAAATTTGTAGAAAATCTCGTGGCATCATTTTCTATAAAAAAAATGGTCCTTCGAGCCGATCAAAAACTGTTCTGGGCTCTAAAAATTAGGAAAAATTGAAGATTACCTGTCAGTCTGAGTAGAACTCATTGATAAATTATCGACACATCGATAATGAAATCATACTTGAATGAGAAATTCTTGGTTGTTGTTTTAAAAAAATATTAAAGTACCTCATGGCACAATTTTCTATAAAAATGGTCCTTCGAGCCGGCCAAACACTGCTCTGGGCTCTAAAAATTAGGAAAAAGTTCCAAAATTAAAGTTAATTTCTCAGTCTGAGTACAGCACATCGATAAATTATCGACCATGAAATCATCACAGGATTCTTGGATATTATCCTAAAAAAATAGTCAAAAAAATGGTCCTTCGAGTCGACCAAAAATTGCTCTGGGTTCTGAAAATTAGGAAAAAGTTCAAAATTAAAGTTAGTCTGTCAGTCTGAGAAGAGCACATCGATAAATTATTGTAACATCGCTCATCAAACCATAATTGGACTGAGGAATTCCTGATTATAGTCCTAAAAATGATAGAAGAGCGTACTATTCTTCGAGCCGGCCTAAAGCAGCTCTGGGCTCTTAGGAAAAGGTTCAAAATTGAAGTTAATCTGTCAGTCTGAGTAGAGCACATCTATAAATTATCGACACATTGATCATGAAATCATCGTTGAATTGAGGAATTCTTGGTTATTGTCCTAAAAAATAGTACAGCATCTCATTGCACCATTTTCTACAAAAAAAATGGTCCTCCTTCGCTCGAAAATAAGGAATATTTTCAAAATTAAATTTGATCTGTCCTAGACCATAAAATCATCGTTGAATTGAGAAATTCTTGACTATTGCCCAAAAAATCATTGCACCATTTTCTATAAAAAAAAAAATGGTCCTTCGACCACACCAAAAAATGCTCGAAAATTGGGAATATTTTCAAAATAAAATTTGATCTATCCTAGACCATAAAATCATCGTTGAATTGAGAAATTCTTGACTATTGCCAAAAAAAAATTCTGTAAAAAATGGTCCTTCGAGATCTGAAAATTAGGAAAAAATCGAAATTTAAGTTAAACCATCCGACTGGTTAGAGCACATCAACACATTGACCATGAAATCATTCTTAAATTGAGGTATTCTTGGCTTTCTTCAATTTTCTATTAAAAATGGTCCTTCGAGACGGTTACAAAAATCGAACGGCGTCAGCAAATGGTATGAATTTTGCCGAGATTAGCCTAGGTTATGGATAGATAATAATACCAGGCGGCCAAAAACTGCAACGACCTCTACAGCTTTGGAACCTCTTGTAGGAGAAAAAAACACAACACGTTGGGCGCCATTTTTAATATATGTCTGTGTTTTTCTAACAGTTTGGGTTAAGAATCGCTGTGAGCATTTTTCTTACAATGTTTTGCCTGTTTTTCAAAGGCTTATTTGGAAAGATACACTTGAATTTTGTCGGCCATGAACTAGAGGGAAAATAAATACCTTCATTGTGAAATAAATTCTGAGACATCGAAAAAAAAACATTTCTGCTTAACCACTGTTGCTATGGCTGTTTAGGGTTACACTTGCCACAGGTCATTGTTGACCTTTAGCTTTTCGTATTCTTCTTCTTTACGTTGCGTTATAAATTCACTTTACTACAAATATTAAAATATGTTTAAGGGCCGAAAAAAAGATGCCTCCCCCTGTCCCTACGCCCCACAGTCATCACTTGACCATTAGGAAAATTCAATTTGTTCAGCAGCTCCCTTTCCCTTCCTACGTGGCTGGCTTTTTGGAGTCCTGCTGCTGAATGGAATAATTCCAAAACAACAGCAACAACAACAACAAGCTATGTAATTCAATTAGTTTGTTGTTGTCGCGCTGTACGGCATTAACTTTTAATCAATTTAATTTATACATATTAGGGAGCTAACAGGGATTTTGTGTGTGTGTGTTGCCTGCGGTATTAATATTAAATTATGTATTTAATTTGTATTTTGTCTGTAATGGGATTTGAGCATCAGCATCAAAAGCAGGTGAATAATACATTACATTACACACAACACAACGATTTGTAATATTATTGGAGGCAATAGCAAAATAGTAAAAGTAAAGTTTGAGGAGGAGAGAGTTATACCTATAATTCGAGTTATTTCATGAAGATTCGGTGTGGTATAGTGCACGACTTTTCGATTTCGATATGCTAGAACCACGAATTTTGTGAGGTTCGGGGGAAATATTTATGAAACAAAAAATGGCGATGGTGGGGTGAGGTCAAAGGTTGGGAAAAGGGTGTAAAAATACACAAAAAGTCAAAAACTGTCTCGGAGTCGCCCCAGGGGGGGTTAAATGTAAAACCGACCCCCATTGATTTTCCCTCCCCGACATTTTTTCCGAACACACATACCCTTTATACCCACTCTTTCAGGGGGCTCCCATACAAAAATTAATTTTTTATAAAATCTGATCTCACCGCCCTAACTCGCCCGAGGAGACCCCTAGTGTAGTCAAATGTATGGCCAACCCCCAATATTTTTTCAGCCTCAATAATTTCATAGAACATACCTACCTTCTATCTTCAAACCTTAAGGTGGCTCCCATACATTTTTTATTTTTGTTTATTATTTTTTATGAATGAAAGGCCCAAAACTGGTCCCAGGTAACTCCTAGATAGTTTAAATGTAAGACCAACCTCTATTAATTTTCCCTTCCTAAAATTTTTTCCGAACACACTTACCCCCTATAACCACTCCTTAAGGGGGCTGCCATACAAAAATTATATTTTTATAAAATTTGCTCTCACCGCTCTAACTGGCCCAAGGAGAACCCTAGTGTAGTCAAATGTATGACCAACCCCCAATATTTTCTCAACCCCCACATTTTCTCAAAACAAACCTACCCTCTATCTTAAAGCCTTAAGGTGGGCCCCATACATTTTTATTTTTGTTTATTATTTTTTATGAAAGAAAGGCCCAAAACTGGTCTCAGGTAACTCCTAGATAGTTTAAATGTAAGACCAACCTCTATTAATTTTCCCTTCCCAACATTTTTTCCGAACACACTTACCCCCTATACCCACTCCTTAAGAGGGCTGCCATACAAAAACTACATTTTTATAAAATTTGCTCCCACCGCTCTTACTGGCCCATGGAGGCCGCTACTGGAGTCAAATGTATGACCGACCCTCAATATTTTTCCAACCTCCACATTTTCTCAGAACATACCAACCCTCTATCTTCAAACCTTAAGGTGGCTCTCATACATTTTGTTAATTTTTGATATCCATTTTTATGAAAGAAAGGCCCAAAACTGGTCCCAGGTAACCCCTAGATAGTTTAAATGTAAGACCAACCTCTATTAATTTTTCCTTCCCAACATTTTTTCCGAACACACTTACCCCCTATACCCACTCCTTAAGTGGGCTGCCATAAAAAAACTACATTTTTTATAAAATTTGCTCCCAACGCTCTTACTGGCCCAAGGAGAACCCTAGTGTAGTCAAATGTATGACCAACCCCCAATATTTTTTCAACCCCCACATTTTCTCAGTACATACCAACCCTCTATCTTCAAACCTTAAGGTGGCTCTCATAAAATTTTTTTTTTTATATCCATTTTTATGAAAGAAAGGCCCAAAACTGGTCCCAGGTAACACCTAGATAGTTTTAATGTAAGACCAACCTCTATTAATTTTCCCTTCCCAACATTTTTTCCGAACACACTTTTCCTCTATACCCACTCCTTAAGGGGTCTGCCATACAAAAATTTTATTTTATAAAATTTTCTCTCACCGTTCTAACTGCCCCAAGGAGGCCGCTAGTGGAGTCAAATATATGACCGACGCCCAATATTTTTTCAACCCCCACATTTTCTCAGAACATACCAACCCTCTATCTTCAAACCTTAATGTGGCTCTCATACATTTTTTTATTTTTTATATTTATTTTTTTTAAATATAGGCCCAAAATTGGCCCCTGGTCACCCCTAGAGGGGCGACATGTAAGACTGACTCCCGTTAATTTTCCCTCCCCAACATTTTCTCCAAACATACATACACCCTATGACCACTCCTTAGGGGGACTCTCATACAAAAACTACATTTTTATAAAATTTGCTCTCACCACTCTAACTACCCTAAGAAGGCCGCTAGTGGAGTCAAATGTATGACCAATCCCCAATATTTTTTTAGTCCCAATATTTTCTCAGAAGATGCCCACCCTCTATCTGCAATCCTTAAGGTGGCTCCCATACATTTTTTAGTTTTTTTATTAATTTTTATGAAAAAGGGCCCTAAACTGGCCCCAGGTCAACCCTAGAGGAGAGACATGTAAGACTGACCCCCATTAATTTCCTCTCCCTAACATTTTCAATACAATTTCAACATCTCTACCCTGTATCCCCACTCCTTAAGGGGGCTCCCATGCAAAAACTATATTTTTTATAAAATTTGCTCTCACCGCCCTAACTGGCCGGAGCAGGCCCCTAGTGTAGTCAAATATATGAGCGACCCCCAATATTTTGTCAGAACATACCTACCTTTTATCTTGAACCCTGAAGTTGGCTTCCATACATTATTTCATTATTTTTTATGAAAGAAAGGCCCAAAACTGGCTCCAGGTCCCTCCTAGAAGGGAGACATGTAACACGGATCCCCATTAATTAACATTAACATTAACATTTTCCTCAAACATACCTACTCCCTAACAACACTCTTTAATAGGGAAAACTAAAAATAAAAGAAAATAGACTTCATATTTCTTATCGTTTCGATAAAAATGGTCCTTCGAGATGGTCGAATGTATATTATACTCAGGCTATGAATTTTCTTACGCTTTTCTCCCTCTTTGTATTTTTCTTTCTGTCTGTCCATCTTCTTCTTTACATGTGTTTGCCGATACGAATAAAAATTAAAAATAAAAGAAAATAGACTTCATATTTTTATCGTTTCGATAAAAATGGTCCTTCGAGATGGTCGAATGTATATATATTCAGGCTATGAATTTTCGTACGCTTTTCTCCCTCTTTTCATGTTTTTCTTTCTGTCTGTCCATCTTCCTCTTTACATGTGTTTGCCGATCTCTCCCACCTTCTGTCATTCCTACTAATTACTGCTGTCGAGTGTTCCTCGTCGTTCATCATCGTTGTCAGAGTGTGATAATAAGAAATTAAAGTTTAAATCCATAAATCTTAATGTAAACGTTGCCATCTCTGACGTTTTCGTTCCCGCTGACCTTTTTGAAAATAAAAACCCCATCTTGTTAAACTTTATAAAACAAATAATAATACTTGTTGCTTTCTATTTATCTCAAGACTCTTCCTGATAAAAAGCAAAGACCTTCGTATGCCATTCAACACACCTCCGAAACTGTTGTTGTTTCTTCTTCGTTCGTTTCTTAATATCTTATCTTAATTTTGTTCTCATTATTATTATTATTTTTTTTCTTCTGCTTCTTTTGTACAAAAACAAATAACAAAAATAATAATACTCATATATATACATACATACGTACGTATGTATATATATTTATGTACAAATATCACAAAAAACAATTTAACATAAAAATTATTTCATATCTTTGTTTTTTTTTTTCTTTTTTTATTTCCCAGCCGTTGACATTGCCTGCGTTTGGGGGTTCTTGTGTGATCTTGAGGCTAGCTGAGGTGCCGCCAAGAGAGCAATTGCGGTGGTGGAAGAGTTAAAAGCGATATTCATTCTATTCTAATTATAGCGTATCTTTGGAAGGCTGGGGGTCCACAGCAGCGCAAATGTGTGTGCATACAGATAGACTACAGACTACCTCTGAATATGTCGCCTCTGAAGGCAATACACTCATTTATCACCAATTATACGAAATTTCCCATGATAAATTTAACGAGCATGTGCTTGTGCGCTCAACACCGATCAATATGAGACCTTTAACATTTCGCATTATTTATGAGGTGTATTTAACGAAATTGATGCAAAACAGAAAATAAAATTGACATATCAAGAGATAATGTGCAGCCAAGACACCAACCATTGTCTATATATCAACATTATCGAGAGAAAAAAATTAAGGAACGACTCATTTTATTAATTCCAATAAAAAAAAAATGGTCCTTCGATGTGACCAAAAAGTGCAACGGCCTCAGAAAATGCTCTCAAATTTACTGGAATTTAGTCAAGATTGTGGAATACAACAATTTTTAATAAAAAAATGGTCCTTCGAGCTGGCCAAAAACTACTCTGGGCTCTGAAAGTAAAAAAAAAGTTCTGTCATTCTGATAAGAGCAGATCGAGAATTTGAGTAACATCGACCATGGAAATGAAGAATTCTTGGTTATTGTATTAAAAAAAGGTCCTTCGAGCCGGCCAAAAACTGCTCTGGGCTCTGAAAATTTGGAAAAAGGTAAAAATTAAAATTATTCTGTCATTCTGATAAGATCAGAACGAAAAATTATTGACCATAAAATCACTGTCGTCAATTTTCAATAAAAATTGGTCCTTCGAGACGGCTAAAAAAGTCGAGTGGTGTCAGTAAATAGTCTGATTATTGCCGGGATTAGCCAAGATTTTGGATTACAAATACTAGGCGGCAAAAACCTGCAACGAGTTGTGCATTGACATAAATTTCGATAAAAAAAAATGGTCCTTCAAAACATATTGACATATCAAGAGATAATGTGCAGCCAAGACACAAACCATTGTCTATACATCAACATTATCGAGAGAAAAAAATTAAGCAACGACTCATTTTATTAATTCCAATAAATAAAATGGTCCTTCGATGTGACCAAAAAGTGCAACGGCCACAGAAAATTCTCTCAAATGTACTGGAATTTAGTCAATATTGTGGAATACAACAATTTTTAATAAAAAAATGGTCCTTCGAGCTAGCCAAAAACTGCTCTGGGCTCTGAAAATTAGGAAAAAGTTCGAAATTCACATTAATCGGTCATTCCGATAAGTGTAGATCGAGCAATTGTAGGAACATCGACCATGGATCCATCACTGGATTGAAGAATTTTTGGTTATTGTATTAAAAAACACCTCATGTCTCAAGTTTTGGTAAAAAAATGGTCCTTCGAGCCAGCCAAAATCCGGTCTGGGCTCTGAAAATTTGGAAAAAGGTCAAAATTAAAATTATTCTGACATTCTGATAAGGTCAGATCGAAAAATTATTGACCATGAAATCACTGTCGTCAATTTTCGATAAAAAAATGGTCCTTCGAGACGGCTAAAAGAGTCCAAAATAATCTGAATTTTGCCGGAAATAAAAATTATTGTATTAAAAAAATAAAAAACACCTCATGTCTCAAGTTTTGGTAAAAAAGTGGTCCTTCGAGCCAGCCACAATCTGCTCTGGGCTCTGAAAATTTGGAAAAAGGTCAAAATTAAAAGTTAAATTTATTCTGTCATTCTGATAAGGTCAGATCGAAAAATTATTGACCATGAAATCACTGTCGTCAATATTCGATAAAAAAAATTGGTCCTTCGAGACGGCCAAAAGAGTCCAAAATAATCTGAATTTTGCCGGAAATAACCAAGATTTTGGATTGACAAAAACCAGCAACGAGTTATACAAATTTCAATGAAAAAATGGTCCTTCGAGCCAGCCAAAAACTGCTCTGGGAAAAAGTTCAAAATTAAAGTTAATCTCTCAGTCTGAGTATAGCACGTTGATAAATAATAGACACATTCATCATGAAATTATCGTTGAATTGATTTCAGCTGCCTGATCGATCTGACCATAGATCGAGAAATTAATGAATTCTTGCCTGTGGTAAATTTTCGACAAAAAATGGTCCTTCGAGACGTCTAAAATAAGTCGTACAGCGTCGGCAAATAGTCTGAATTTGTCCGGGATTAACCAAGATTGTTGATTGATAATAAGCGGCCAAAAATTGAAACGACCTCTAAAAATGTACATACTATCGAGATATCCCAGATATCGGAATTTGGACAAACTCTTTTTTGGAAAATATTCTACCTACCAAGGGCTAAATAATTGCCTTGGGAATACCCGATTCACGTATTCTAGTTTTCGAGATATCGGACAATCAAAATTTGCTATATATACACCCGATATCTGAAAAACCTATATATCTCCGATCTCAAACGGAATTTGGACTAACTCTTTTTTGGAAAATATTCTACTTACCAAGGGCTAAATAATTGCCTTGGGAATACCCGATTCATGTATTCTAGTTCTCGAGATATCGGACAATCAAAATTTGCTATATATACACCCGATATCTGAAAAACCTATATATCTCCGATCTCAAACGGAATTTGGACTAACTCTTTTTTTTTGAAAATATTCTACATACCAAGGGCTAAATAATTGCCTTGGGAATACCCGATTCATGTATTCTAGTTCTCGAGATATCGGACAATCAAAATTCGCTATATATACACCCGATATCTGAAAAACCTTTATATCTCAGATCTCAAACGGAATTTGGACTAACTCTTTTTTGGAAAATATTCTACTTACCAAGGGCTAAATAATTGCCTTTGGAATACCCGATTCATGTATTCTAGTTTTCGAGATATCGGACAATCAAAGTTCGCTATATATACCCGATATCTGAAAAACCAATATATCTCCGATCTCAAACGGAATTTGGACAAACTCTTTTTTAGAAAATATTCTACTTACCAAGGGCTAAATAATTGCCTTTGGAATACCCGATTCATGTATTCTAGTTTTCGAGATATCGGACAATCAATATATATCCGATATCTTTATAGCTATATATCTCCGATCTCAAATGGAATTTGAAAAACTCTTTTTTGGAAAATGTTCTACTTGTCTATGGCTAAATAATTGCCTTTGGAATACCCGATTCATGTATTCTAGTTTTCGAGATATCGGCTCTTCAATGTCACATCAATGCATGGGCTAAAATGGCCTATTTTATATAGTTCTTGGACTTTTGACTGATTCGATACATTCAAATAATTGGAACGGAAAATATTGTTAAAACTAATTACATAATTCCTTTTATTTTATTATTTTTAGTGTTTTTATTTAAAAAAATATTTTTTTAAATACGTTCCACATGCGAAATTGGTTTGTGTCTTGGGTGTGGGACGTATTTAACTTACGAATTTATCTTCACACCCTTGTGGTTGGGTGGGTACAAGTGGGCGCTCATCGTGGTCAAAGTGAGGAAAAATATACAAAAAGCCGCAAAACTGCTCAGGAGTCGCCCTCAGAGGGGTTAAATGTAAGACCGACTCCCACACGCTTAACCCCTACCCCCGCTCCTTAAGGGTGGCTCCCATACAAAAAAATAATTTTTATAAAATTTGCTCCCACCACTCTAACTACCCCAAGGAGACACTTAGGGGAGTCACATGTATGACCGGCCCCCAATATTTTTTCAACCCCCGCATTACTTCTGAACATACCCACCACCTACATATCTTCAACCCTTAAGGTGGTCGGTTTAAGGTTTTTTTTATTTTTTATAATTTTTTTTGTGACAGCAAGACCCAAAACGGACCCCGAGTCACCCCTAGATGGGAAACATGCAAGTGTGGCCCCATTAATTTTCCCTCGGAGTTCTCGCGGAGTTCAAAATTAAAGTTAATCTGCCAGTCGGATAAGTGTAGATCGAATGAATTAAGAAATTCTTGTTTGCAGTCCTCACGAAAAACATTTTCGAAAAAATGGTCCTTCGAGCTGGTCAAAAACAAACAAATGACACTGAAAATTGGGAAAAACTGAAACAGAACATATAAAATTAATTTTTGTACTTCCATCTTTCCTCCTATTACTTTTCTGCTAGTCTGTCCACCCACCGCTACTCCTTTCAATTTCAACTGGCACATTGCTGCTCCAAGTGAGGAGGTTTGTCTTACCCGTATATCATTTTCAAGATATGCTATGATTTGAAAATATATCAAACAAAATTTTTTCCAACTATTGTAGTTTAGTTAAGTTTAGTTTATCATTTGCCATTCAGGCCAAGACAAATGCTGACTTAAAATGTCTGCAGCATTATCGCCATCGCCCATCATCATCATCATCCCCAAGTCGCTAGCTTCTATGCTGCCACCATCATCATCAGTCGTAGCGCATCAACCACATCTTTGTCGTAATGTCAACCACCACCACCACCACACAATGATGCCCCACAATTTTGTTGCAATCATGTACTCGGTGGCTTTACCTCAACTGCCAGGCTGCCAGCCACTGACAAACAATTTCAAAATACTTGATCATAACTGACAGTTGGTGTAACGTTTTCAGACAAATCAGACAAAAGAACGACTTGTCTCCATGAACACCACCACAGTGGCGTTGAAAAGTTTACAATCACAAAATGTGTATTTTTGTTTATCAAGATGAATGGATATTTATTGAAATGAAAAATACATAGCTTCAAAGGAAATTGAGAAGAAAATGAAAGCCTACTCATATCATCACATCATATTCATAGATAATATTTTCATGTGGGAGCACGTCGTCCGTCTGCCCCCAAATATTTTTTAATATTTTCTTTTTTTTTCGTATATTTTCAAAGGAATTCTTGCACAATATCAATAATAAACAACAGCAACAACCACTAAAAAAGGAAGGTATTTTCCATTATCCTCCCTCCGCATAGGCAGAAGAAAACAAATAATGTGTGCGCCGCCTAACGATATGCTTTAGAATTTATTTGTTTTCCTGGAATGTCTGTAAATGCCTATACGTTTTCGGTAGCAAAAAAAAAAATACCACAGCCTACTTATCAACATGTAGATGTGATACCTCTCTTCTTCCACATGACTTGAAATGCCTTAAAATATGCCTCCAGAGCTATTCTCTAAAATTTTTGTTTTTTTTTTCTTGTATTAATATATTGTACGAATTCTTTTAGATTTTATAAGGCCTGGAAAAATGTTTGCTGATACAGGCAAATTAAGTTAATAAAATCCATATACATCCAAAGCAATTGGTATCCTACAATTCTAGGAAATCACAGTCTATACATGTTCTATATTTAACAAATTAATTGGGGAGTGGATTCCTAGAAATATTTTTCTAGATAATTATTTTCATTCATATACACACTTTGTTCTATATCAATAATTAAAATGTAATGAATGATTGCCACTTTCAAGGAGAAAATTAAACGCACAAAGTCTTAGAAGATTGCAGAATTTTGTATATCTCATGTGTATACTTGTGGGCTTCACTTGAAGCATATGCCGAAATAAAGCATACTTTTAGGCATAGACTATAGTAGGCTTTAGTGACCATGACTACCTTGGCACAATGTTCATTTGTCAAAGCAATAGATATCTCTGAATGGAACACTTTTGATTATTTATTTATTAATTTTCAAGAGCATACTTTGGGGCTTCAAAAAATCAAACATACTTTTGGGAGTTTGAGCAATCAGTATAATATAATTAACTCGAATGTCAGCTTTTGGAACTTCTTTTGGCTGCGTCGCTGACAAAACGATTTGTAGGATAACCCCGTTAAGCATAAGGAAGTCTCTCAACTTTACCCCTTAATTAGTGCTGATAGGGGAAAATGTTGGGTAGAGAAAATTAATGGGGGGTCAGTCTTACATGTCTCCCCTCTAGAGACTATTGCGGCGCAGTTTTGGGCCCTTTTTTTCATAAAAAAATTATAAAAATAAAAGGTGGAAGATATATATTGTATGGGGACCAACTTTAGGTTTGAAGATAGAGGGCAGGTTTGCTCTGAGAAAATATTTGGGACTGGCCTTACATTTGCCTATTTGTGGTAGTTGTTTGTATGGGAGACCCCTGAAGGAGTGGGGATATGTGTGTTCGAAAAAAAATGTTGGCGAGGGAAAATTAATGGGGTTTGTCTTACATTTAAACCGGCTAGAGGTTAATCTGAGCCTTTCTTTCATAAAAAATGTAAAAAATAAAAAAGTTTATGGGGGCCATCTAAAGGGTTGAAGATAGAGGATGGGTATGTTCAGAGACATTTGACTCCCCTATGTGCCTACTTGGGGCAGTTAAAGCGGTGGGAAAAATTATTAAAAATAGTTTTTATATGGGGGCCACCTTAAGGATTAGGGATAAATGTGTTAAAACATAACCCATAAAAACATAAAAATATAAAAATATAAAAATATAAAAATATAAAAATATAAAAATATAAAAATATAAAAATATAAAAATATAAAAATATAAAAATATAAAAATATAAAAATATAAAAATATAAAAATATAAAAATATAAAAATATAAAAATATAAAAATATAAAAATATAAAAATATAAAAATATAAAAATATAAAAATATAAAAATATAAAAATATAAAAATATAATAATATAAAAATATAAAAATATAAAAAATATAAAAATATAAAAATATAAAAATAGAAAAATAGAAAAATAGAAAAATAGAAAAATAGAAAAATAGAAAAATAGAAAAATAGAAAAATAGAAAAATAGAAAAATAGAAAAATAGAAAAATAGAAAAATAGAAAAATAGAAAAATAGAAAAATAGAAAAATAGAAAAATAGAAAAATAGAAAAATAGAAAAATAGAAAAATAGAAAAATAGAAAAATAGAAAAATAGAAAAATAGAAAAATAGAAAAATAGAAAAATAGAAAAATAGAAAAATAGAAAAATAGAAAAATAGAAAAATAGAAAAATAGAAAAATAGAAAAATAGAAAAATAGAAAAATAGAAAAATAGAAAAATAGAAAAATAGAAAAATAGAAAAATAGAAAAATAGAAAAATAGAAAAATAGAAAAATAGAAAAATAGAAAAATATAAAAATAGAAAAATATAAAAATATAAAAATATAAAAATATAAAAATATAAAAATATAAAAATATAAAAATATAAAAATATAAAAATATAAAAATATAAAAATATAAAAATATAAAAATATAAAAATATAAAAATATAAAAATATAAAAATATAAAAATATAAAAATATAAAAATATAAAAATATAAAAATATAAAAATATAAAAATATAAAAATATAAAAATATAAAAATATAAAAATATAAAAATATAAAAATATAAAAATATAAAAATATAAAAATATAAAAATATAAAAATATAAAAATATAAAAATATAAAAATATAAAAATATAAAAATATAAAAATATAAAAATATAAAAATATAAAAATATAAAAATATAAAAATATAAAAATATAAAAATATAAAAATATAAAAATATAAAAATATAAAAATATAAAAATATAAAAATATAAAAATATAAAAATATAAAAATATAAAAATATAAAAATATAAAAATATAAAAATATAAAAATATAAAAATATAAAAATATAAAAATATAAAAATATAAAAATATAAAAATATAAAAATATAAAAATATAAAAATATAAAAATATAAAAATATAAAAATATAAAAATATAAAAATATAAAAATATAAAAATATAAAAATATAAAAATATAAAAATATAAAAATATAAAAATATAAAAATATAAAAATATAAAAATATAAAAATATAAAAATATAAAAATATAAAAATATAAAAATATAATAATATAAAAATATAAAAAATAGAAAAATAGAAAAATAGAAAAATAGAAAAATAGAAAAATAGAAAAATATAAAAATATAAAAATATAAAAATAGAAAAATAGAAAAATATAAAAATATAAAAATATAAAAATATAAAAATATAAAAATATAAAAATATAAAAATATAAAAATATAAAAATATAAAAATATAAAAATATAAAAATATAAAAATATAAAAATATAAAAATATAAAAATATAAAAATATAAAAATATAAAAATATAAAAATATAAAAATATAAAAATATAAAAATATAAAAATATAAAAATATAAAAATATAAAAATATAAAAATATAAAAATATAAAAATATAAAAATATAAAAATATAAAAATATAAAAATATAAAAATATAAAAATATAAAAATATAAAAATATAAAAATATAAAAATATAAAAATATAAAAATATAAAAATATAAAAATATAAAAATATAAAAATATAAAAATATAAAAATATAAAAATATAAAAATATAAAAATATAAAAATATAAAAATATAAAAATATAAAAATATAAAAATATAAAAATATAAAAATATAAAAATATAAAAATATAAAAATATAAAAATATAAAAATATAAAAATATAAAAATATAAAAATATAAAAATATAAAAATATAAAAATATAAAAATATAAAAATATAAAAATATAAAAATATAAAAATATAAAACTAAAAAAATATAAAAATATAAACATATAAAAACATAAAAATATAAAAATAAAAAATACAAAAAAATTATGGCCACATAAAGGGTTGAAGATATAAAGTAGGCATGTTCTGAGAAAATATTGGGCCTGAAAAAATATTGGGAGTCGTTCATATATTTGACTTTACTAGCGGCCTCCATGTGTCAGTTAGAGCGGTGAGAGAGAATTTTATAAAAATTAATTTTTGTATGGGAGCCCCATCAAGGAGTGTGGATAGATGGTATGTGTGTTCGGAAAAGATATTGGGGAGGGAAAATAATTAGGTGTCGGTCTTACATTTAACCCTGATAGGGGCGAAACCGAGGCAGTTTTTTTGAGTTTTTGTGTAGTTTTACCCCTTTTGGACCCCGATGAGCGCCCATTTACACTCACTCCACCAACCCCATTGATTGGCTCATGACTTTTTTGCCGAACCTCACAAAATTAGGGGCTCTAGCATATTGAAATCGAAAAGTCTTGCACTGTCCCATCCATAATGCTTAACGAATTTCGTTCTAGCTACAGCCGAATTCGTTGCTTTCATTTTTATCCTAAAAGAAATCCATGATTCAATTGATGACTCCATGATGCAGCCACTTGATTGGTACGATTTTTATCCCACTTCGCCCCGCTTTACCTAAAAGTATGAATTTAGAGAAAAGTATGAAGAAGTGAGTGAGAGAAATGTATAAATTGAATTTCATGTATATAAATTGATTGGTACCGTTTTTATCCCTCTTCGCCGCGTTTTACCTAAAATTACAAATTTGGAAAATTTTCTTTATTTTGCACGTCTACACAATCAGATGAATGTAGACCAACGAATTTTATTATTCCAGGAGCCATTTGGTCGGTACCATTTTTATCCCTATTTTCATTATTGGTACTTGGTATCATTTTTATCCCTCTTTTTCCGTGTTTTCCATCTAAAAGTACAAGTTTGGAAAATGTTCTTACATTACACACTGTACACACTGAATTTTGTGACTCTAGCATGTCGGTACCAATTTTATCCCTTTTTTCCACTATGACCGTAAAAGTTCGAATATCCAAAAATCGCTTAAATTTTTGTAGTCTACGCAGCCAGATTGAAGTATTCACCTAGTTTCATTATTTTAGCGGCAGTGGTTTGATTAGTATCATTTGTATCCCCTTGGTCGGTACTAATGTTACCCCTTTTTGATTAGATTTTTATGGCTAAAAGTACAAATTTTGGAAAAAAAAAAATATTTTGCACTTCTAGATATTCAGAGGAATGTACAAATTGAATTTTATAATGCTAGCTGGTTGGTACCAATTTTATCCCTTTTTGATTTTATTTGATTCTTATGCCTAAAAGTACAAATTTGGAAAATTTTCTTTATTTTCTACATCTTTATAGTCAGAGGAATGTACCCACAAAATTTTATTATTCCATTTAGAGCCATTTGGTCGGTACCAATTTTATCCCATTTTGTCCTCCTTAAAAGTACGAATTTCGAAATATCCCTTTTATTTTACATAAAAGAACAAATATCGGAAGATCACTTTATTTTTTGGAGTCCATATAGACCATTTTCATTATTTTAGAGGCAGCGGTTTGATTGGTACCATTTTTGTCCCCAAAAGTACAAATTTGGAAAATTTTGTTTCTTTTGCACGTCTTATAGTCAGAGGAATGAATGTACACATCGAATTTTATTATTTCAATTGGTCGGTACCAAATTTATCCCCTTTTTCTCCATTATGACCCTAAAAGTACAAAAATCGAAAGATTGGTTTATTTTTAGAGTCTACGCAGCTAGAGCGAAGTGCACAACTATTTTCATTATTTTAGCAGCGGTTTGATGGGCACCATTTCTATCCCCAAAAGTACAAATTTGGAAAATGTTCTTTATTTTATTGTTATTTATTTCTATATAGTCAGAGCAATAGAATTCTATTATTTCAGTTGGAGTGATTTGGTCGGTTCCAATTTTATCCCTTTTCGTCCACTATGGCCCTAAAAGTTCGAATATCCAAAAATCGTTTTACTTTTTAGAATCTACGCAATCGGAGCGAAGTATACACCAATTTTCATTACTTTAGCGGCAGCGGTGTGAATTGTACCATTTTTATCCCCTTTCGTCCCGTTTTCCCTAAAAGTACAAATTTAGAAAATGCATTTATATTGCGTGTCTACACAATCAGAGGAATGTTTGCAGCGAATTTTATGATTCTAGCTGCAACCATTTGGTCGGTACCAATTTTATCCCTTTTTGTCCACTATGACCCACTAAAAGTACGAATATCGAATGATCGCTTTATTTTTCGTGTCTACGCAGCCAAAGCGATCTGTATAGTCAGATGAATTTACAAATCGAATTTTATTATTCCAGTTGGAGTCATTTGGTTGGTACCAATTTTATCCCTTTTTGTCCACTAGGAGCCTAAAAGTACGAAAATCGAAAAATCGTTTTTTTTTTCGAGTCTACGCAGCCAGAGCGAAGTATATAACCATTTTAGCGGCATCGGTTTGATTGGTACTATTTTTATCCCTAAAAGTACAAATTTTCTTTATTTGCACTTCAGTCAGAGGAATGTTTACAGCGAATTTTATTATTTCAGTTGGAGCCATTTTGGTCGGTATCAATTTTATACCTTTTAGTC
This sequence comes from Polietes domitor, assembly GCA_947397865.1. Classification (NCBI taxonomy): domain Eukaryota; kingdom Metazoa; phylum Arthropoda; class Insecta; order Diptera; family Muscidae; genus Polietes; species Polietes domitor. The sequence continues at coordinate 162,713,066 of OX377621.1, forward strand.
AATTGTGGCCCTAAAAGTACGAAGATCAAAAAATCGCTTTATTTTTCGAGTCTTCGCAGCCAGAGTAATTTTTTTACTTTAATAAATAAAACTATTTTTGGGCTGCAGGCTCATGTGCCCAATAGGCAAGGCCTACTTGCCGGCTGTATTAGATTTTTTTCTATGTTTTTGCTTGAATATTTAAATATTTGTCACTATGTCAGTATGATAATATGTTTTAGGGAAATACTAATATTTTACAAATCAAAGCATACTTTTAGGCTATTATTTATAAGGCCAAGCAAAACATACTTTTGGACTGGCAATTTCTTTTTTTTTTGGTCCCCATTTCGTTGAAATTCCTGTGACCAAAAAACAAATTCAAAGTGCTTGAGACAAAAATCACTTAATATTGACAAATCCAAGGAGAAGGAAAAATTGATCTGCCGCTCTCCCTCCCTCTCTACCTCTTTAATAAAAGAATGTTGACATTTTTCAAAGAAATTGGCTTTTGTGCCATTATCCTGCTACTCCTTTGCTTAGCCTTAGAGTTACAGTATAAACCACTTTGAGGAGTCCCCACATTGGGAAAGGGAGGGAGAGCAACAACAAGGGCTCGAGGTGCTTGGAACCATAGAAGACGTGACATAAGCACTGGTCGGTGGGTGGGTCTGTTTTTTTCCTGCCACTTCGGCAAAACGTGTGGCCTGGTCTTTGTGTGTGTGTGTGGGTATGTGTGTGCTTGTGGCATATGTGTGTGGTTTATGTAAAGTTCAGTTGTTGTCTTGCTGCAACCACAACAGCAGTCAACATAAGTTGCACATAACAAAAGCCCCCATGGTTGAGCCTTGGTTGTGAGATGTCGGTTGGGAATGGCTGTGACATATTGCATGCGCTGATGATGTGTACATCTCATGTGTTTCTTTGCTATTCCTTTGTACTTTCTTTTATATTATTTCTTTTCCCTCTTTTCTTTCTTTTTTTTTTGTATTTCTTTAACAACTACGCAATCCAATGTTAATTCTTTTTTTGCCTTCAAATCTTATCTAAACTTCAGCATTGTGCACCCCCTGGCCGACCGCCACCACCACCTCATTGTGGGTTTCTTAGGAGTGTATGCCCTTTTCTTCCACAGACACAACACACTCCACCACTGCGATATGTTGTGGCCCACAAGTGATGTCTATTCAAATGTACGAGGGCCACAACGCAAAAATCATCATCATCATCAAGATTATCCACCAGCGTAATTATCATTATCATGATGACGTCGATGACATGTTTGTACGAGTATGTACGTGTCATGGTGGTGTACGTCGAGCTGCTGAAGAAAAAGTTGTAAGTCGTGCGTGCGTCTGTCTATTAGGTCTGTCGTTGACACTTGAGTATATTTAGCCAGCCAAGCAGGCCGAGTTGTTTGTTATTTTTTCTTCAGGTGTCCGTCCGCCTGTCTGCCTTTTGGCTTATACGTCGTCGTCGTTGGTTTTTTAGAAAATGCAATTTTAATCTTTACTGTGGGCCGTGGCCGATGGTGGGTGTGCCCTTGTTTTGTCGGTTTTTTTTTTCATTTTTTTCTTTCAATGAAGTGCCATAAAGGCGTTGTTGTTAATTTAGCAACAAAAAAATAATAATAATGAAATTTTGCGGGGATTCTTTGAACATTACCGTCGACTTTCCAGGTAATAATATCAATAAATAAACACTTAAAACTAATAAGTATAGATTGTTTTATGATTTAAAGCTCAATTTTCCCAGAATTATGCAATTCCGATACATTTGTTGGATATTTGTTATACAATGAAGAGTAAATATCGTCCGCTATTTTTCATAAATAAAAATATTTTTTCCTATTTTTTGTTTGACAGCGATCTATGTGATTGATATGATATAATTTGTTTGTAGCAATTCAAATTAATGATATTTATTGGGAAATTCTAAAAAATGGTCGATTTTTTAATAAATATTTCCATTTATTTTTTAATTTTAAATTGTTTTTATTTATATTTATATTTGTTATACAATGAAGAGTAAATATCGTCCGCTATTTTTCATAAATAAAAATATGTTTCCTCTTTTTTCTTTGATAGCGATCTATGTGATTGATATGATATATTTTTTTGTAGCAATACAAATTAATTAAATAAACTAATTAATAAAATTATCATACAATTATTGGGAAATTCTAAAAAAAATTGACGATTTTTATTTAAATAAATATTTCTATTTATTTTTTAATTTTAAATTGTTTTTTTCTATTTTTTATTATATATTTATTTATCATCATATCAATATTTATATAGTTTTTGTTCATTATATGAAAACGTTTAGTTTTGTAATTTTGCTATTATTTTATTGGAATTCAAACTAAATTTTAATTTATATTTTTTATCATAAATAAATAATGTGAAATTATTGAATTATTTATTTTTTATATTTTATTTTATTATTTTCTATATTTTATTATATTTTTATTTATCGTTATTTTTATTATTTTTATTATATTTTTATTTATCGGTTTTTTTATTACTTTCTATTATTATTATAAATTTCTTTATTTTTTATATATATATATATATTTTTAATTTTTAATAAATATTTTTAATTTTAAATAAATATTTTTAATTTTAAATAAATATTTTAAATTTTGAATAAATATGTTTAATTTTAAATACATAATTTTATTATTTTTTTTTTAATTTTAAATAAACATTTTTATTTTTTAATTAATATTTATTTTTTATTTTAATTTTTTATTTATTTTTATTTTATTATTTTCTATTTTTCATTATATTTTTTATTTATTTTATTATTTTCTATTTTTCATTATTTTCATATAATTTTTGTTATGTTTTTTATTATATGTTCATTTATTATTTTTTACTATTTTCTATTTCCATTTTTTATTATTTTAATTTATTATTATTTCTTCATTTATATGCATATTTTTTCATTAGTTTTGTTATTTTGCTATAATATTTATTAAAACTCAAACAAAATTTTAATTGAAATTATTTAAGATTTTTCATATATTTTTATTAATATTTTTTAGATTTTTATATTTTTGTTCATAATTGGAAAATTTTCAAATATATGTATGTATAATACATATTTTTGTATAGCAACTTAAATAATGATATTGGTCACACAAGTACAATTCAAGTTTTAATTTGTTCGTAATTTTTTGTTCACAAACTGAATTTTTTTATGATTTTTGTTTATTTTAATGTTTTGTAAGTTTTTCAATTTTCTAATTAATTTTTATATTATTTAGTATGTATTATTTATTTATTCTTTTTTATTTAATTTAATTTTTTACTACTTTTTAAATTTATTTCTATTTTTTTTTTTAATTTTATTTTTTCGTTTGTTTTATTTTCGTCTGTAATCAATATTTGATTTGAACTGGGATATGAAATTGTTTACGATTTTATTAATTTTGAATATTTTTTTTAAGCTTTTTTATTTTCGAAATATTTTTATTACTTTTTTATTTATTTATTTTTAGTTTATTTTATTAAATTTATTTTTTCAAATATTTTTTAAATTTACTTTTTTACTAAATTTTTAAAATTTTTTGTTTTAATTCTTTGTTTTATTCGGTCTATTGATTATGTTTGATGTGAAGTGGAAAATTACCCTGGCTCAAAACATTTTAGCATTATTAAAAAAGCCGTAATTTTTTGTTTACAAACTGAAAAATTATGTATGATTTTTTAATTTAAAAAACTTAATTATTTGTAAAATTTTTATTTTCTATTTTTTTTTTGATAATTTTATTATTTTTTAATTTAATTTTTACTACTTTTAAATTTTTTCTATTTTATTTGTATGTTTATTTTATTTCGTTCTGTAACCAATATTTGAATTGAACTGTGATATTGCTCTCACTCAAATTTAAATTATTATTATTAAATTATTTATTTTTTATTATTAAATTATTTATTTTTAATTTAATTTATAGTTTTCTTATATATTTTTATTTATTTATATTTTTAATTTTGTTTTTATGTTTTTATATATTTTTCATTTTCATGATCCAGAAATAAAAAATAAAAAGAAAAATCAAAATCAAAGCATACCTCTGGTATGTTATTTATATGCCATCACACACTGACAAATTATTTATATTTATTTAATTTAAAGAAGATTTTTTGTATGTTTTTAAATTTATTTTTTAATTTAATTTATAGATTTCTTATATATTTTTAATTTTGTTCATATATTTTTATATATTTTTATTTTCATGATACCAGAAATAAAAAAAATCAAAATCAAATCATACCTCTGGGATGTTATTTATATGCCATCACACATTGAAAATTTTTTTATATTTATTTAATTTAAAGAAGATATTTTTTAATTTTCTAATTATTTTTAATTCATTTATTTTTTTAGAATTTATTTTCTAATTTCATTTATAGATTTCTTATATATTTTTAATTTTGTTCATATATCTTTATATATTTTTCATATTCATGATACCAGAAATAAAAAAAAAATAGAAATCAAAATCCAAGCATACCTCTGGGATGTTATTTATATGCCATCACACATTGAAAATTTTTTTTATTTATTTAATTTAAAGAAGATATTTTTTAATTTTCTAATTATTTTTTATTTATTTTTTTAAATTTATTTTCTAATTTAATTTATAGATTTCTTATATTTATAATTATTATTAATTAATATCTTATATTTTATTATCTTATATTTTTTAATTATGTTTTTTATTTTTATATATTTTTTATTTTAATGAAAGAAATAAAAAATCAAAATCAAAGCATACCTCTGGGATGTTATTTATATGCCATCACACACTGAAACATTTTTTATATTTATTTAATTTAAAGAAGATATTTTTTAATTTTCTAATTATTTTCAATTTATTTATTTTTTTAATTTATTTTTTAATTTAATTTATAGATTTCTTATATATTTATTTAATTTTATTTTTTTAATTTTTATATATTTTTTATTTTCATGATACCAGAAATAAAAAAAAAAAATAAAAATCAAAACCAAATTATACCTCTGGGATGTTATTTATATGCCATCACACACTTAAACATTTTTTTATATTTAATTTAAAGAAGATATTTTTTAATTTTCTAATTATTTTTAATTTATTTTTTAATTCAATTTATAGATTTCTTATATATTTTTAATTTTGTTTTATGGCTTTTTTATTTTTATATTTATTTATTTTTTTTATTTTTATATATATTTTTATATATTAATTGATTTTCACAATTCCAAAAATAAAATCAAAGCATACTTCTGGGATGTTAATTATATGCCCAAGTAAAATATGCTTCTGGGCACACAATTTCATTTTTCGAACATAAAAATATAGTTTAAGGGGGGCAATTTATTTCGATGAAACTCAGCTGTTAAAGAAATATTAATTTGTGGCAACTAAAATTAGTGATATTTGCGAGACAACTAATAGCAAATAGCGTTTTAAACCGTTTTTGTCGTGATTAAAAACATAATCCAACTTTTTGTTCGTAATATATTTAATTTTTTTATCTGGATTGACTTTTATTCCCTTGAACTCTGATGAATTTTATAAAACAAAAAAATATTTTTGTATAATTCTCGATTTTAATTATTGGTAGTAACAGGGTTGCTGCTATTACAAACTTATATAGTTTTATTTTTTATAAATCCATACCTACATACTTGGTCGGTCATATAATGAGGAAATAATCAAGAATCACAGTTTAAAGATCCTTACCTGAAAAGATAGAAAAATGTAAAGAAATTAATTAAAACATTCGCAGATAATAAAATAATATATGTAGTATTGAAATATATAAACAATTCAGAAACAAATTAAAAAACTTGTTCATTAAAAAATGTTTTCCCAATAACATTTTTACGTTCGGCAGATAATTGTGCTTATGCTTTATTAACAAAAAAAACTCTTTCCTTTATCACTAAAATGATCTATAACATTTTGCACAACATTTCAATTTTGCTTTCAAAACTTTATTTACTCAACGTTTTTTAAACAAAGATAAACAAGTCGAGTTTGTTTAGGTTGGTTATCTATAAAAAAACATGCCACCCGCGTCTCTATTTAATTTTTTTGCGCTTGACATCTTCTCAGACACGAATCTTATCTAAACCCCCCGAAAAAAATAAAAGTCAACACGGCGGCGCACACACGTCATAATTATAAAACAAAATTTGTGTAGAAATGAAAGACATGATTTTTGCGCTTGCTGAAAAATGATATAATTTGCCAAGAATCTTCTTGCCTTCAATGGATGAGATCATATAATAATTGTTACTTATTTTGTCAACGTTAACGTAGCAAAAATTAAGTACATGAACAGTGTTTTTTTATCATTTATACACGTGACAAGAAAGTTAAATAAAACGCAAAAAATGCGAAGTGAACACGATAAGCCTAGTGCACACACACGGCAGCGTAAAGTAAAATAAATATTTGCAGAAAAAATACTATTTTATAAAATAACACAAATTACTGCGACGATATACTGCGATATAATATAAAACATGATGTTAAAAACACATCATCATTGTTCGTTTAGGCAACAAAAGGTCAACAATTTTGTAACAATTGCAATGAAAATGTTGTGACAAACAAACTACTAAAGGAGGGGGACATTTATTACAAATGATTCTCTGCCATTGTGTTCGTTTCATGCGAATCCGTCCTCCATTGCCAAAGGTTAAGGTCAATGGTGTAATGTTTTATTTGATTTAGAATACAATTTTGTATTTTTATTTTCTCTAAGGGGGAAAGTTGTCATAGCGGACGGAGCTTACATTATTTGAGCTATTTAAAACATTCATCCATTCAATATTGGGGAAAATTTTATTGGCTTAAATATACATTTGAATTGAAATATGGGAATGGTTGAATTACATATTCAAACGAATGTAAATATTTTTTCAAGTAAATCTCAGACTAACCACGAAAAACTTATGGCGTCACATGTGGTCCATGGCAAAGACCGGCGGTAGGTGGGCGTACACACGAAATTATCGATGAAAATTCATTACATTTGTAGCAAGGATGTCCACCATTTACAGCATAAAAATGGAATTAACTCGTGAAAATGTTCGCAGTGATCTTTCCAGTGGCAAATATAGTTTATCCACCATTTACAGCAAAAAAATGGAATTAACTCTTGAAAATGTTCGCAGTGATCTTTCCAGTGGCAAATATAGTTTATCTATTTATTTTTGTCCTAGTAAACAATTTAAAAAATCGCACGAAAATTTCAAATTTTCATGAGTTAATTCCATTTTTTGCTGACACACAAAAAAAGTTCAAAATTAAAGAAAAACACCAAAAAATCTATTAGATTTTTTACTTAATATATGTAGAGATACATTTTCCTTTTTAAAAAATTGCAAATAATAGAAGAATAGTGTAAAACTTAAAAAATTGCCATAATTCTGACTTGCTATAAAAATTATAGCAAGTTCTCAAAATGAGATATTTCAGAAAAAAATAAATATTCTGCAATAATTAGCAGTTATTTAATCGTTCTACAAAAGAATTAATTGAATTATTGGCAATTTATAAATTTTTTTTCCAATTTTGTAACGCGTTTATATCAGACTTTGATTGAATAGCAAAAAATTGAGAAAAACTCTAAAATTTCTTTAGAAATTTCTTTCTTAAATTTGTATAAAAATGTTTTCCTTCATAAAATATTGTATGCAACAAGAAATAAGTGTAAAATATTCAAAATTGTCATAATTCTGACTTGCTATAAAAATTATAGCAAGTTCTCAAATTGAGATATTTTAAAATTTCTTTAGTTTTCTGCATTAATTATCAGTTATTTAATAATTCTACATAAGAATTACTTGATTTATTGAAAACCTACAACATTTTCTTCAATTTTGTTACGCGTTTATAGCAGATTTTTGATTGAATAGCAAAAAATTGAGAAAAACTCTAAAATTTCTTTAGAAATTTCTTTCTTAAATTTGTATAAAAATGTTTTCCTTCATAAAATATTGTATGCAACAAGAAATAAGTGTAAAATATTCAAAATTGTCATAATTCTGACTTGCTATAAAAATTATAGCAAGTTCTCAAATTGAGATATTTTAAAATTTCTTTAGTTTTCTGCATTAATTATCAGTTATTTAATAATTCTACATAAGAATTACTTGATTTATTCAATTTTGTTACGCGTTTATAGCAGATTTTTGATTGAATAGCAAAAAATTGAGAAAAACTCTAAAATTTCTTTCTTAAATTTGTATAAAAATGTATTCCTTCATAAAGGAACAAGAAATAAGTGTAAAATATTCAAAATTGCCATAATTCTGACTTGCTATAAAAATTATAGCAAGTTCTCAAATTAAGATATTTCCAAATTTTTCTAATATTCTGCAATAAATAACAACTAATTAATCATTCTACAAAAGAATTACTTGATTTTTTTAAAACTATAATTTTTTCTCAAATTATAGCAAATTTTTTTATTGAATGGAAAAACTTGAAAATTTCCTTAGGTCTTCAGTTTAAATTTGTATATGAATGTTATCCTGCATAAAACATTGCATATAATAAGAAATTAGTGTAAATATTGAAAATCGCCATTATTCTGACTTGCTATAAAAATTATAGCAAGTTCTCACATTGAGATATTTTACAATTTCTTTAGCTTTCTGCAATAATTAACAGTTATTTAATTATTCCACAAAGGAATTACTATATTTATTTTACAAGTATATATTTTTTCCACGTTTATAGCAGATTTTTTATTGAATAGAAAAATAGAGAAAATAGCGAAAAACTCCAAAATTTCTTCAGAAATTGTTTTCTTACATTTTTTTTTAAAAATGTTATCAGTCATAAAACAGTGTAAGTAATAAGAAATTAGTGTAAAATATTAAAAATTGCCATAAATCTGACTTGCTATAAAAATTATAGCAAGTTCTCAAATTGAGATATTTCCAAATGTTTTAAATGTTCTGCAATAATTAACATCAATCATTCTACAAAAGAACTACTTGGGTTTTTTGAAAACTAAAAAAAATGTCTCCAATTTTGTTACGCGTTTAGAACAGATTTCTGATTGAATAGACAAAAACTAAAAACTCCAAAATTTCTTTAGAAATTGCTTTCTTAAATTTTTATAAAAATGTTATCCATCATAAAACATTGTATATAATAAGAAATTAGTGTAAAATATTGAAAATTTACATAATTCTGACTTGCTATAAAAATTATAGCAAGTTCTCATATTGAGATATTTCCAATTTTTTTAAATGTTCTGCAATAATTATCACTTATACAATCGTTCTACAAAAGAATTAATTGATTTATTGAAAATCTTCAAAAGTTATAGCAAGATTTGAGCAATTTATTTTGAAAACATGTAGCACAATTCAAAGAAAGATTTGTGCCAAAATTTTGTTTATATTTTATAGATAACATTTTTAGAAATACTCATTTTTGCATAAAACATTGCTTAGAATATGAAATGAATGTAAAACATTAAAAATTGGCTCGATTTAGACTTGCTATAAAAATTATAGCAAGTTCTCAAATTGTGAAATTTCAACTTTTTTTAATTTTTCTGCAATAATTATCGTATACTCAAACATTTTACAAAATAATTAGACTTCATTTGTGTTTTTTCTTCACATTTTTTATATTTATTTTTCGATTGAAAAATAAAAATACTTCTAAAAGTATAATAATACTTCCATATAATTTTAAAGATATACATTTTTTCATCATAAATTATTATATAAAATAAAAACTGAGTGTAAAACATTTAAAATTATCATAATTCTGACTTGCTATAAAAATTATAGCAAGTTCTCAAATTGAGATATTTTAAAAATTTTCGAGTTTTCTTTTATAATTTCATTAATCTCATTAATTTTACAACAATATCAATTCATTTAATTGGCATTTTGACTTTTTTTCTTAACAATTTCAAATGTACTTAATGAAATCCTTTGGGATTGAAAGAATTAAGATGTTTATTGTAATGTTCTTTGAGATTTTTATTAGCTCGATAAGCCTCACATAAGATCATTTTGATGAAAGAATCTTTTAACACCTCCTGCTCCTCCTTCTGTTCTTCTTCATTGATGTGTTTAGATAATGATGTGCCATCATTAAACTTTGATGTAAACACTGGTGAAAATAATTAGAAAAATTTGAATAAACAAAAGCGGTCTTTAATAAGATGTAAACGAACGAGGAAAGTAATTAACAAAAAAAGACAACAGCTGAATTGTGGTAACAAAAAAGGAAAGTTAATTAAAACTGAGAATATTGTCAAAACATTCATCACATGCGAGAGGATCCAACGAGAAATGATGACATTTTGTTTTTTTTTTTTTGTTCTGTTCAGTTAGTTCGTGACGAGTTTGCCAAAACTGTCAATACTTGGAGGAGAGCACGTAAAACAAATTTACGCCCCAAAAACGTTTATTGAATTTTGCTGAGACGTAAAGTAGGCCTAAAGAGCCTATAAAGACTAATAGTCGCCTCTCAAAGTACCATTTATTGATTTTAGCCTAAAAGTATGCTGTTGTTTCGTTTCGTCAAAAACGCCTCAAAGTATACTACAGCAAATAACTCATGTCTTCCTAACCGTACACATAAATCATATTCAGTGTCGGGGGGGGATGGGTAGGGGAGGGAAATATCCGTTGTAGGGGCGTTTTCTTTTGCAGGAAATGTCTACTTTGTGGATGACAACCACCACACAAAATTGAAAAGAAAATCATATAGCCTGCTTGTGAAAGTGAAAGAATAACAAAAGGAAAAGTTTATACAACGAATTTCCTGCACCACCTCCTTCCAACCAACCCCCCCCCCTGCACCAACCACTAACCGATCATTTCCTGGTGTATGGCGGCATTATTTTCCATTAACATAACATAGCCTACATGCGATGCTTAAGTAAAATATATCGATTGAAATTCTGTTTTGCATTTTCCTACACTTCTGGGACATGAGTTACATCCGGACAGATATCCTTTAAAGAAAAAGGTCAAAGGTTTTGGGAATTTCAAAATTTCCAAATTATAGCTATGAACGAGACATAATTGTAATAAAATAAAAGCCATTTGGGTCAAGGAGATTTTTATTAGGATTATTTTTTAGGATTGAAATGACAGTGGTGCTCCTCCACATCCCTACCGTGTGGAGGATGACATGTTATGTGGAAAATTTATAATAACATCAGACATTTTATTACAGTACAAACAACAAACTTTTAGTTTGTCAATAACATACTCGTACATATATATCAATTAGGCGAAACTTGCATGCATATGTATGTGTGACACATTTTTAAATTGAATTATCTAGAGTATAATTAATTTGGAAAAGCCATTGTAAAACTAATAATTCGTATGTAAACTTTAAAACACAATACGCATTTATGGATGGGACCGACCGACATCAACACATTTTTGGATTTATGGCAAACTGAAAGTCGCTATAATTTGTATAGCAACTCAGAATAAATTATATGTAAAAATATTTAGACAGAGTGAGTGTGTGAATTGAATTGTAAGACAATGAAATGTTGTGAGTTTGCAAAATTCACAGCTATAACAAAGTTTTAATAATGAGAAAAGAAAATCAACTGAAAGTGTTAATTGAATTCTTAAATTGTGCTAAAATATTAGCGTGGATTTTTGGTTCGAAAATATTTTGAAATTTTCACAATTATTTGCATAATGAGGTGTGATAAATACAATAATTCTATGAAAATCCATAAAAGAAAAAGATGGAATTTCTCAAGTCGAGAACTTGCTATAATTTTTATAGCAACTTATAATTATGGAAATTATCAGATAATTTTAATTATTTCGTATTTTTTTAAATACTATACGTCCATTAATCAAAAATCTATAAAAAAAAAAATTCGAAATTTCTCAAAATGAGATTTTAAGAATTTTTTACTTTTTTCTTATTATTTTTATCATAATCTATCATTCTAACGCAAATCCAAAACAAAATTTCGCAATTTCTCAAATTGAGAACATGCTATAATTTTATAGCAACTCAGAGTTATGAAAATTTCAATAATTTGGAATTTTTGAAAATGAGAACTTGATATAATTTTTATAGCAACTCAGAATTATGGGATTTTTCAGAAAATTTTACTTTTTTCCTAATAATTTTAATAATATCCATCCATCAATCAAAAATTTTTAACCAATTTTTCCAATTTCTGAAATACAGAACTTGCTATAATTTTTATAGCAATTCAGAATTATGGAATTTTTCTGAAAATTTTACTTCCATCTTATAGTTTTTAATACTATTCGCCTATTAATCAAAAATCTATAAAAAAAAATTCGGAATTTCTCAAAATGAGAACTTGCTATAATTTTTATAGCAACTTAGAATTATAGAAATTTCCAGAAAATTTTACTGTTTTCTTATTGTTTTTAATATTAACCATCATTTAACTGGGAAATCATAAGAAAATTTCGGAATTTACCAAAATGAGAACTTGCTATAATTTTTATAGCAACTCAGAATTATGGAATTTTTCAGAAAATTTTACTTTTTTCCTTATAATTTTAATAATATCCATCCATTAATCAAAAATTTGTAACAAAATTGTTAAATTTCTGGAATACAGAACTTGCTATAATTTTTATAGCAACTCAGAATTATGGAATTTTCCACAAAATTAGAAGTTTTTTCTTATTGTTTTTAATATTAACCATCCCTTAATGGAAAAATCAGAAGAAAACTTCGAAATTTCTCAAAATGAGAACTTGCTAAAAATTTTATAGCAACTCAGAGTTATGAAAATTTCAATAATTTGTTATTTTTTTCGTACTCTTTTTAACATAATCTATCATTTTAACGCAAATCCAAAAGAAAATTTCGTAATTTCTCAAATTGAGAACTTGCTATAATTTTTATAGCAACTTAGAATTATTGAAATTTCTAGAAAATTTCATTCTTTTTATTTTGTTTTTAATATTATCGATCATTTAATCGAAGAATCAAAAGATAAATTCGACATTTCTAAAAATGAGAACTTGCTATAATTTTTATAGCAACTTAAAATTATGGAAATTTCCAGAAAATTTTACTCTTTTCTTATTGTTTTTAATATTATCCATCCTTTAATCGAAAATCAAAAGAAAAATTCGTAGCTTCTAAAAAATGATAACTTGCTATAATTTTTATAGCAACTCAGAGTAAAGAAAATTTTAATTCGTGATATGATAATTTTCTAAAAAATGTATCTTCACTCGGTAATTATTCATTTTATCATAAATCCATATGAAAATTTTGGATTTTCTAAAAATGAGAACTTGCTATAATTTTTATAGCAAGTAAGAATAATGAAAATTTCGAAAAAAAAATAATTATTCTCCATTTATTTTAACATAGTCCATCCACTTAATACAAATCCATCAGAAAATTTCGGAATTTCTCAAAATGAGAACTTGCTATAATTTGTATAGCAAGTCAGAATAATGAAAATTTCGAAAAAAATAATTATTCTCTATTTATTTTACCATACTCCATCCACTTAATACAAAACCATCAGAAAATTTCGAAATTTCCCAAAATGAGAACTTGCTATAATTTTTATAGTAAGTCAGAATATTGTGAATTTTCGGAAAATTTTATTTGTTTCGTATTTCTTTTCAAAATTTTTAAAAGAATTCTTATTTATAACAAATCTATTAACACTTCAAAACTCGAAATTATTTCCCATTGGAAAGTTACGGAATTTCTCAAAATGAGAACTTGCTATAATTTTTATAGCAACTCAGAGTAAAGAAAATTTCAATTCGTGATATGATAATTTTCTAAAAAAATTATATTCACTCGGTAATTATTAATTTTATCATAAATCCATATGAAAATTTCGGAATTTCTCAAAATGAGAACTTGCTATAATTTTTATAGCAAGTCAGAATAATGAAAATTTCGAAAAAAATAATTATTCTCTATTTATTTTACCATACTCCATCCACTTAATACAAATCTAATATAAAATTTCGGAATTTCTCAAAATGAGAACTTGCTATAATTTTTATAGCAAGTCAGAATAATGAAAATTTCGAAAAAAAATAATTATTCTCTATTTATTTTACCATACTCCATCCACTTAATACAAATCTAATATAAAATTTCGGAATTTCTCAAAATGAGAACTTGCTATAATTTTTATAGCAAGTCAGAATATTGAGAATTTTCAGAAAATTTTAATTGTTTCGTATTCCTTTTCAAAATTTTTAAAAGAATTCTTAATTATAACAAATCTATTAACACTTCAAAACTCGAAATTATTTCCCATTGGAAAGTTACGGAATTTCTCAAAATGAGAACTTGCTATAATTTTTATAGCAACTCTTAATTATGTAAATATCTAGAAATTTTTGACATCTTTCTAATTCTTTTTATAATAACCCCCGTCCTTTTATCACAAATTCATAACAAAAATTCGATTTTCTCAAAATCAGGACTTGCTATAATTTTTATAGCAACTCAGAATAATGGGTATATACAGAAATTTTTACCTGCTACTAATTCATCAAATCATTTAATCACAAATTCATAGCAAAAATTTGGATTTTTCTCAAAATATTAACTTGCTATAATTTTATAGCAATTCATAATAATAGGTATTTCTAAAAATGTTCACTTGTTTCAAAATATTTTTATAGTAAATCATCACTTAATCACGAATTCAGAAAAAAATTAGGATTTTCTCAAAATCAGAGTTTGCTATAATTTTTATAGCAACTCAGAATAATGGAAATTCTCAGAAAAATTTACTTGTTTCGTACTCATTTCTCTATTGTATGTATGAATTCATTATTATAACCAAGGTATTAACTTTCTCAAACTGAAAACTGGCTATAATTTATATAGGAACTCGAAATTATACGTTTACAGAAATACTCAGAATAATGGAAATTCCCAAGAATTTCTACTTGTTTCCAATTCTTTTTATAATAATCCATCATTTAATCAGAAATTCATAACAAAAGTTCGGATTTTCTCCAAATGAGAACTTGCTATAATTTTTATAGCAACTCAGAATAATTGAAATTTCATGAATTTTTTACTTGTTTCGTAATCATTTTCTTATTTTATGTTGAAATTCTTTATTATCGTCATTGTATTAACATTCTCAAGCAGAAATTTTGCCATAATTTTTATAGCAACTCAAAGTTATCAGTTAAATCAACCTGTTTCCTATTTTATGTAAGAATTCCTATTTATAAAAATTCCATTGACATATTTTTGTTTCAAAATTTAGCTTTATGGGATGAAGTTGCCTTAGTTGGTGTTGTCTTTAATTGTTAAACCATAAATATTTGTTAGTCCACGTAATTTATAACCTCTTGACAGTTTTAGAATCATCTATAAATTTTCTATTGAGACTAAGAGTAAGAACGTGCAGTATGGATGAACATGATTTTGTGGCCATAAACAAAATTTATAATTATGGAGTATATTGAAATATTTCACACATTTAATTGTATTTCATTCAGCATGGAATGACTTAATGAAGAAGGTATTTTTATAGGTTAGTAAAGAGTGATTTTTTTGAGGTTAGGATTTTCATGCATTAGTATTTGACAGATCACGTGGGATTTCAGACATGGTGTCAAAGAGAAAGATGCTCAGTATGCTTTGACATTTCATCATGAATCGTCTTACAAACGAACAACGCTTGCAAATTATTGAATTTTATTATCAAAATGCGTGCTCTGTTAAGAAAGTTCATTGCGCGCTTCCATTTTATGGTCAGTTTAATCGACCCACTGAAGCGGCTATTCGGGCTATTGTGACTAAATTTCGCACCAAATTTACATTGTTGGACATTAAACCACCAACACGGTTACGTAGAGTGCGAACTGAAGAAAATATCGCAGCTGTATCGGCCAGTGTTAATGATGACCACCAATTTTCGATTCGTCGCCGTTCGCACCAATTGGGTCTCTGTTACTCAAAAACGTGGAAATGCCAAAATTGGACTAAGCGGATGGACCACCTAAGACGCAGCCGCGGTCAACATTTAAATGAAATTATCTTCAAAAAGTAAATGTCATGGACCAATCTAACGTTTCAAATAAAGAACCGATGAGATTTTGCAAATTTTATGCGTTTTTTTTAAAAAAAAGTTATCAAGCTCTTAAAAAATCACCCTTTATTAAGGCAGTATTTCGACGATGTTGTCTCGACTATTTCCGTAAGAAAGACTTTCGATTAACAACTCCACGTAATTTCAAATCTACGACTTGTTCACCTTTACCTTTTTAACGACCAACTATTTGAACTAAAGTCGTCTTCATTTTTATTAGTCTCTTGTATATGTCACTCATTAAGAAATTCTTAACAAAATTCCAAATTAATTTATTGATAAGTTTCATTCACAAAAAAAAAGAAAACTTCAAAGTTATTACCAAAAACAAAAACTGATTGGCCTTAAATGGATTTCAGTTTGAATATTTTAAATAGAAACGTGTAGTGGATGGCTCTTTTTTGTAGTGACCATAAATTCTTTTAAGTCTTCCAAGTGCTTTTGGTGTTTTGAATAGCTATCGTCGTTTTGGTCAATACCACCACCACCACTTGTTATGAATAATGATGTCATTAAAATTGAATTTGTTTGTTTGACCATAAATGGTCAGCAAGAAAAAGGGGAAAGAAGTGAGGAAGACGGACAAAACAAATATCAATTGATTATCAACAAATATTTGGTTAATAACTTTATGGCTTCCCCATATTCGTATGTGTATATAGTACAACAAAGTAGTTTGTTTGCCCCCCAACACCAACACCATCACCACAATACTACACCATCATCAGCACTATCGCGCCACTTATTGACTGACTGACTGACTGGCAGACAGTCAATTAATGAATGGTTAACCTCAAATAGGAATAAAACCCAACAAAAATACTCGGTAAATTAAATGTGCGGTTTATGGGGTCATAACCGGTCGTTTAATAACCTACAACACTAATACACACTATTCGTACCAAGTAGGGAATTGTCGTGGTATATGCTCACTCCCATATGTTGTCCTATAGTAGGTGCGACGAGGGACAGTGGGCAAACTCAGAGATGGGCAGATTTACAAAAATAGTCACTTGTTTCTTGCACTTTTTACCATAATCCATTATGTTATCTCAAATCCATAAAAAAATTCGAAATTTCTCAAAATGAGAACTTGCTATAATTTTTATAGCAACTCAAAATTGTAAAAAATTTCAGAAAATTTTACTTTCTTCATAATAATTTTAATAATATCCATCCATTAAGCAACAATTTGTAACACATTTTTCCAATTTCTGAAATACAGAACTTGCTATAATTTTTATAGCAACTCAGAATTATGGAATTTTCCAGAAAATTCTACCTTTTCTCTTATTGTTTTTAATGTTATCCATCATTTAAACTAATAACCATAAGAATATTTCGGAATTTCTCAAAATGTGAACTTGCTATAATTTTTATAGCAACTCAGAATTATGGAATTTTTCAGAAAATTTTACTATTTTCCTAATAATTTTAATAATATCCATCCATTAATCAAAAATTTGTAACAAATTTTTCCAATTTCTGAAATACAGAACTTGCTATAATTTTTATAGCAACTCTGAATTATGGAATTTTTCAGAAAATTTTACTTTCATCTTATAGTTTTTAATACTATTCGCCTATTAATCAAAAATCTATAACAAAATTTCGGAATTTCTCAAAATGAGAACTTGCTATAATTTTTATAGCAACTCAGTATTATGGAATTTTCTACAAAATTTTACTTTTTCCTTATTGTTTCTCATATTATCCATCATTTAACTGGGAAATCATAAGAAAATTTCGGAATTTACCAAAATGAGAACTTGCTATAATTTTTATAGCAACTCAGAATTATGGATTTTTTCAGAAAATTTTACTTTTTTCCTCATAATTTTAATAATATCCATCCATTAATCAAAAATTTTTAACAAAATGTTTAAATTTCTGGAATACGGAACTTGCTATAATTTTTATAGCAACTCAGAATTATGGAATTTTTCAGAAAATTTTACTTTCATCTTATAGTTTTTAATACTATTCGCCTATTAATAAAAAAAACTATAACAAAAGTAATTTCTAAAAATGAGAATTTGCTATAATTTTTATAGCAACTCAGGATTATGGAATTTTCTACAAAATGTTACTTGTTTCTTATTTTTTTAATATTAACCATCCTTAAACTGAAAAATCGTAAAAAAATTAAACTTCTCAAACTGATAACTTGCTATAAATTTTATAGCAACTCAGAATTATGGAAATTTCCACTAAATTTGACTCTTTTCTTATTATTTTTAATATCAAACATCCTTCAATCAAAACAATCATAGGAAAATTTTGGGATATTTCAAAATGAGAACTTGCTATAATTTTCGGAGTTATGCAAATTTCAAGAAAGGTTTACCATTTTTGTACTCCTCTTAACATATTCTATCATTTTAAGGCAAATCCATAAAATAAATTCGAAATTTCTTCAAATTAGTTATATATAGTTATATGCTATAATTTTTATAGCATCTTAGAATTATGGAAATTTTCTGAAAATTTTACTCATTTCTGATTATTTGTAATTATAAACATCCTTTAATCCAAAATCATAGGAAAATTTTGGAATTTCTTAAAATGAGAACTTGCTATAATTTTATAGCAACTCAGAGTTATGGAAATTTCTTTTTTCTTACTCCTCTTAACATTTATTATAACATATCTATAATTTTAACGCAATTCCAAAACAAAATTTCGGAATTTGTCAAAATGAGAACTTGCTATAATTTTTATAACAACTCAGAGATATGAAAATTTCAAGAATTTTTTACATTTTTCGCACTCATTTTAACATAATCCATCATTTTAACGCAAATCCATAAGAAAATTTCTTAAAATGAGAACTTGCTATAATTTTTATAGCAACTCAGAATTATGGAATTTTCCACAAAATTTTACTTTTTTCTTATTGTTTTTAATATTAACCATCCTTTAATGGAAAAATCATAGGAAAATTTTGGAATTTCTTAAAATGAGAACTTGCTATAATTTTATAGCAACTCAGAGTTATGAAATTTTCAAGAATTTTTTACATTTTTCGCACTCGTTTTAACATAATCCATCATTTTAACCCAAATCCATGAACAAATTTCAGAATTTCTCAAAATATGAACTTGCTATAATTTTTATAGCAACTTAGAATTATGGAAATTTCAAGAATTTTTTACTTTTTTCTTATTCCTTTCAATATTACCTATCCTTTAATCGAAAAATCATGACAAATTTTCGAAATTTCTCTAAATGAGAACTTGCTGCTATAATTTTTATAGCAACTCAGAGTTATGAGAATTTAAAGAATTGTTTACTTTGTTCGTAATACTTTTACCATAACCCACCATTTTAACGAAATCCATAACAAAATTTCGGAATTTCTCAAATTGAGAACTTGCTATAATTTTTATAGCAACTCAGAGTAATGGAAATTTCAGCAATATGTTACCTTTTTTGCACTCCTCTTAACACAATCTAATAATTTTAACGTAAGTCCAAAACAAAATTTCTCAATTTCCAAAAAATGAGGCTAATTTTTGTCTCAATGGCTTCGTTAATAGTTAAAATTGTTGCATTTGAAGTACAGAAAACCACTACATCAGTGTCTGTGTCTTTCGATTTTTGCCTTTTCCACTGTGCCGCTTTGAATGAAAGTTTAGTGAGGGAGGCTATAGATGTTTGTTTTCCTTCTATGCCTACAAAAATTGAAGACCCTACTCAAGCACAAATTAATTGTGCTAGTGTGTGCGCGCGCGAATAAGACTGCTCAAATGTAGTACCTATGTGTGTTTATCTATCTATCACACTAACCTCAATTATAAATACTCCCATCCATACCCAGGCCCAATCTCAACATACCTCTTCCTCCACCTCCTCCTCCTTCTCCCTCAGCCCATAATCATACCCCTATTTGCCCGCCGTTGCCCGTATCGCATGGTATGGCAGGAAAGAAATGAGTGAAAATATTAGAGACACACACACACACACATAGGGAGAGAGAAAGAAAAAAATTAACGCGTTTTCATTTCGTACACATTTTTCCTGTGCACTGAACGAAAACAAAAAGAAAATAAACAACAACACGACCTCAATTTGAACCCACAACTAACTCTCACTTACATTCCGCTACGCCCCGGCACCCACAGTACCTATTGCATTTCTACCCTCCCCTCCCTTCCCGTGTACCCCTGTAAACCACCATCCGATGGATTGGGATGGTTGAATTGAATACGATTCGCTTGGGACGCGGCGGCGAGCGCTATAAAATGTGCTGGAGTAGTTTGCATACCATGGCGTGTGTCAACGCATTCACGCGCACACATACTCACTTACACACTGTGCAACCGGAGGTGCTGGAGCCAATTTGTAAAAGCAAAAGATATTGTAACAAAGTTGTAACAGATATATACTGTAAAGACCAGCAAACGATTTGGGAATTAGTTGTCAAAACAGAGACTAAAGATAGTGTATTCGAAGAATCCAGATTTGAATTGTTTCAAAAATGATGAAGAACATACATTTCGATAGAAATACTCTACCCACTACTCTTTCAAAAATATCTAATTGCTCACTTCTAAGGAACTGAAAAATTACGCTGGGCTATTCATTTCCCTTATTGCAGCCTACAAAATAAGAAAAGTACATGTCGTGTTTGGCTTCTTCTTCTTGCTAGCTACCTAGCTAGTCCTTTCCATGCCAACGTTTTTCATAAATTTCGTTTAATTGTACGTTACACTCTTTTCAACACGTTTCCGCTAAAAATGAACGACATAAAGAAAATTGAGACAAAACCGCCCGAATAAGAAAAGAAAACCTTAAGAGCAGCAACAACATTTTCAAATTATAGACCTTTCCCAAAACAATATGCCAACACATATTAGCATATTTAAATACATACTCTGCTGCAATATTGTATATGAAAAACAAACAAACAAACAATAAAAAAAATGTTTTCATATATTTCCTACGTAAATAAGTGGGGGGACTATGCATTTTTTATGAACACAGGCCGACAAAAAATATCCAATATTCAATTTTTGTAGGCACAAAAGAAAAAACACTAAACATTCATTCAATGTGGTTTCTGAACTCCAAATGCTACAATTTCAATGACTAATGAAGCCATTAAGACAAAAATTAGGCTCATTTTGAGAAGTTTCGAAATTTTGTTATAGATTTGCGTTATGGCGTTAAAATCATATAAATCGAAAAATTCTTTAAATTTGCATAAATCTAAGTTGCAATAAAAATTATAGCAAGTTCTCATTTTGAGAAATTCCGAAATATTCTTATGGTTATTAGTTTAAATGATGGATAGCATTAAAAATAATAAGAAAAAGGTAGAATTTTCTGGAAATTTCCATAATTCTGAGTTGCTATAAAAATTATAGCAAGTTCTCATTTTGAGAAATTCCGAAATATTCTCATGGTTATTAGTTTAAATGATGGATAGCATTAAAAATAATAAGAAAAAAGTAGAATTTTCTGGAAAATTCCATAATTCTGAGTTGCTATAAAAATTATAGCAAGTTCTCATTTTGAGAAATTCCGAAATATTGTTACGGATTTACGTTATAATGCTAGATTATGTTAAAACGAGTACGAAAAAAGTAAAAAATTCTTGAAATTTTCATTACTCTGAGCTGCTATAAAAATTATAGCAAGTTCCCATTTTGCGAAATTCTAAAATTTTGTTATGATTTTTTTTGTTAAAAGAAGGTAGTATTAAAAACAATAAGAAAAAAGTAGAATTTTCCGAAAAATTCCATAATTCCAAGTTGCTATAAAAATTCCTGAAATTTGCATAACTCTGAGTTGCTATAAAAATTATAGCAAGTTCTCATTTTCGAAAATTCCGAAATTTTGTTATGATTTTTCAATTAAAGAATGGACAATATATTAAAAACAATAAGAAAAAAGTAGAATTTTCTGGAAATTACCATAATTCTGAGTTGCTATAAAAATTATAGCAAGTTTTCATTTTGAGAAATTCCGAAATTGTGTTATGGCTTTCCGATTGAAGGTTGGTTAATATTAAAAACAAAAAGTAGAAATTTCCGAAAAATTCCATAATTCCAAGTTGCTATAAAAATTACAGCAAGTTCTAATTTTCAGAAATTCCGAAATTTTTTCGTTTTTTTTAAAGAGTATGAAAAAAAGTAAAAAATTCCTGAAATTTTCATAACTCTGAGTTGCTATAAAAATTATAGCAAGTTCTCATTTTCGAAAATTCCGAAATTTTGTTATAATTTTTCCATTAAAGAATGGACAATATATTAAAAACAATAAGAAAAAAGTAGAATTTTCTGGAAATTACCATAATTCTGAGTTGCTATAAAAATTATAGCAAGTGTTCATTTGAAGAAATTTCGAAATTGTGTTATGGCTTTCCGATTGAAGGTTGGTTAATATTAAAAACAATAAGAAACAAGTAGAATTTTCCGAAAAATTCCATAATTCCAAGTTGCTATAAAAATTATAGCAAGTTCTCATTTTCAGAAATTCCGAAAATTTTTTGTTTTTTTTTTTTAAAGAGTATGAAAAAAGTAAAAATTCCTGAAATTTGCATAACTCTGAGTTGCTATAAAAATTATAGCAAGTTCCCATTTTACGAAATTCCAAAATTTTGTTATGATTTTTTTTTTTTTTTTAAAGAAGGTGGTATTAAAAACAATAAGAAAAAAAGTAGAATTTTCCGAAAAATTCCATAATTCCAAGTTGCTATAAAAATTATAGCAAGTTCTCGTTTTCAGATTTTTTTTTTCGTTTTCAGATTTTTTTTTTGAAAATGTGAGACATATGAGATTTTTAATGTTAACCCTACTTTCACTTTATATTTGGTTTGGTCATGTGTGCAACCAATAGTTGATCAATAACCTTCAAAACTTGTAAACGAATTGATATCGAAAATCTGCGACTCAGGAGATATGTATTTTTAAACCATCTTTCACAATATACTTGATTTTATTGTGTGTGCAACCAATATTTGTTCAAATTCCTTTTAAAACGAGTAAACCAATTGATATTGAAAATCTGAGAGATAGGGTACTTCTATTTTTAAACCTTCTTTCACTATATATTTGGTTTGATCGTGTGTGCAACCAATATTTGTTAAATTTCCCTTTAAAACTTGTAAACTAATTGATATTGAAAATTTACGACTCAGGAGATATCTATTTTTAAACCATATTTCACAATATACTTGATTTTATTGTGTGTGCAACCAATATTTGTTCAATTTCCTTTTTAAGCGAGCAAACGAATTGATATTGAAAATCTGAGACATAGGGTACTTATATTTTTAAACCTTCTTTCACTATATTTGGTTTGATTGTGTGTGCAACCAATATTTGTTCAATTTCCCTTTAAAACTTTAAAACGAATTGATATTGAAAATCCGAGACTAAGGGGACTTCTATTTTTATACCTTATTTCATAATATATTTGATTTGATCGTGTGTGCAACCAATATTTTTTCAAATTCCCTTTAAAACTTGTAAACGAATTGATATTGAAAATGTGGGACATATGAGATTTTTATTGTTAGCCCTACTTTCACTATATATTTGGTTTGATCATGTGTGCAACCAATATTTGGTCAATTTCCCTTTAAAGCTTGTAAACGAATTGATATTTAAAATCTGCGACTCAGGAGATATCTATTTTAAAACAAATTAAATAAAAAATAAAATAAATAAACAAATTGATATTGAAAATCCGAGACTAAGGGGACTTCTATTTTTATACCTTATTTCATAATATATTTGATTTGATCGTGTGTGGAACCAATATTTTTTCAAATTCCCTTTAAAACTTGTAAACGAATTGATATTGAAAATATAAGGCACGAGGGATTTTTGTTGTTAGTCCTTCATTCACAATAATATTGGTTTAATCGTGTGTGCAGCCAATATTTGTTCAATTTCTCTTTTAAACGAGCAAACGAATTGATTTTGAAAAACAAGCAGTTATGTATGTTATATTTTTCTCCCATCTTTCAGAATATATAGCTTGTTTTTATGGGTGCAGCCAAAGATTGAAGTTTAAACGAGTAAACGAATTAATTTAGAAAAACTTCTAAAGGCGGATGTTTAATCGCTGACCTCACTTTTGGAATATAATTCATACTTTAATGGTTATTTAATCATTAAATCCTCTCTCAGAATAGAATGCATATTTTAATGGGTACACACAAAGGTTGCACATTTAAACGAGTATATTAACTGGTCTAGAAAAACTGGTACAGAGTGTTGCTTAATTATAAAGCCTTCTTTCAGAATAATATAGCTGATTTTATGGGTGCAATAGATAAACGAGTTGATCTGATGAAGATCTGAGATATTTCATTTTGCTCACTTCTTTCAACACAAATTGTCTGATTTTATGGATACATTCAAAAAGGTTAAAATTTTAACCTCCCAAATGAATTGTTTTAGAAAAACTGGCAGACATGGGAGTCTTATTCGTTACTCTTCTTTCAGAATATATTACTTCTTATTGTGGGTGCATTCAAAATTGAATATTTGAAAGGAAAAAATAATTTATTTTGAATTTATTATTACTTCCCTTCAAAATACATTGAATTTGCAAAGGATTTTTGTCTCACGGTGTTATATATGAATACAGGGCTTGTACTTACAAGATTTTGTGGTTGTTGCTTTTGTTTTTGTTATATTCCATGACATTTTGTCATATTTAGTTATTATTATATAGGCCGTTGTGTACTATTTTAAGACGGATTTTTTCGCATACAAATTGTTTGCTTTGTATGCCAAAAATGACGCTAATTTAGCCATTTTCGCCAGTTAGTTTGTTTGTCTGTCGGACGTTTATAATATTTTCTGTAGCATTATTATTCAGCACTTGAAGTTTTATTGCCGTAAAAAACAACAGCAGCAGCAAGATATGAAAACACAACAAATTATAGCCGCAGCAGTCCTTTAAGTAGTAGCGTAATAGCGTCGTGACAAAGGACCTTTTAATTTCAAATTCTGGTTTAACCCAAACAAGAAAAACATGACAACAACAATGGTGATAATGAATGAGGTAGAACACCTCTTCTGGGGAGGGGGGAGAAGCTGATGTTTAGACACTAACCTAATTGCACTGGACAAAGAATATGACATTTAACTAATTGGACAGAGCAAATAAACAAACAATTGTAGTAATTTGAATTTGTCCCCAGAGATTTTCATTTAGAGAGACACTAGACAAAAAGCAGATATGGCCAGGGTTTCTTGGAGGTCCGCACAATAAACCCCGGTGAAGCAGGAACCCCCTCAACAATTAGAATATATCAGTATTTTATATAGAAATCTAATTAAATATGGGAGACAAAATAAATAATAAATTTGTATTCTTTATTTTGTATTTGTACTTTAATTGTAATATTTCATTGATTTCCCTTTAAAACTTTTAAACGAATTGTTATTGAAAATCGGAGACACAAATATTTTTTATTGTTAACCCTTCCTTCGCAATATATTTGATTTAATCGTGTGTGCAACCAATATTTAATTAATTTCCTTTTAAAACTTGTAAATGAATTGATATTGAAAATTTGGGACACAGGGGATTTTTATTGTTAGCCCATTTTTCCCCATATGTTTGATATGATCGTGTGTGCAGCCAATTCTTGAATTATTTCTCTTGTAAACGAATTGATATTGAAAATCTGCTACTCATGGGATATCTATGTTCAAATCTTATTTCATAAAAAAGTTGATTGATCGTGTGTGCAACCAATATTTTTTTAATTTTCCTTTAAAACTTGTAAATGAATTGATATTGAAAATCTAAGACACGAGGGATTGTTATTGTTAACCCTTCTTTCAGAATATATTTGACTTTGTCGTGTGTGCAGTCCATATTTAATTGGCTTCCCTTTAAAACTTGTAAACGAATTGATATTGAAAATCTGAGACACATGAGATTTTTATTGTTAGCCCTTCTTTCACAATATATTTCATTTGATCGTGTGTGCAACCAATACTTGATCAATTTTCCTTTATAAAACTTGTAAACGAATTGATATTGAAAATCTGCTACTCATGGGATATCTATTTTTAAACCTGATTTCATAATAAAGTTGATTTGAGCGTGTGTGCAACCAATATTTTTTTAATTTTCCTTTAAAACTTGTAAATGAATTGATATTGAAAATCTAAGACACGGGGGATTTTAATTGTTAACCCTTCTTTCAGAATATATTTGACTTTGTCGTGTGTGCAGTCCATATTTAATTGGCCTCCCTTTAAAACTTGTAAACGAATTGATATTGAAAATCTGAGACACATGAGATTTTTATTGTTAGCCCTTCTTTCACAATATATTTCATTTGATCGTGTGTGCAACCAATATTTGTTCAATTTCCTTTTGAAACTTATAAACGAATTGATATTGAAAATCTGGAATACAAGTAATTTTTATTGTTAACCGTTCTTTCACAATATATTTCATTTGATCGTGTGTGCAGCCAATTCTTGAATTATTTCACTTTAAAACTTGTAAACGAATTGATATTGAAAATCTGGGATACAAGCAATTTTTATTGTTAACCCTTCTTTCATAATATGTTTGATTTTATCGTGTGTGCAGCTAATTCTTGAATTATTTCCCTTTAAAACTTGTAAACGAATTGATATTGAAAATCTGGGATACAAGTAATTTTTATTGTTAACCCTTCTTTCAGGATACATTTGATTTGAGCGTGTGTGCAGCCAATTTTTTATTAATTGTTCTTTATAACAAATATATGAATTGATATTGAAAATCTGAGACGCAGAGGATTTTTATTGTTAACCCTTCTTTCATAATATGTTTGATTTTATCGTGTGTGCAACCAATATTTTTTTAATTTTCCTTTAAAACTTGTAAACGAATTGATATTGAAAATCTGAGATACAGAGGTCTTCTATTTTTAAACCATCATTCACAAAATGTATTTGATTTGATCGTGTGTGCAGCCAATATTTGATTAATTTCCCTTTGAAACTTGTAAAAGAATTGATATTGAAAATCTGCTACTCATGGGATATCTATTTTTAAACCTTATTTCATAATAAAGTTGGTTTGATCGTGTGTGCAACCAATTTTTTTTTTAATTTTCCTTTTAAACTTGTAAATGAATTGATATTGAAAATCTATGACACGAGGGATTTTTATTGTTAACCCTTCTTTCAGAATATATTTGACTTTGTCGTGTGTGCAGTCCATATTTAATTGGCTTCCCTTTAAACCTTGTAAACGAATTGATATTGAAAATCTGAGACACATGAGATTTTTATTGTTAGCCCTTCTTTCACAATATATTTCATTTGATCGTGTGTGCAACCAATATTTTATTAATTTTCCTTTAAAACTTGTTAGCGAATTGATATTAAAATATTTTTTTTTAATTTTCCTTTAAAACTTATAAACGAATTGATATTGAAACTCTGGAATACAAGTAATTTTTATTGCTAACCCTTCTTTCAGAATACATTTGATTTGATCGTGTGTGCAGCCAATTTTTGATTATTTTTTCTTTAAAACGAGTATATGAATTGATATTGAAAATCTGAGGCACAGACAATTTTTATTGTTAAACCTTCTTGCATAATAAATTTGATTCGATCGTGTGTGCAAGCAATATTTGTCCAATTTCCTTTTTTAAACGAGCAAACGAATTGATTCTGAAAATCTGAGACATGGGGGACTTCTATTTTGAAACCATCTTTACCCCTATATTTGATGTGATCGTGTGTGCAACCAATATTTTTTTAATTTTCCTTTAAAAATTGTAATCGAATTGATATTGAAAGTCTGAGATACAGGGGACTTCTATTTTTAAACCATCTTTCATAATAAATTTGCTGCAATCGTGTGTGCAGCCAATATTTGTTAAAATTCCCTTTTAAACGAGCAAACGAATTGATTTTGAATGTCTAGCAGCTATGTATGCTTTATTTTTCATCTCTCCTTCAGAATATCTAGGTTGTTTTTATGGGTGCATCCAAAGATTGAAGTTGAAATGAGTTAACGAATTGATTTAGAAAAAGTGCTAGACACGGGTTTTTAATCATTAACTCCTCTGTCAGAAAATAATGCATATTTTAATGGGTGAATACAAAGGTTGAACATTTAAACGAGTAATTTAAAAACTGATGGTTCTCCTTCTTTCCATTGTCAAATACCAATCTATAGTCCAAAAATTCTTTTTTTTTCTAATTCTGAGAAATATAATAGAATAAAAATAAATAATTTCTATTTACCAAACATACGTTTTTTTGTAATCCAGTCAAGTCCTCCCTAAATAAATATTTTGCTTGAGTGTATTATCATCCTATCGAACATGCGTTAATGCTAACCAATGCAAGCAAACAAACAACATAGAGCCCATAAAGCCCCCCACCAACCCCATTTTTATTGCTACAATTGATTAACTAGAGTGGAAGATATTGCAACTACAATTGGAGAATGGAGAGCGCAAAGCGAAGGGTGGGGAGGGGAGTTAAAGGGGTCAAATAATTCAACCCTTTGACGTTCAAGTACTTGTAGGTCAGTTGGAAGAACCAATTTACACTCACTGCACACGCACACTCAGTGGTGTTAACACCATTCCTACAGAGAAAAGAGACTGGTGTACTGTAGTACCAACTGGGCCCCGACAACAATGACAGAAATCAATAACAAATAATGTTTGCGATAATTACAAGTACTATATGAATACAAGAACAACAACAGCAACATTTCTTGGCCAACTAGAGTGAGGAGACAGGAGAGAGTGAGACGAGACAAGACAACCTTGTGTGAGAAAAACAACAGCGGCCAGCGAGCGACTGAGCGAACGAACAACAATTACAACTACTGTGTGATATATTTGAATGGAAGTTGACAGGCGCCAAGATTTTTAATTGCTGCCAAAGCTGTTTTACTAAATTAGGCGTTGGCAAAAAGGTCATTAAAAATATATATCTGTATGTGTATACATAAATATTTATTAAGTGTTCATAACATTTGATCTTGCGAAAAACCACACAGCATTATTATTTTGTGACAAGGCGGCGGAGATTAAATTGAAAAGTGACACTTTTGGATTTATGAAAGTTATGAGAAACAAAAATAAGAAAAAAACAAAAAATCGTAGAGAAACTGATAAAATGGAAATAGATTTGCTTGCTTTGAACCGGCTAATAATTCAAAAATATTTTAAATCTGAGAAAAAATAACAAATAATAATCTAGAAAGGGGCAACGAAAAATCGCAAAAAAGAATTGAAAAATGATCAAAAAATGGGCGATACTTCATATAAAAAATTGCCCAAAACATAAAATGGGTTTTTACTCATAATTTGTGGGCAATATTTAATATCGTTTGGGTAATTTTCCATTACGATAAACCTTTGCCCTGCGTAGCCAGCTATGGACATACCCCCGAAGAGAAAATCTCAAAGTCCGGTTAAAGGCGGGTTATGTAGAAAATAGTTACCGGGGGAGAGTAGGTTATCCAATGCCCTAAGGTTTAACTACATTTTTGGATAGATTTCTGGGACGTTAAAGTTTGAAAATCATTTTTCTTCGTGCCAATGCGCTCAAATTCGAAAAAAATCTATGTTTTTAGTTATCGATAACTGTCTTATTTTTCGATAACTATGGTAGTTATAGATTGTGAAAATAATGTGAATTTTGTTCCATGCCCTTTAAAGAAAACTAAAAAGAAAAAAAGGAAAAGCCGCAATTATGAATTTTAAAAATGGGATAATCAATAAAAAAATTGGATTTTTTAATTTTTAACATCGATGTTTCGATAGATAACTGAGAGTCATCGAAAAAATATTTCATTTTACAAAAAAAAATATATTTTATTTTACAAAAAAAATATTTTATTTTACAAAAAAATATTTTATTTTACAAAAAAAAATATTTTATTTTACAAAAAAAATATTTTATTTTACAAAAAAAATATTTTATTTTACAAAACAAAAAAATAATTTTGCAAAAAAATATATTTTATTTTACAAAACAAAAAATTTTTTTAGTTTTTTTTCGTTTGCATTTTTTTGGTCTGTAATCAATATTTGATTTGAACTGGGATATTGTCCTGGCTCAAGACCATTTTGCTTCTATATTTAATAGAATGCAATTTTTTTTTTACAAATGGCATGGTGACATTTATTACTTGGCTGCAGACTACCACGATCATGATTTCGACCATGTCAAAAGTCTTTTCAAGTGGCTAATTTTACAAAAATATATATATATATATTATTTTACAAAAAAATATATATAAATTTTATTTTACAAAAAAAAAAATATATATTTTATTTTACAAAAAAAATACATTTTATTTTACAAAAAAAAATATATTTTTTTTACAAAACAAAAAGTTTTTAATTTTACGAAAAAATATATATATTTTATTTTACAAAAAAAATATTTTATTTACTAAAAAAATATTTTATTTTACAAAAAAAAATATTTTATTTTACGAAAAAAAAATGTTTTATTTTTTATTTTATTTTCCAAAAGAAAATATTTTATTTTACAAAGCAAAAAATTTTTAATTTTACAAAAAAATATATATTTTATTTTACAAAAAAATATTTTATTTAACAAAAAAATTATTTTACAAAAAAATACTTTAGTTTGCAAAAAAATATTTTATTTTACAAAAAAAAATATTTTATTTTACAAAAAAAAATATTTTACAAAAAAAAAATATTTTAGTTTGCAAAAAAAAATATTTTAGTTTGCAAAAAAAAAATATTTTAGTTTGCAAAAAAAATTAATTAAAAATTATTTTTTTTGATTTTCCAAATCTTAATGTCCGTTAACTCGATAACTAAGCGAGATATTAATAACACGACGACCATTTTTTTATTTTGTGGTATCCTATCTAACCAATTGTAATTCAATGAAAGTTTCTTAGTTCCAATTGATACCTTTAAAATTGCAATTGAAGACTTTAAATTTTCAATTAATGAATTTTGAATTTAAATTAACATTTCAAATGGAATCGTCTAATTTTCAATTGATATTTTTTAATTTTAAAATTTTGATTCTCTGATTGTTGGGCGATCAAAATTAAGATATTTTTATTTTGGAATATTTTATTAATTTTTTTTATTAGTTTTTATTATTTTTTATTTTTTAATATTTTGCGATTATTTTTGGGCATAATTTTGGATATTATTAATTTTTTGGTTCATAGTTTTGCTTAAATGTAATTATTGTGATAATTTTTGTTTTGTATTTTTGTATAATTAGTTTGTATATTAAATGAATATACATGAAGAAGATCGTCGATGACGACCGAAATATCGCAAAATAATAAATAAAGCAATAAAAAAAAACTAAACATCAGTTTTTTGATTTCTTCATGGCCTCAAGCTCTGTCCAGAAAAAATGAAAATAATGTGCCAACTATTCTATTTTTTAATTATTTTTTATAAAATTCTATAATTTTTCCTTTTTTTTAATTACTGATTTGAACAGAGTTTTTTAATTTCTTTAAATACTTTTTATATATTTATTTTTATTTTTTATTTATTTTTATATTTTATAAAAACTAAACAACAATATATAAAATTAACATTATATTTTCTTTAAATTATCTTTTTATTTTTTCTTATTTTTATTTTATTTTTTTTCTTAATTTTTTATATTTTTCCATAAATTTCTTTAATTTTTGGAGTTTTTAATAGTTTTTTAATTACTTTTTATTTTTTTTTTAAATAATTTTTCTTTAAATTATTTTTTTTTTACTTAAAATTTTTTTTTATTTTTTTTTTACTTCAAAAATTATTTTTATTACTTTAAAAATTATTTATATATTTAAATTGTTTTCATTTTTTACTTTAATTATTTTTTTATTTTTTTTTCTTCAAATTATTTTTGAACTTTTTTATTTTTTCAAAAAGTCTTTTTAACAAACAAATTATTGTGCGTAATAATTTCTTTATTATTGCTTTTTTTAATACATTTTTACTTCTTTATTTTTGTATGTCTTCCAAATTTCTATTTTTGTTCATTTTTTAATTTTTGTTTATTATTTTTATCCTTTTCAACTTTTTTAATTTATTTTTGTTTATTTATTTTTATACTTTATAACTTCCTATTCCATTTTAAAAACTTTCAAAATATGCGCACTATTCCTTTTTGATTTTTTTTTTTTCATTTACATATTTTTTTATCTTCTTGTATTCTTTTATATTTTTATTACTTTCTAATTTCTTAATTTCGTTGGTATTCCTTTATTCCTCACTTATAAAGCAAATACCAAAAATCGTACACACTATAGAAATAATACTAAATGCTCTTAATTCAAAATGAAACTAAGAGAAATGATTAGGCAATATTCTAAAACAATACATTTCAAATACCAACAACTTTTTCTTTCACACTATATATTCAACTGAACAATAATACTAAATAGTGGTCTTGATCCTGAAAAATATCCCAAAATGTAACTATGGAAAATGATTAACTCGGCAATCTTCTAAAGTATATTATATTTTACAAAACCCCACAAACGCTGCCACAATCAGCTAATATTACATTAAGCCTTAAGGTATGCTTTACAGTTTTCAAAATTTGAAATATTTAGAAAAAAACATACACACACAATTAATGAATAGCTTTCATAACTTGAAAATATATCATTAATACATTTATATGTCAAAAATTGTATGCGTTCTTGAAGAGTTGCCATATTGTAAGGACCTTGGCATCTATTGACATTTCGCTTTTACAAACATTTTAATTAAGAAACTTTTTTCTTGTCACACACACAACCACCCACCCACCCAAGCTAATATAAATAATAAGAAGAATATAACTGTCATTCATTTCATAACAAGACATGGTTTTTTTCTTCCATTAACTCATGTGCGACGTTTGAGAGATGATAACAAGTCAAAGAATTAATTTGGAAAAATACTGAGATGAAAACAAAAAAAACGAAAACTTCGAAGGTCTCAAATCTATTCACCCACTTGCGAGACGGCAAGGCTTCCACACACACAGGCAAAACCAAATTATTATTAAAAAAAAAACACTCACAAAATAAGTCCAAAGAAATGTGAATGTGAAGAACCTTTGACCTTTTCGATGTCTGCAATGCTTTGCAATTGGCAGTTAGTTCAAAGTAAGAAAAAAATAGCTGACGAGAAAGAAACAAATCTGTGAAAAGTATGTACACTGATCGACAAAAGTCAAGACTTTTTTATTAGATGGGCGTAAAAAGAGAATTGGTTTTCTAACACCAGTTTTCATATAGCTTGTAGCTTGCTGGCATGTAAACTTTGTAAATGTTAACTTAGGAAAAAATTTTTAAAAATGAAAAATATAATAATAAAACTAATATGAAATATATAAAAATAAAACTAAAATAAAAAACTTAACTTGCTGACATGTAAACTTAGTAAATGTTGATTTAGGAACACTTTGTAAAATGAAAAATGTAATAATAAAACTATAATGAAAAATATAAAAATAAAAATTAAACTAAAATGAAAAATATAAAAATAAAATAAAAAACTTAAGTAAATATTGTAAAATTTGACTTAGATAAACTTTGGAGAATTTCTATAGGTACACTTTGTACAAGAAGGCTTTGGCGATCTTCTTACTAGGTTAACTTTGTAAAAATGAAAACTATAAAACTAAAAAGAAAATATAAAACTTAGGTAAAATTTGTAAAAATATAAAACTTAGGTAAACTTCGTAAATGTTGACATAGGTAACTCGTCGTAGGTACCCTTTGTAAAACTATGCTTAAGTAAATTTAGTAAAAATTGCTGTAGGGTAAAACTTTGTAAAATTAAAAAATATATAAATAAAATATAAAACTTTGTAATAATTTACTTAGGTTAATTTGGAAAAATTCAAAATATAAAACTTAGGTAAACTTGAAAAGGTTGGCTTAGATAAACTTTGTAAAACGCATCTAAGGAACACTTTGTAAAAGTAGACTCAGACAAACTTCGTAAAAATTTGCTTAGGTAAACTTTGTAAAAATGAACAATTTAAAACTACAATTAAAATATAAAACTTAGGTAAACTTTGTAAAAATTAAAACTATAAAAATAAAATATAAAACTTAGGAACACTTTGTAGAAGTTGACATGGATAGGATAAACTTTGTAAAAGTAAACTATAAAACTATGGTAAACTTTGTAAAAGTTGACTTGGATAAATTTTGTAAAACTTCTCGTAGGCACACTTTGTAAAAGTAGACTTAGGTAAACTTCGTAAAACTTTACTTAGGTAAACTTTGTATAAATGAAAAATATAAAACTTAGGTAAACTGTGTAAAAATGAAAAATATAAAATTAAAACTAAAATATAAAACTTAGGTAAACTTTGTAAAAGTTGACTTGGATAAACATTGTAAAATTCTTCGTAGGTACACTTTGTAAAAGTAGAGTTAGGTAAACTTTGAATAAATGAAAAATATAAAACTTAGGTAAACTGTGTAAAAATGAAAAATATAAAATTAAAACTAAAATATAAAACTTAGGTAAAACTAAAATATAAAACTTTGTAAAAGTTGACTTGGATAAACATTGTAAAATTCTTCGTAGGTACACTTTGTAAAAGTAGAGTTAGGAAATTTTCGTAAAAATTTTCTTAGGTTAACTTTGTAAAAATTAAAATATAAAACTTAGGATAACTTTGTAAAAATGAAAAATATAAAACTGAAACAATAATATAAAATTTAGGTAAATTTTGTAAAAGTTCACACCTTGTAAAAGTAAACTTAGGTAAACTTCGTAAAACTTTACTAAGGTTAACTTTGTAAAAATGACAAATGTAAAACTAAAATATAAAACGTATGCATGTAAACTATGTAAAAATGAAAAATATAAAATTAAAATATAAAACTTAGATACATTTTTTTAAAGGTGACATTTTGTAAAAGTAGACTTAGGTAAACTTTGTAAAAATTGAAAAATATAAAATTTAAACTAAAATATAAAACTTAGGTAAACTTTGTAAAAGTTGACTTGGATAAACTTTGTAAAACTCCTCGTAATAGTAAACTTAGGTAACTTCATAAATCTTTACTTAGGTTAACATTGTAAAAATGAAAAATATAAAACTTAGGTAAATTTTGTAAAAGTAAACTTAGGTAAACTTCGTAAAACTTTACAAAGGTTAACTTTGTAAAAATGTAAAACTAAAACTAAAATATAAAAGTACAACTAAAATATAAAACTACAACTAAAATATAAAACTACAACTAAAATATAAAACTTAGGTAAACTTTGTAAAAATGAAAAATGTAAAATTAAAATATAAAACTTAGGTAAATTTTGTTAAAGGTGACACTTTATAAAAGTAGACTTCGTAAAAATGTACTTAGGTCAACTTTGTAAAAATTAAAAATATATAACTTAGATAAACTTTGTAAAACTCTAGTGCCACTATTTTGTCAACATTTTGAGATGAAGACAACCGACAAATAATCTTACTATAATTTGCATTCAGTCAAAATTTATTTCAGCACAGTGGACAACAACTTAAAAAACTGGAATCTTTTTGTCTCGTTGTTTGACTACTATCGAAGTGCATCATGTAAATGAAAAATTGTAGGCCGGTGTTCTTAATGAAACGCCCGCAAAGGTGTGTTCTACAACCTTTAAGACTCGAGTACATTCGAGTAGGAGGTCGGGTCGGGTATCATTATCATCAAAGTCATCGACAGACGCAGCAAAAAAAAATTGTAAAATCGTTGCAATATACTCGCCTTTCCAAGTATTTCTTAAGGTGGGGGGGGGGGTGAAATGTCACAGTATCAAACCTCTCTACCCACTCATACTAACCTCATTAAAAACAATCATAAAATCAAGATATAATCCAAAGACCACCACCACACACACACACTGCCATGACTTACTCAGAAAATAATAGAAATATGTTATGGACATGTCGTAAAACAAAAGTTTATATATATTTGTAGTTGCGAAAAAGGAAGCTAAACATTCTGCGTAAACTAACTTAAATAGAAAAAGAAAGCTAATGCTAAAGGTCAGGGCTAGAACAAAACTATGGTTAATGACGACGACATTTAATGCTAGCGCAGCACACATGAAGGCGAATTTTTAATGTCATTCCTAAGAAACGAAAAAAAACAACATTATTGAGAGCTATAGCAACTTCTAGCCGCCAAAAGGGTTTTGGAGAAAGAGGAGGTCAAGGTAAACAAGGGAAACAAACATTAGACATACGAAAAGAAAGTGTTAGTCATGCCAGTAGAACCATATTGAGTTTGTCGCAGGCTAAATTGTAATTTACGAATGTTGGGCTAGGACAACAGCACTTCCGCAAAAACAAGTTGTACTCTAACTAACTCCAACTATTTTCTACTAAAACATTGTTCTACGTCATTCATTTCATAAGAAATGATGTCATATGTCAACTAAGCTGAGGGAAGAAGTTTTCGCAGACAAACTACACTAGTTTACAAACAATTGAATGAATAATGAAGAAATTGTATTTTATATTGTTTCTTTTATTTTACTTTTGTCAGGAATAGTTTCAATATTTTAGGATAACCGATTAAACTTAAAATAGTTTCAAATTCAAGGCAGCTTTGTGGTGAACAAGTGTTCTGAAATGTTTTAATCAGTAGAGTGGGACAAAGTTGCAAAAAAATCGATTTTTTTTCTAAAATAAAAATCAACACAAATAATAGGAAACAATTTTGAGGTATTTTCCAATATTTTTCATATAGCTTAGCAAAGAAGAAAATGTAAAATTAGTAAATGTTGACTTAGGTAAACTTAGTAAAAATGAAAAATATAAAATAAAAAACTTAGGTAAACGTTGTAAAACAAAGATAAACTTTGTAAAAGTTGATATTTGTAAACTTTGTAAAAATTTGACTTGTGGCAAAGTTGCAAAACGTAGATTTTTTCTACAATAATATTTTTCTGAACACGAAAAAATCGACAAAAAATATGAAACATTATTGAGATATTTTGCAAAGAAGAAAATGGAAACTTAGTAAGTGTAGGAAAACTTTGTAAAATTCCTCTTAGGTACACATTTTAGAAGTAGATCTAGGTGAACTTCGTAAAAATTTAAAATATTAAACTAAAACTAAAATATAAAACTTAGGTAAACTTTTTAAAAGTTGACTTAGATATACTTTTCTAAAATTTGATTTTGGTAAACTTTGTAAAAGTTGATATTGGTGAACTTTGTAAAAAATTGCTTTGTGGTAAATTTGCAAACAATTCGATTTTTTTATACAATAATATTTTTTCTGAACATGAATAAAATAAAAAAAAAAATAATAGGAAATAATTTTGAGACAATTTTATCCAAGAATCCTAATGAAATAAACATTTCAAAGTCCCTGCCCAAGGTAATATTTTTGATTATTTAAATATTGAAAATTCAAGCCCGAAACTAATTATGATTTTTTTGGTATGTTCTTTATTTGTTAACCAATATTTTGTCCTTCTTTGAAGAACATCATCAGGGTGTAAAATAACAAATCAAAAATCTCGTTCCGTCGCTTATAACGCCGAATATCAAAAATTCGCATTTGAAATTCTTTGTCTAGATTTTTCAAAGAAACTGCGAATAAATATAAATATTCTTGAAAGGAAAACGTTAAAAAAATACATTTTCAATTTCAACAAGTGAAAAGCTTCCACGAAAATCCTATTTAAAAATTATCTTCAAAGAAAAATAGTTTCAAAGAATCGTTTTCCAAAGAACGGGGGTTTCCAAGAAATTAATTTTTAAGAAAAGTTTTTCTAATCATAATTTGTGCGAAAGAAAAACCTTCTCAAAAAATCATTTCCCAAAAAATTTTCATGAAACGATTTCTCTGATAAAAACACAAACATCAAAGAAACTTTGTATTAAGAAAAGTTTTTTTCAAAAATATTTTTTCCAAGAAAAGCTTTTTCAAGGAAAGTTTTTCTAAGAAAAACTTTTTTCCAGGGAAAAATATTTCCGAGTTAAGCTTTTTCCAAAAAAATATTTTTCAAGCAACGATTTCTCTGATAAAAAAACAATCATCAAAGAAACTTTGTATTAAGAAAAGCTTTTTCCAAAAATAATTTTTCCAAGAAAAGCTTTTTCGAGGACAGTGTTTCTAAGAGCTTTTTCTAAGAGAAACTTTTTTACAGGGACAAATTTTTCCAAGTTAAGCTTTTTCCAAAAAAATATTTTTCAAGCAACGATTTCTCTGATAAAAACACAATCATCAAAGAAACTTTGTATTAAGAAAAGCTTTTTCCAAAAATAATTTGTCCAAGAAAAGCTTTTTCGAGGAATGTTTTTCTAAGAGCTTTTTCTAAGAAAAACTTTTTTCCAGGGAAAATGTTTTCCAAGTTAAGCTTTTTCCAAAAAATATATTGGCAAAATATTTTTCAAGCAACGATTTCTCTGATAAAAACACAATTGTCAATGGAACTTTTTATTAAGAAACAGTTTTTCCAAAAATATTTTTTCCAAGAGAAGGGGTTTCAAGGAAAGTTTTTAAGAGCTTTTTCCCAGAAAATCTTTTTCGTGGGAGATGTCTCCAAGAAAAGCTTTTTCCACTAAATATTTTTCCAAGAAAAATTTGTTTCCAGGAAATGCATTTCTCAAGAAAAACATTTGCGATGAAACTTAACAAAATAATTTTTCAAATAAAATACCTGTCAGAAAGTCTTTCTCAAAGACATACTTTGAGCATGAAGAGCTTTTAAAAGAAAAGCTTCTACAAAGA
Organism: Polietes domitor; assembly: GCA_947397865.1. Classification (NCBI taxonomy): domain Eukaryota; kingdom Metazoa; phylum Arthropoda; class Insecta; order Diptera; family Muscidae; genus Polietes; species Polietes domitor. The sequence goes on from OX377621.1 coordinate 162,751,834, forward strand.
AAAACTTTCATATGAAAAGCTTTCCCATAAAAATCTGTTGCAAAGAAAAATATTTTTTGTTAACAAGAAAAAAATCAACAAAAAAGTTTTTCTAAGAGCTTTTCCTAAGAAAAGCTTTTTCCAGGAAACATTTGTTCCAAGAAAAGCTTATTCCAAAAAATATTTTTCCAAGAAAAATTTGTTTCCAGGAAAAGCTTTTCTCAAGAAAAACATTTGCGATGAAACTTAACAAAACAATTTTTCAAATAAAATACTTGTCAGAAAGGTCTTTCTCAATGATATACTTTGAGCATGAAGAACTTTTAAAAGAAAAGCTTTTACAAAGAAAAACTTTCATACGAAAAGCTTTCCCATAAAAATCTTTTGCAAAGAAAAATATTTTTTGTTAACACGAAAAAAATCAACGAGAATAATAGGAAACCATTTTACGAAGAAAACAAGTTATATTTGAAGAAATTTTGTAAACGTTGTCTTAGATAAACTTAGAAAAACTCCACTACGATAAACTTTGTAAATGTTGACTTTTGTAAACTTTGTAAAAATTAACTTAGGTAAAAACTTTACACTTTAAAGAGGAAATAGACTAAGGTAAACTTTGTAAAATATGACTTAGGTAAACTTTAAAAAACTACACATAGGTAAACTTTGTAAAAAACGGTAGGCAACATTATATATGAAAAATATGGCTTAAGTCATGTTTTCCGTCCCAGGGGTCAGCTTTACTGTGGGGAAAATATATAAAGCTAGCTTTCCTATGTGAACAAATGCTTTAGGCAAATTTGTCTATAAGAATAATGTCAATAGCCCAACTTTTATATAGAAAAATATGTCTTAGACCAATGTTATGTGGGAAAAGCTGCCTTCGGAAAACTTCAATATAGGAATATTTATTGTCTTCCTTACCTCAATTTTTATAGGAAAGTTTATATTTTCCACAAAATATCTTTGAAGTAACATTCAAGATCATCAAAATTCTAGCATACACACACTTATCTGCAAGAACAGTTGCTTTGCCAATTTGAGCACACCTGTGCATGCAATGCAAAAATTACCTGTTTAAAAGCGTTTTTTTTATTTTTTTTTTTTTTTTCAAAAAAACCCATTTTGATATTATTGCTTAATTGCTTCATGTACACATACCTGCAATGAAAAACAGAGAAAAAACAGAGTGAATAATTAATTTGGTTTAAATATTTATTAAATAAACAAATAAAAAATGAAAAGCAAAAAAAAAAAATAAAAATAACAAAACAAACAAATAATTTAAAATGATTAAGATTTAAACAAAAAACAAACAAAAATGGCAATAACCCAACATACACAAGCAGACAAACATATCTACATATGTTTGTGTACTTGATTGGGTTTAACCCCCAGCTACTGCAACAGAGGACTCTGATGAGGCTTCATGAGAGAGACGGCGGAGAGAAGATAATTAACCCGCCGTATGCAGTTCAATGTTTTCGAAATCTCCGTCCGTCTGTCTGTCTGCTGATTGTAATCACATTTAACACAATTAAGTGAGTGTGTATATATGTGTGTGTTGAATTTAAAACTTAATTAAGCTGATAAAAGCTCAGGTTAAATACAGTAAAAGCGAAAAAGAAAAGACAAACAACAACGGGGACGATGACAACAACCACTAGCCAGTCAGCCAGCCAAACAGTCAGGGAGTAAATTAACGCAATAACAGCTCAGGAAAACAACACAGTCCAATAATCGACTGTACAAAGTCTGTGCAAAAAAAAAATAAAACAACAACAATAATAAACAATAAACAAATAAGCAGAAGAGGCAAAAGTTGCAACAAATGATGATGATTTATCAGAGATAAGGTGGAACAACACAACAACAATAATAACAAAAAATAGCGAAATACAAGTACAAAATAAATACGAAAATACAAAAAGATTTGTCAGAGGAACGGATATCGCAGCGAGAGGTGTAATCGAATGAATGGTGCAGTGTCAATAAATAAATCGACTACAAACAAAAAAAAAACAAGAAAAAAGTGCTGAAACTGGAGGAGAAGGAAGATAAATTAATTTGTGTCACAATCCAAAGACAATGCCGACACGATGATAATACAATTATATAGTTGCCGAAGGGGAGGGAAACTTTATTCAGGAGATAAAGGAAGTAGCAGAGGAAAGATTAAAACTTAACACAAATCAAAAGATCATTTTTTGTATATCTTCACAAAAAAAATACACTCAAAGAAATTTCAAATACATTGTAGTGGAAAATGGAAGAAGTCCTTGTCACTCGACATAGAAAAACTTATATCAATGGCCATTTTAAAAAGCCGGACATACTTCTTCTTAGGAAAACAAACAATTGGTTTTCTATATTAATAAAAAAAATCTAAAATAATGTAGAAAAATTTGCACATTCGAAAAAAATCTTAAACTTTTCCATTAATCTCGATAGAATATTTGTGCTTCGAATATTTCTAAAAACCTCACTTTTTCGAACATTTCTCACAGACGTATTGGTATCCTGATAAATATTATAAAGCTGAATTCACTTCGAAAAGAATGATTGATCAACAATACCCACGAAAAAAGAATCGCTGCCAACTAATAAAGGTTGCTATAAGCTTTAAGAGCGTTTGAGAAATACATTCACATTGTAATTAAAAGCTGGTTGTGGCTGGTAAAAAATAGCTTTTTCCAAGAAAGACTTTTTCCTTCGAAGAAGAAGTTCTATGAGAAATCTTACCGAAGAAACATTCCAAAAACATTCAAGGAAAATATAGTTTTCCAAGAAGAAGAGCTTTTCTGCGACAAGCTTTTTCCAAGAAATGTAATTGATTTTGAAAAGCCAAAAATAACTTGTTATGCGAACAGCTTCTCTACTGTTCAAAGAAACCTTTTCCCAACAAAAATTTTTACAAGAAAAGATTTCTATGAGAAAAGTAATTATTTTATATAAGAAATATTTTTTCCCAAAAATGCTTTTTCTAAATGCTTTTTATTCCAAGCAACCATATGAAATAAATGTTCCAAAAAATATTTTTCAATGAAATGCTACTTTCAAACCTTTCAAATATAAATATCATTCAAAGAAAAACTTTTTCCAAGAAAGCTTTTGACTGCGTCAGGAAGAGCTTTTCAAAGAAAAGCTTTTGACTGTGTCAGGAAGAGCTTTTTAAAGAAAAACTTTTCTTTTTTAATGAAAAGAAATCTTTTCAAGGAAAAGTTTTTCGAAGAAAAGTTATCCTAAGAATAGATTTTCCATAAATATTATATTAAAAAAGAGATTTTCCGTTTCCCTAATGATTTTTTCAAGGAAAAATTACTCTGTGATAAACAATTTTTCTATCTGTAATTATTCAATGAAAATATTTTGTCATGAAAAACTTTTTATGAAAAACTTATTTCAAGATATGTAAGTCTTTTTAAAGAAAAGCATTTTTCAGGAAAAAGCTTTTCTAAGTAAAGCTTTTTCAAAAAAAAATATTTTTTCTAAGAACTTTTTCCAAGAAAACTTTTTGCCAGGGAAAGCTTTTTCCAAGAAACAACGTTTTCGGTGAGAGCCCTTAACAAAATAACTTCTCAAATAAAATCTCTGTCAAAGTCTTTCTCAAAAATATACTTTAAGCATGAAGAGCTTTTTCAAAACTTTCCTACGAAAATCTTTTGCAAATAAAAATCTTTCTAAGAAAAGAACCGTTTTTCCCAAAAAATCAAGAAAAAAATTCTCTGAAAATACAATTATCAAAGAAACTTTTATTGAGAAAAGTTTTATCAAAAAATTTTTTTTCTAAGAACTTTTTCCAAGAAAATTTTTTGCCAGGGAAAACTTATTCAAAGAAACAACGTTTTCGGTGAATGTCCTTAACAAAATAGCTTTTCAAAAAAAGCTCTGTCAAAGTCTTTCTCAAAAATAAAATGTAAGTATGAAAAGCTTTTTCAAATCTTTCCTACAAAAATCTTTTGCAAATAAAAATTTATTGTATGTTCTCTCTAAGAAAAGAACACTTTTTCCCAAAAAAAATTCAAGAAAAAATTCCCGAAAATACAATTATCAAAGAAACTTTTATTGAGAAAAGCTTTTTCAAAAAAAATATTTTTTCTAAGAAGAACTTTTTCCAATAAAAATTTTTGCCAGGGAAAGCTTTTGGCAAGAAACAATTTTCGGTGAAAGCCCTTAACAAAATAACTTTTCAAATAAAATCTGTGTCAAAGTCTTTCTCAAAAATAAAATTTTATGAAAAGCCTTTTCAAAACTTTCCTACAAAAATCTTTTGCAAATAAAAATCTCTTTAAGAAAAGAACACTTTTTCCAAAAAAAATCAAGAAAAAATTTCTCTGAAAATACAATTATCAAAGAAACTTTTATTGAGAAAAGCTTTTTCAAAAAAAATATTTTTTCTAAGAACTTTTTCCAATAAATCTTTTTGCCAGGGAAAGTTTTTTCCAAGAAAAAAGTTTTCGGCGAAAGCCCTTAACAAAAAAAAAACTTTTCAAATAAAATCTGTGTCAAAGTCTTTCTCAAAAATAATCCTACAAAAATCAAGAAAAAATTTCTCTGAAAATACAATTATCAAAGAAACTTTTATTGAGAAAAGCTTTTTCAAAAAAAAATATTTTTTCCAAGAAAACTTTTTGCCAGGGAAAGCTTTTTCCAAGAGAGATTTTTTTCGATGAAGGCCCTTAACAAACAAACCAAATAAAATCTATGTCAGAGTCTTTTTCACAGATGTAAAGAGTGATTTTTTTGAGGTTAGGATTTTCATGCATTAGTATTTGACAGATCACGTGGGATTTCAGACATGGTGTCAAAGAGAAAGATGCTCAGTATGCTTTGACATTTCATCATGAATCGTCTTACAAACGAACAACGCTTGCAAATTATTGAATTTTATTATCAAAATGCGTGCTCTGTTAAGAAAGTTCATTGCGCGCTTCCATTTTATGGTCAGTTTAATCGACCCACTGAAGCGGCTATTCGGGCTATTGTGACTAAATTTCGCACCAAATTTACATTGTTGGACATTAAACCACCAACACGGTTACGTAGAGTGCGAACTGAAGAAAATATCGCAGCTGTATCGGCCAGTGTTAATGATGACCACCAATTTTCGATTCGTCGCCGTTCGCACCAATTGGGTCTCTGTTACTCAAAAACGTGGAAATGCCAAAATTGGACTAAGCGGATGGACCACCTAAGACGCAGCCGCGGTCAACATTTAAATGAAATTATCTTCAAAAAGTAAATGTCATGGACCAATCTAACGTTTCAAATAAAGAACCGATGAGATTTTGCAAATTTTATGCGTTTTTTTTTAAAAAAAAGTTATCAAGCTCTTAAAAAATCACCCTTTATTTTAAGCTTTTTCAATGAAAAGCTCTCAAAGGAAAATCTTTTGCACAGAAAAATGATTTTAAGAAAAGTCTTCCCGAAGAAAAGGCATAAAAAAGAAATGTGAAAAATATAGACCAATTTTTTTTTTCAATTTGTAAGATAATGCTATAATCATACGTGCTTGAGACAAAATTCAAATATTATTTATTTGGAATTGGGGCACATTATATTTTAACCATACAAAAAATGTTTGCATACAAATATCAGAAAAGCTAAACCTTTTCTCGCAGCATAGAAAAGTTTTCTCCAGATATTATAAAATAATTTTCTACCTGAGATATTTATTAACAAAGTTTTTCATTTCTCAAAAGTAGTAGGGTTCTAAAAATCAAATTAATATAACAATTTCTTCATCCACTTCAAGAAACACTTGCATATTTTTTTGGGATGTGAACTTGAAACAACACCAACATATCGTATTGCCGCACATTCTTCAATTGAATTCGCGGAGAAAGGGAAGTGAGATAAAAGGTGTAATTTTGTTTTGTAACTGCTTTTTAATTAATTACACATTATGGCATGGCTGGTATGTGATAATAAAATATAGCAGACTGCAAACAACCACACACAAACAAACGAAAACACTCATTTCAACGTCCAACACAAATAAACAATACTAGGGTGGCCCAAAAACACCACGAACATCAAATGAAAGTGAGTTATCTTGGAAATATAAATGCAAATTTTATACATTTCTTAAATTTCACATAACATTAGACCACACTAATATATTAGGGTATGCACGCTCTGACGTCAATACATTCAAGGATTAAATGGCAATTAAAGACAACAAAAATAAATGCGAAACTGTTAATAAAGTTGTAAACAATTAATTGCCAGCTGGAGGGGCTGCGGCGAAGGGCTAAACACAACAAGCGGGGATGCGGGGAGAAAAGCAAAGGGATAGTGCGGCGGTAACGCTGTAACTTCCTCAACAACATTGCTATTAAAACAATGCACTCCATTATTGCTGCTCGAGTGGTAATAACAAAAACAAAGAACAACAATTGTGAAACATTAATTATAGTTTAAGGCAAATAGCCATTCAACGGCCATTAAAAGGGGGGGGGGGGGACAAATGCATGTGATGTGACAAATTCCATATTCTAGGCACATTTACAAGTAATTTTTTTGAATGGAAATAAATACAAATTAAATGTTGCCAGCGGTTGGATCGATCTAGGAAAATAAACTTTTTCTACACAAAAAAATACTTTTCAAGGAAAAGCTTTTCCAAAGAACAGCTTTTTGTTTAGAAAAGCTTTCCCAATAATACTTTTTTCGATAAGAGCTTTTCTAGGAAAAGCCTTTTCAAAGAATCTTTTTCCAAACAGATACTTTTCAAGGAAAAGCTTTTTCAACGTTGTTCAGGGAACAACTTTTCTTCTAGAAAAGTTGCTCGCTGACAACTTTTCTTCTAGAAATGTTGCTCGCTGACAACTTTTCTTCTAGAAAAGTTGCTCGCTGATAACTTTTCTTCTAGAAAAGTTGCTCGCTGATAACTTTTCTTCTAGAAAAGTTGCTCGCTGATAACTTTTCTTCTAGAAAAGTTGCTCGCTGACAACTTTTCTTCTAGAAAAGTTGCTCTCTGACAACTTTTCTCCTAGAAAAGATGCTCGCTGACAACTTTTCTCCTAGAACAGATGCTCGCTGACAACTTTTCTCCTAGAAAAGATGCTCGCTGACAACTTTTCTTCTAGAAAAGTTGTTCCCTGACAACTTTTCTTCTAGAAAAATTGCTCGCTGACAACTTTTCTTCTAGAAAAGTTGCTCGCTGACAACTTTTCTTCTAGAAAAGATGCTCGCTGACAACTTTTCTCCTAGAAAAGATGCTCGCTGATAACTTTTCTTCTACAAAAATTGTTCGCTGACAACTTTTCTTCTAGAAAAATTGTTCGCTGACAACTTTTCTTCTAGAAAAATTGTTCGCTAACAACTTTTCTTCTAGCAAAGTTGTTCCCCGACAACTTTTCTTCTAGCAAAGTTGTTCCCCGACAACTTTTCTTCTAGCAAAGTTGTTCCCAGACAACTTTTCTTCTAGCAAAGTTGTTCCCAGACAACTTTTCTTCTAGCAAAGTTGTTCCCCGACAACTTTTCTTCTAGAAAAGTTGTTCCCCGACAACTTTTCTTCTAGAAAAGTTGTTCCCTGACAACTTTTCTTCTAGAAAAGTTGCTCCCTGACAACTTTTCTTCTAGAAAAGTTGCTCCCTGAGAACTTTTCTTCTAGAAAAGTTGCTCCCTGAGAACTTTTCTTCTAGAAAAGTTGCTCCCTGAGAACTTTTCTTCTAGCAAAGTTGTTCCCAGACAACTTTTCTTCTAGCAAAGTTGTTCCCCGACAACTTTTCTTCTAGAAAAGTTGTTCCCCGACAACTTTTCTTCTAGAAAAGTTGTTCCCTGACAACTTTTCTTCTAGAAAAGTTGTTCCCCGACAACTTTTCTTCTAGAAAAGTTGTTCCCTGAGAACTTTTCTTCTAGAAAAGTTGCTCGCTGACAACATTTCTTCTAGAAAAATTACTCGCTGACAACTTTTCTTCTAGAAAAATTTTTCGCTGACAACTTTTCTTTAAGAAAAATTGTTCGCTGACAACTTTTCTTCTAGAAAAGTTGCTCGCTGACAACTTTTCTTCTAGAAAAGTTGCTCGCTGATAACTTTTCTTTTAGAAAAGTTGCTCGCTGACAACTTTTCTTCTAGAAAAATTGCTCGCTGAAAACTTTTCTTCTAGAAAAATTGCTCGCTGACAACTTTTCTTCTAGAAAAATTGCTCGCTGACAACTTTCCTTCTAGAAAAGTTGCTCCCAGACAACTTTTCTTCCAGAAAAGTTCCTCCCAGACAACTTTTCTTCTAGAAAAGTTTCTCCCAGACAACTTTTCTTCTAGAAAAGTTGCTCGCAGACAACTTTTCTTCTAGAAAAGTTGCTCCCATACAACTTTTCTTCTAGAAAAGTTGCTCCCAGACAACTTTTCTTCTAGAAAAATTGCTCGCTGACAACTTTTCTTCTAGAAAAATTGCTCGCTGACAACTTTTCTTCTAGAAAAATTGCTCGCTGACAACTTTTCTTCTAGAAAAATTGCTCGCTGACAACTTTTCTTCTAGAAAAGTTGCTCGCTGACAAATTTTCTTCTAGAAAAGTTCTTCCTTGGCATCTATCTTCTAGAGAAGTTGTTCCCTGACAACTTTTCTTCTAGAAAAGTTTTTCTTTGGCAACTTTGTTTTCCCACTTTTTACTTTTTTTTTATATTCTGGCCCCCAGCAATGTCTCTACTTTTGTAGTTATTTTTGTTATTGTTGGTCTTGTGAGCAACACCTCGCCATGAAATTTGTTGTATGTTTCGAAAATAAATTTCATTTACGAGAGCACGAGGAATATTCAAATTGAAACTAAAAATAACATTTACACCACAATTGTTTCAAGATGTCAAATGGGGCAAAAACGTTTGAAAACTCGACGACGACGACGAGTGAGTGAGTGCACAGCACATATTGTTTTGTCGTAACGATTTTCAAATAAAAATTCATGATTTTTTATATTTTATGACACACTGTTGCGTGTCAGACACACACAATTGGGTTTTTTCCCACTATTGTTGGTGGTGATTTTTACCCCGATGTTCGGGAAATCAAATTCAGACACATTCTCAAGAGGAACGAACGAACGAACATATGTTGCTGGCGTTTAAGTACTTCTTTCCAACGTCGACATACATATGTTTGTATGTTGGTAAAGAGGATAGAGGCAGCACTTATGTATTGTTATTTATGCATGTGTATGCTTATACATAAATGTATATTATAAATTACATAGCCATAGATATAGACATAGACATAGACCCACAATGTACATGAATTTTACATCTACGCAGTAGGTACTCCTGTAGTTCGTGTACTCTCACTCACAACATTTCTGTTTCTGTTTCTCGTGTAAAAAGACATACTTATCGTCGTTATATGGACTAAATATACTTGAAAGTCTAAGCAAATGTTACACTCTGAGGAAATACATACATAAATGTATTTACACATTTTTTACACCACCGCCCGCCCACACATCCAGCCACACATTACATTGTCACTCACTCGCACACTTCCGTTTGGCATAAATCTCGAAATATTTGAAGATTTCAAATGACGAAAAAAAAAAACAAAATTTGTCAAACGTAGAAAAAAAAATTAAACGAAAAAATAGTATTCTAAGAATACGCTCATATCTAACAAATGGCGATGCTGAAAGGAAATAATAATAAAAAGATGACACACGCGGCAGGCAATAATTCTTCGTCTAATAAGAAAAATTGCTTTGCAAGAACACTGCACTAAGAAGAGTCGCGCTTCCTCAACCTTGGTCAACGCAAAGTTGCCATAAAACAATTTATTTTGAAGAAAATTTGAAGAAATCAAAAAAAAATGGTTTCGAACAACCTTTCTAGAAGCAAATTTGCTTTGGAATAACATTTCGAGAATTTTTTTCTATAAGAAAATTTGTCTTCGAACAACTTTTCCAGAAGAAAATTTATCTTCGAATAACTTTTCTAGAAGAAAATTTGTCTTCGAACAACTTTTCTAGAAGAAAATTTGTCTTCGAACAACTTTTCTAGAAGAAAATTTGTCTTCGAACAACTTTTCTAGAAGAAAATTTGTCTTCGAACAACTTTTCTAGAAGAAAATTTGTCTTCGAACAACTTTTCTAGAAGAAAATTTGTCTTCGAACAACTTTTCTAGAAGAAAATTTGTCTTCGAACAACTTTTCTAGAAGAAAATTTGTCTTCGAACAACTTTTCTAGAAGAAAATTTGTCTTCGAACAACTTTTCTAGAAGAAAATTTGTCTTCGAACAACTTTTCTAGAAGAAAATTTGTCTTCGAACAACTTTTCTAGAAGAAAATTTGTCTTCGAACAACTTTTCTAGAAGAAAATTTGTCTTCGAACAACTTTTCTAGAAGAAAATTTGTCTTCGAACAACTTTTCTAGAAGAAAATTTGTCTTCGAACAACTTTTCTAGAAGAAATTTTGTCTTCGAACAACTTTTCTAGAAGAAAATTTGTCTTCGAACAACTTTTCTAGAAGAAAATTTGTATTCGAACAACTTTTCTAGAAGAAAATGTTGTCTTCGAACAACTTTTCTAGAAGAAAATTTGTCTTCGAACAAAAAATTTGTCTTCGAAGAACTTTTCTAGAAGAAAAATTCTCTTCGAACAACTTTTCTAGAAGAAAAATTGTCTTCGAACAACTTTTCTAGAAGAAAAATTGTCTTCGAACAACTTTTCTAGAAGAAAATTTGTCTTCGAACAACTTTTCTAGAAGAAAAATTGTCTTCGAACAACTTTTCTAAACGAAAATTTGTCTTCGAACAAATTTTCGAAAAGAAAACTTGCTTTCGAACAACTTTGTAGAAGAAAATTTGCTTTCGAACAACTTTTCTAGAAGAAAATTTGTCTTCGAACAACTTTTCTAGAAGAAAATTTGTCTTCGAACAACTTTTCTAGAAGAAAATTTGTCTTCGAACAACTTTTCTAGAAGAAAATTTGTCTTCGAACAACTTTTCTAGAAGAAAATTTGTCTTCGAACAACTTTTCTAGAAGAAAATTTGTCTTCGAACAACTTTTGTAGAAGAAAATTTGTTTTCGAAGAACTTTTCTAGAAGAAAATTTGTCTTCGAACAACTTTTCTAGCAGAAAATTTGGTTTCGAATAACTTTTCGAAAATAAAATTAATTTCAGAAAAACTTTTCGAAAAGAAATTTTTTTTCGAACAAGTTTTGTAGAAGAAATTTTGTCTTCGAACAACTTTTCTAAAGAATTTTTTTCGAGCAACTTTTCGAAAAGAAAATTTTTTCTAACAAATTTCGAAATTTGTTTTCGAAAAGAAATTTTCGAATAGAAATTTTGCTTACAAATAACTTTTCGAAAATAAAATTTTCTTTCGAACAACTTTTCGAAAATAAAATTTGCTTTTGAACAACTTTTCGAAAAGAAAATTTGACTTCGAAAAACATTCATGAACATTTTCCACTAAATTGGCACTGTAACTGTAAGCCACTGTAACTCATAAATTTCGAACATGTCTACTTGTCAGTTGTGCTGAGCAGCAGCTTGGCTGGATATTGATTTTCTTTCCATGGTAAATCTAATTTATTTTTGTTAATTTAGTTCCGTTCCGTTTTTCGGAAGTGCGCAGTTTTAGGATTTTTTCAAAAAAAAAAAAAAAAACAACAAACCTCCTTCCATTCATCCTCCTTAAGATGCCGAACAAATCAGCTTTATCGTCTTGCTTTTCAGTACTCATCATCCCCCCTCAACAAGGTATGAGAAGCGGAAAACAAGACATATTGGATACGTTATCTCCCCAGCGTTTCGCTGTAACAGATTCTAATGAAAAAATGTTGTTATTTTTAGTTTGACACACCAACAGATGTGCGATGCGACATTATTATTGGAGGAGGTATTTTTACCTCCACACAAAACACAAAGGCTGTGGCTGGCATACAGTGGAAAAGGAAGCGAGGGGATGATGCGGATTTTGAGGGGGTGGATTAGAGGAATTTATCTGAATACCTTCGTTAATGTGTTGGAGTAAATGCTGTTAAAAAATATATGTTTTCATAAGACACGTCAATACGAACAAGCATTTATGGAGCAATTTATTGATATTTTCTGATTACTTTGGAAAGTGAATTATAATAATTTACCCCAGGGATGGGGGGATTAAGTAGCCAAATGTTAGTCGTTTCTTTTCTTTTTAGGGAAAACATTGAAAAACAAATGAGAGAGGGTTGATATTTGCAACGAAAAAATAAGCTGAACCAAATCCAATTTTAAAGAGAAATAAGCCGGAGCCAGATTTTTTTTGGAGAAAAGTTAGCCTGAGCCATCTTTTCCTAGAGAAAAGTTAGTCTGAGCTGTATTTTCTTAGAGAAAAGCTAGCCTGAGCTGTCTTTTCTTAGAGAAAAGTTAGCCTGAGCTGTCTTTTCTTAAAGAAAAGTTAGCCTGAGCTATCTTTTCTTAGAGAAAAGTTAGCCTGAGCTAACATTTCTTAGAGAAAAGTTAGCCTGAGCTAACATTTCTTAGAGAAAAGTTAGCCTGAGCTAACATTTCTTAGAGAAAAGTTAGCCTGAGCTAGCATTTCTTAGAGAAAAGTTAGCCTGAGCTAACATTTCTTATAGAAAAGTTAGCCTGAGCTAACATTTCATAGAGAAAAGTTAGCCTGAGCTAACATTTCTTATAGAAAAGTTAGCCTGAGCTAACATTTCTTATAGAAAAGTTAGCCTGAGCTAACATTTCTTATAGAAAAGTTAGCCTGAGCTAACATTTCTTATAGAAAAGTTAGCCTGAGCTAACATTTCTTATAGAAAAGTTAGCCTGAGCTAACATTTCTTATAGAAAAGTTAGCCTGAGCTAACATTTCTTATAGAAAAGTTAGCCTGAGCTAACATTTCTTATAGAACAGTTAGCGTGAGCTAACATTTCTTGTAGAAAAGTTAGCCTGAGCTAGCATTTCTCATAGAAAAGTTAGCCTGAGCTAACATTTCTCATAGAAAAGTTAGCCTGAGCTAACATTTCTTATAGAAAAGTTAGCCTGAGCTAGCATTTCTCATAGAAAAGTTAGCCTGAGCTAACATTTCTCATAGAAAAGTTAGCCTGAGCTAACATTTCTTATAGAAAAGTTAGCCTGAGCTAACATTTCTTATAGAAAAGTTAGCCTGAGCTAACATTTCTTATAGAAAAGTTAGCCTGAGTTAACATTTCTTGTAGAAATGTTAGCCTGAGCTGACTTTTCTTGTAAAAATGTTAGCCTGAGCTGACTTTTCTTGTAGAAATGTTAGCCTGAGCTGACTTTTCTTGTAGAAATGTTAGCCTGAGCTGACTTTTCTTGTAGAAATGTTAGCCTGAGCTGACTTTTCTTGTAGAAAAGTTAGCCTGAGCTGACTTTTCTTATAGAAAAGTTAGCCTGAGCTAATATTTCTTATAGAAAAGTTAGCCTGAGCTAACATTTCTTATAGAAAAGTTAGACTGAGCTAACATTTCTTATAGAAAAGTTAGCCTGAGCTAACATTTCTCATAGAAAAGATAGCCTGAGCTAACATTTCTCATAGAAAAGTTTGCCTGAGCTAACATTTCTTATAGAAAAGTTAGCCTGAGCTAACATTTCTTATAGAAAAGTTAGCCTGAGCTAACATTTCTTATAGAAAAGTTTGCCTGAGCTAACATTTCTTATAGAAAAGTTTGCCTGAGCTAACATATCTTATAGAAAAGTTAGCCTGAGCTAACATTTCTTATAGAAAAGTTAGCCTGAGCTAACATTTCTTATAGAAAAGTTTGCCTGAGCTAACATATCTTATAGAAAAGTTAGCCTGAGCTAACATTTCTTATAGAAAAGTTAGCCTGAGCTAACATTTCTTATAGAAAAGTTAGCCTGAGCTAACATTTCTTATAGAAAAGTTAGTCTGAGCTAACATTTCTTATAGAAAAGTTAGTCTGAGCTAACATTTCTTGTAGAAAAGTTAGCCTGAGCTAACATTTCTTGTAGAAAAGTTAGCCTGAGCTGACATTTCTTGTAGAAAAGTTAGCCTGAGCTAACATTTCATATAGAAAAATTAGCCTATACCAGCTTTTCTTATAGAAGTTAGCCTGAGCTAACATTTCATGTGGGAAGTTTGGCCTCAGCCAACATTTCTTGTGGAAACTTTGCCCTCTGCGAACTTTGAACATCTTGTCATCCATACATAATTAGCATGAGCATACATATTGAAGTTAGTAGGTATGAACATACATACATATGTATGTATGTATGTGTGTGCATGTTTGCAAACATGTTAAGTGTAAATTCCATGCATTCAAGTACACATTGCACTCTCCACTCCATGAATGAGTCGTGGCAATGTTTGAGTATTTGTGAGTGGATTAGTGGGCGTGTGTTTTGAGCGCGTTGGTCTATGAAAGCCGACATACACGTCAAGTAATTTTACGATATGCACTTGCAAGTCTGCCACACTTTTGCAGTTGTTCTGTGCGATGAGCTTTACTTCATTTTTTTGTTGGCAAACACAAGAGAGGACAGACAGCTGGATGGACGGGTGGATGGGATAGACGAACCTATGGCGAATTGTTGGTGGTTTGGACTGGATGATATCAGTAAGGGACAGTAACTAACTGGCAATAGAGGGAATGTGTGGGAGAATTTGTACTTATTTTAACACTGGCCGACAGGAACTTTTACAAAACATTAGCAATTTGTGGAGCTATAATTCATGAGGAACTTTCTGTTGGGATCAATTTATATAAAAAAAATATCTGTAGAAAAAATATCTCTGGACAATAATTCCTCAACAATAGATAGATGAAGTGTACATAAGCTTTTAAAACCTTTGTCGGCCAGTGTAAGCTAACCATACGTTTCTAAACATTTTACTTTTCATTCTCGAAAGTCATTCATACACCACCCTTTATTTATGTTTCTTTGTTTGCATTCCTTCTTCTTCGTTCTCCTCCCTGCCTCTTCTTCTTCTTCCATCACATAATGGAATGGAGTTGTATGGTTGCAGTGTACGAAGAACACATCCATGTCATTCAGCCATACATATGTATGTATGTTGGCTCATACATGCATGAGTGAGTGTGATGCGATGTGTTCGAGGAGCTCGTGCTACAACAATGTTGTTTGCTTGCAGCAGCACATACACACATTCTCACACAATTTTTGTTGTTTTTTTTTTCATGGTGGTGTGATAAGAATGAGCTCAGAAATGCATACACAAACACCATCACTCATCCAAAGATACACCCGCACAGGCACGCACATTTGTACACAACCATATGGCACAAATTGTCTGAGCATTCGACGACGATTATGCGGCTGTGTGTGTGTCTGTGTGAGGTGGTGTAATGTTGGGTCTGATTACAAAATGAGGAAGCCTTAGGTGGGTGTTGACATTGCCAATATAATCAGAAACAAGCAGAACCAAACAACAACAACAGAAAGTATACATTAGTAAGAGTTAAGACGACGACCACGATAACAACAAAATCATCGTCGTCGTCAGCAAAGGCAACCAGTGCAAGCGATACACAACACGTCTGTGTTTGATGCTTTTTGAAAAAACCATAGAAACCTTTAGAATATTTGTCCGGAGACAATTTTTTAATAGAAAATGTTCCTGGGGACAAATTTTCCTATAGAAAATGTGCCCGGATAATAATTTTCCTATAGAAAAGTTAGCCGGAGCCATCTTTTCTTAGAGAAAAGTTAGCCGGAGCCAACTTTTCATAGAGAAAAGTTAGCCGGAGCCAACTTTTCATAGAGAAAAGTTAGCCGGAGCCAACTTTTCATAGAGAAAAGTTAGCCGGAGCCAACTTTTCATAGAGAAAAGTTAGCCGGAGCCAACTTTTCATAGAGAAAAGTTAGCCGGAGCCAACTTTTCATAGAGAAAAGTTAGCCGAAGCCAACTTTTCATAGAGAAAAGTTAGCCGGAGCCAACTTTTCATAGAGAAAAGTTAGCCGGAGCCAACTTTTCATAGAAAAAAGTTAGCCGGAGCCAACTTTTCATAGAAGAAAGTTAGCAAGAGCCAACTTTTCATAGAGAAAAGTTAGCCGGATCCAACTATTCTTAGAGAAAACTTAGCCGAAGCCAACTTTTCTTATAGAAAAGTTAGCCTGAACTAAATTTTCTTATAGAAAAGTTAGCCTGAGCTAAATTTTCTTATAGAAAAGTTAGCCTGAGCTAAATTTTCTTATAGAAAAGTTAGCCTGAGCTAAATTTTCTTATAGAAAAGTTAGCCTGAGCTAAATTTTCTTATAGAAAAGTTAGCCTGAGCTAAATTTTTTTATAGAAAAGTTAGCCTGAGCTAAATTTTCTTATAGAAAAGTTAGCCTGAGCTAAATTTTCTTATAGAAAAGAGCCTTTTTGGCGCAGCAGCAGAAAAATTATTTTAAAAAATTGAGCGATTTTTTTTTCAAATAATTTCCACAATCGATAACTATGGAAATTATCGATTACTAAGGCAGTTATCGATAACTAAAAAAGCTATCGAAGTTGTTTTCTTTTAATTTTCGATTTTGAGTGTAACAAAAAAGTTGATTTTTTCAAAATTTAAAGTCCGATAACTAAGAGGTACCGATAAAATATCGATAATTTTTTTGTTCTAATTTTGTGGTGCTCTATCCAAATACATATCTACACAATCGATAACTATGGAAATAATCGATTACGGAAAGCGGTTATCGATAACTAAAAAATTTATCGTAGTTTTTTAATTATTTTTCATCTAATTTTCGATTTCGAGTGGAAAAAAGTTTTTTTTTTAATATTTCAATGTCCAATAACTTGATAACTAAGCGAGATATCGATAGAATGCGGACGAATTTTGTTTTTCTTATTTTGTGGTGCTCTATCCAAATACAAATGTGGCCCACAATCGGTAACTATGGAAATAATCGATTACTAAGACAATAATCGATAACTAAGCGAGATATCTACAAAATACAGACCAATTGTTATTGGTAACTAGAAAAGTTATTGAAGTTTTTTCGATTGTTTTATCTTCTAATTTTATCTTCTAATTTTCGAGTGGAAAAAAATTAAAGCGAGATATCGATAAAATGCCGACCAATTTGTTTCTTCTTATTTTTTGGTGCTCTATCCAAATAGATATGTGGTCCACAATCGATTACTAAGACAGTTATCGGTAACTAAAAAAGTTATCGAAGTTTTTTTCGATTTTTCTTCTTCTAATTTTCGATTTCTAGAAAATAAGACGATTTTTTCAAAACTTGAAGTCCGATACCGCGATAACTAAGCGAGATATCGTTAAAACCGACCATTTTTTTCTCTATTTTTATTTTGAGCTGCTCTATCCAAATACATATGCGGTCCACCAACGATAACTATGCAAATTATCGATTACTAAGGCAGTTATCGATAACTAAAAAAGTTATCGAAGTTTTTTCTTATATTTTTTTTCGAAATTATCGTTGGTAATCGCAGCTATCGGTAACTAAAAAATTACCGAAGTTTTTTTCGACTTTCCTTTTTTCCTTTGGAGTTTTTAAAGTCCGATAACTAAGCGAGATATCGTTAAATTGTCGACCAATTTTGTTCTCCAAATACATATTTGATCCTCAATTGATAACTATGGAAATTATCGATTACTAAGACAGTTATCGAAATTTTTCTTCTAATTTTTTCGAAATTATCCATAACTAAGGCTGTTATCGGTAAGGAAAAAAATTATCGATTTTTTTTTCTAATTTTCGTTTTTGAGTGTTTTTTTTTTTAATTTAAAGTCCGATAACTAAGCGAGATAACTATGGAAATTATCGATTACTAAGGCAGTTATCGATAACTAAAAAAGTTATCGAAGTTTTTTCTTATATTTTTTTTTTCGAAATTATCGATTACTAAGGCAGCTATCGGTAACTAAAAAATTATCGAAGTTTTTTTTTCCAACTTTCCTTTTTTCGTTTGGAGTTTTTAAAGTCCGATAACTAAGTACATATTTGATCCCCAATTGATAACTATGGAAATTATCGATTACTAAAAAGTTATGGAAGTTTTTTCTAATTGTTTCGAAATTATCCATAACTAAGGCTGTTATCGGCAAGTAAAAAAAGTTATCGAAGTTTTTCTTCGATTTTTTTTTCTAATTTTCGTTTTCGAGTGTTTTTTTTTTAATTTAAAGTCCGATAACTAAGCGAGATATCGATAAAATGCCGACCAATTTTGTTCTCTTTATTTTGAGGTGCTCTATACAAATACATATGGAACAGAAAATGCACCCCCCTGTGCCGTTGTGACTGGACACCAGGGGGTGTGTTGATAAAAAGATAGTGAAAGTTTGCACAAAGTTGTTGTTTGAAAAAATTTTAACAGTCCGAAAAACCACCCAAAATGGTAAACATACAGGTGGGCGGCAATTATGGTGGCAAAACTATAACAATAAAGGCAGACAGGCAGACAGACAACAGTCAACGAACAAATACACAACAACAATATGACACATGTAACAATAGAGAGAGCGAGCGCAAGGCAACAACAGAACACCAGCACGGAACCCGGTGCAGCAGCAGCAGCATTTTATAGTAAGCACGCGTTTTTATTGGCAAAAACCCTACAACAAAAATACAAATAAAAAAACAAACAGAAAACAAAGTACATACGAGTAAAACGTACAGCACAAAAGAAGGCAAAAGAAAAGCCAAAACACAAATAAAAACAAAGTTCAATGACCCCATGCCAACGACGATGGCGATGATGATGAGCCAGCAAAAGCAACAACGAACAGAACTTCCCTTTGTTTTGGAAACAGAAACAGATTCTTTTGGGATTCCATTTAAATTTAATGTTCTTTGCAGAGCACCAAAACATATTAAGGGTGTCCAACAATGGCAAGGGGGGGAGAAGGTAGTCGGAACAATAATGAAAACCATTCTTCTTGGCCCTAATGATAGACTATATAATGTGGGGGGGTTCAGTGTTCTAATCAATTAAAATTAAATAATCTGGCAACACCTGTTTCGTGTGTGTCTGCCAGCTTCGCCAAAGTCTGTTAATTACAAATCAACCCCCACCCCCTCCCACTGTTGTTCCTTTGACATTTCAAGAGTTCTCGTCGTCTTCGTCTGCCACAGAAAAATTTGTGCAAAAGTCATCATCAACTTTACATTGTTTTTTTTTCGTTCGTTCTTCATTTCTATCTGTTTTCTTTGTTGTTTATTGTTCCCCCTTTGCAAATATTTAAATCCTAATGCTGAAGGCTAGAAAAAAACTCCTCCCCGTCGTACTTGCAAGGAATCTTCATCATTTTACTGAGGGAGCAGACAAAAAGAAGTACAAGAAGAAGAACACAAGCAAAATAAATGAAATGAAAACATAAATGAGAAGGTGTGTGTGGGGGGGGGGGGGGTGGCTTGAAGAGAGTATCCAAACAATTGTTTCATTTTTCAAAAAAACAACATTTTCACAAATGAGAATGCGAATGAGACCTATGCAATGCAGCAGAAGAAGAAGAAGAATACAAAATATGCACTTTAATTGACAAAACAATATGGCACATTTGCCAGTCCGTCAGTCAGAGTCTTAATTTTAGCAAATGTTAGTAAGACAGTGTGTTTGTTGGGTTCTCTGACACAGACAACGAAAATCTAACACAAATTATATGACAATGACTTGTGAAAGCAATCATGGGAGCATTGTCCCATCGGACGGACGGACGGACTGCAGTCTTTGACACACAAATCTCAGAGTGCCGGAGTGTAATAGTTACACTCACAGCGTGAGAGATAATAGGCTAGAGGACAAATAAAGCTGGTAATATTTAATGGTGTAGACTCTCACCCCTCACCAGTTTAATAATAAGAGGGCTTTAGCCGAGCAATTTCACTCTAGGAAAGTTGTAAAACTGTAAAAGAGTCCACTGAACAAACACAAATTTATGACATTATGTTTTTCAGCAACAGTTGTAAATATTTCCAATAATCAGCTGTTTTGTGGAATTAGTACCAGAGTTGTATGTAGTTGAGTTTACACTTTTCAACTTTCAAACAAAAAAAGGGGTAAATCACGTCAAACACAACGCAGAGTTGTTTTCTACCACTTTCCTAGTTTATTACTTTCAGACCTACTTTAAATAGTTGTTCGATTAAAATTTCTAAATAGAAAAGGCAGAAAACTCAATCGAAAATATTATTTGCTTTAGTTTACACTTGCTCATGAAAAATGGGTTGCTCACGCCAAACACATTACAGAGTTGTATTCTACCACTTTCCTGGGTTAGGTTGATGTGAGATGAACTTAAATAGGTTTGTTTTTTGGAGTTGTTAGATTAAAATTTATATAACCCATATGACACTAGCTTTTTTTATTTCTTGGATTGATTGAATGAAATAAGCAAATATAAAATTTTTAAACAAATATAAAAAACGATTTACAATAAATCAAAAATATCAAAAAAGGTGATATGTTAAGAATAAACTTTTTACAAGTGAGTGGGAACGATTTTTTCGTATTGGGTCACAGGGGTAAGTTTTCCGCCTTGCACCCAGAAGGTCTTGGGTTCGAATCGTGGCTCGGAAAAATATTTTTTAGTTTTTATTATTTTTAAAATAATAAAATAAAATAAAAAAATATAAAATAAAATAAAAAAATATAAAATAAAATAAAAAAATATAAAATAAAATAAAAAAAATAAAAAAAAATATAAAATAAAATAAAATAAAAAAAACAACAAATAAAATAAAATAAAAAAAAACAACAAATAAAATAAAAAAAAAAAAATTAAAAGAACCCCAAATTTTTGAAAAAAAAAAATATTTTATATTTTTTATTTTATTTTATATTTTTTTTATTTTATATTATATTTTTTATTTTATTTTATATTTTTTATTTTATTTTATATTTTTTTAATTTATTTTATATTTTTTTATTTTATTTTATATTTTTTTATTTTATTTTATATTTTTTTATTTTATTTTATATTTTTTTATTTTATTTTATATTTTTTATTTTCTGGCACGAAAAAAATCATAAATATAGAAAAGGTCGGAAAAAAGTATTTTGTTTTATTCTTTAATTTTTAAAAAATCTATGATGAAACTTTCAGAACTTTTTCATTTAATTGTAAACTTGTGCAAAATTTCGAGAAATTTGAACCAAAACAAAAAGTTTTGTATGATAAATCCTTTTGAGTTATATGGGTGGTATGTGATGGGTTTTGGAAGACTTTGGTGAAACTTCAAAACTTTTTCATTTAGGTAATTTTAAATTCTTATATGAAATATTCACTTTGAGTTATATGGTCGGTATGTGATGGGCGTGACCAACTTTGATGACAATTCCACAACTTTTTCATTTTGTTAATCTTATAATCTTTGCAAAATTTCAAGCAATTCGAACTAAAACAAAAAGTTTTATATGAAAAATTCGTTTTGGGTTATGTGGGCGGTACGTGAGGGGCGTGGCCGAATTTGATGAAACTTTCACATATATTTTTCCACTTTGTTAACCATTCAACTCTGTTCAAAATTTCAAGAAAATCGCACCAAAACAAACATTTTTGTATGAAATATTCAATTTGAGTTATATGGGCGGTATGAGAAGGGCCAATTTTGATGAAACTTTCAAAACTCCTTCATTCCCTTAATTTGCGTAGAAAATTGCAAGACATTCGAACTGAAAAAAAAATAATTTTATATAAAAAATTCATTTTAATTTATATGGGCGGTATATGATGGGCGTGGCCGATTTTGTTAAAACTTCACACTTTTCTTAATTTCGTTAAGAAAATGCTCGGTGCTAAGTTTAATCACTTTACAAGCACTCCTTATAGTTTTTGCACTCAAATATGCGAAGCCAACATCCATCCCATGACACGTGACAGTCGCAAGTTGCAGGAACAATATCATGATACTATTAACTATTTTTAAAATTTATTTTACAAAAATTTAAAAATATAAAAATAAGTAAAAAATATAAAATTAAAAAGTGTGTAAGACTAGAAATAATTTGCTTGAAATTAGAAAAAATATATATTTGTATCTCACACCACAAAAAAGTCGCATTGCATTTTTTTAAATTACCTTATGACAAAAATACCTTATTTTCGATCCACCCTAGTGTCTACAATTTATTATTTTTTGATATATATTATTTTAAAATTTAAATTTGTTAATTATTTATAAATTAATTATTTAGATTTTTATTATTTTATTCAGAAATGTAAATTGAAATCGAGAAAATAAAAATTGATAATCAGAAATGTAAATTGAAATTGAGAATATACCATTTGATATTGATAAATAAACGATTGAAAATGAGAAAATACTAATTAATTTCAATTTACATTTCTGAATTTAAGTTTTTTTATTCTCGATTTCAATTTTCATGTCTATATTTCAGTTTACATTTTCTCAATTTCAATTTTTATTTCTCTCTATCTATCGAAATCGTGCGGTCTTGTTTACACTATGCGCGCAAAGTAAACAAAACCACGCTACTGGATTACGTAATCTAAAGGCTGCTTGTTGCCATGACCCTTTTACCCTATTTAAAGGTTGACATTTCATTGAAGTTCATGCACAAAACATCGAAATGTGACAATTCAAACTTGAAAATATACCTCCAAATCTATAATAATGCTTTGGGGTTTTAAGTAAAAAGTGGAATCCGTTCATAAATTACTATGAATCTATCACATAATATTTAGCTTTGACATTTATAATAATCTCCCCTGTAATGCCACCATAAATTTCATATAATTCATGTTTACAAAGCCTCAAATAATAAATTTATTTATTTCTAGATGAAATTACTGAAAATGCAATTGTGTTTAAACAGGCGGTTTGTTAACTATGTTCATTAACACATTTGTATATACAAAATTTACGACATGTTATGCATCGTAATAAAATTGTGAATACAAATAATAAATCCCACAAATATGCATAAGAATAAACAGATAATATTTACTTGACCCTACCACCAAACCAAACTGAGTCAATATTGAATGATTATTGTGTGACAGCAGACACGAAGAAGGGATATTGAATATTTTTTGGGGAATATCGTTAACATAAATTTGAGAGTTTCCTTTCCATTTGTATATAATGACCGAGGAATAGAAAGATAAATGGGCAGAGAAATAGTATTGACAAATATGTATGTTTTTTGTTTAATTTTTCTCTCTGTTGTTTATTTATTAATAAATGAAATAGTATTAGATGAAATAAACTCATGTTTGTGGTGGTTTAAGGTGTAAGGTCGGTTGGCAACCCCCCTTCTCTAACCGCGAACTTCAGTTACATGTGGCAATTCACTTGCTGTACTTTTGTTTACATTTCCATTCACAAGCGCTGTTTACACTTTAATATTTATCGTACAATTTGAAAGTAGTTAGATAAAAAATAAGTTTTATCTTTAATTTAAGGTCGAAATAATAAATGAAATAAACTCAAGTTAGTGTTAACCAAGGGTTATAGCTGTATGCTTGATTGGCAACACACCTTCTATAACCAAAATACCAATTACATGTGGCAACTCAATTGATGTACTTTTGTTTACATTTCCTTTCACAAGCGCTGTTTACACTTTAATTTGATATTATGACGAAAACTTAACAAATTTAGTATTTTTCGATAGAAAATAAGTTTTATGTGTAACTTAAGGATTATAGCTGTAAGCTTGTGTGTATGGTTGGTTGGCAACACCCCTTCTCTAACCGAAAACATCAGTTACATGTGGCAACTCACTTTCTACAGATTTATTTATATTTCCATTCATTAGCGCTGTTTAAACATCAAGATTTACTGTAAAATTTGAATTTTGAGTTAATAAAATTGAGAAAATAAAAACTGAAATTCAGAAATGTAAATTGAAATAGAGAATATTTGAATAATTGAACTTGATATTGGGAAATAAACAATTGAAAATAAAAATTGAAATTGAAAAAATACAAATTTAAATTCAGAAATGTACATTGAAATTGAGAAAATAAAAATTTAAATTCAGAAATGTAAATTGTAATTGAGAAAATACAAATTGAAATTCAGTAAGGCAAACTGAAATTGAGAAAATAAAGAGTGATTTTTTTGAGGTTAGGATTTTCATGCATTAGTATTTGACAGATCACGTGGGATTTCAGACATGGTGTCAAAGAGAAAGATGCTCAGTATGCTTTGACATTTCATCATGAATCGTCTTACAAACGAACAACGCTTGCAAATTATTGAATTTTATTATCAAAATGCGTGCTCTGTTAAGAAAGTTCATTGCGCGCTTCCATTTTATGGTCAGTTTAATCGACCCACTGAAGCGGCTATTCGGGCTATTGTGACTAAATTTCGCACCAAATTTACATTGTTGGACATTAAACCACCAACACGCTTACGTAGAGTGCGAACTGAAGAAAATATCGCAGCTGTATCGGCCAGTGTTAATGATGACCACCAATTTTCGATTCGTCGCCGTTCGCACCAATTGGGTCTCTGTTACTCAAAAACGTGGAAATGCCAAAATTGGACTAAGCGGATGGACCACCTAAGACGCAGCCGCGGTCAACATTTAAATGAAATTATCTTCAAAAAGTAAATGTCATGGACCAATCTAACGTTTCAAATAAAGAACCGATGAGATTTTGCAAATTTTATGCGTTTTTTTAAAAAAAAAGTTATCAAGCTCTTAAAAAATCACCCTTTACAACATCATATTGAGAAAATACAAATTGAAATTGAGAAAACACAAATTGAAATTCAGAATGGTAAATTGAAGTCGAGAAAATAAAAATTGATAATCAGAAATGTAAATAGAAATTGAGAATATACCATTTGGTATTGAGAAATAAACTATTGAAAATGAGAAAATACTAATTAATTTCAATTTACATTTCTGAATGTAAGTTTGTTTATTCTCGATTTCAATTTTCATTTCTACATTTCTACATTTCAAGTTTACATTTTCTCAATTTCAATATTTATTTCTCAGAAATGTAAATTAAAATTGAAAATATACAATTTTATATTGAGAAATAAACAATTGAAAATGAGAAAATACAAATTAATTTCAATTTACATTTCTGAATTTCAATTTGTTTATTTTCAATTTCAATTTCTGAATTTCAATTTGTTTATTCACAATTTCAATTTTCATTTATGATTGAGAAAATACAACATCATTTTGAGAAAATGCAAATTGAAATTGGGAAAACACAAATTGAAATTCAGAAATGTAAATTAAAATCGAGAAAATAAAAATTGATAATCAGAAATGTAAATTGAAATTGAGAATATACCATTTGATATTGAGAAATAAAGAATTGAAAATGAGAAAATACTAATTAATTTCAATTTACATTTCTGAATTTAAGTTTGTTTATTCTCGATTTCAATTTACATTTTCTCAATTTCAATTCTTATTTCTCAGTTTCTGAATTTCAATTTACATTTCTCAGAAATGTAAATTAAAATTGAAAATATACAATTATATATTGAGAAATAAACAATTGAAAATGAGAAAATACAAATTAATTTCAATTTACATTTCTGAATTTCAATTTGTTTATTTTCAATTTCAATTTGTTTATTCACAATTTAAATTTTCATTTATGATTGAGAAAATACAACATGATTTTGAGAAAATGCAAATTGAAATTGGGAAAACACAAATTGAAATTCAAAAATGTAAATAAAAATCGAGAAAATAAAAATTGATAATCAGAAATGTAAATTGAAATTGAGAATATACCATTTGATATTGAGAAATGAACAATTAAAAATGAGAAAACACTAATTAATTTCAATTTAAATTTCTGAATTTAAGTTTGTTTATTCTCGATTTCAATTTTCATTTCTATAGTTCAGTTTACATTTTCTCAATTTCAATTTTTATTTCTCAATTTCAAATTGTAGTTTCTGAATTTCAATTTACATTTCTCAGAAATGTATGTAAATTAAAATTGAAAATATACAATTATATATTGAGAAATAAACAATTGAAAATGAGAAAATACAAAGTAATTTCAATTTACATTTCTGAATTTCAATTTGTTTGTTTTCAATTTCAATTTGTTTATTCTCAATTTCAATTTTCATTTATTAATTTCAATTTCCATTTCTAAATTTCATTTTACATTTCTCATTTTCAATTTGTATTTTCTCATTTTCAATTTGTATTTTCTCAATTTCAATTCGTATTTTCTCAATTTCAATTTGTATTTTCTTAATTTCAACTTGTATTCTCTAAACTCACACTGAAAATGCTATAGAATCCCCTTCCAAGTTGTACAAGAAAAATCTTTAGGTGTAAACAGCACGCAGTGTTGTATTCGCAGCGAATTGCCTGTCAATAAATCAAAGTGTGTTAATGAATTTAACCAGCCATCAGACGCGTACAATGGAGTCAAAAACGGTTACAGCTGTACAATAAATCACCCGATGATGATTTATTCAGTTGTCGTTGTTGTTGTTTGTACGGGCAACAACTTTAGTTTTAGTCTCTTTTTATGATGTTCACATCACATTTGATCGCATTTTCTGTTGTTGCTGCTGCTGCTGCTGTTGTTGTTGTAGGATGATGATGTGAAACACTGAAATGTAGGTTGTGTTCAAAATATTTGCCAAACTAGTTTATTGTTGTTGAAACCCGCCGACACCGACGCAACGGCCCCCGCCACCCTGTCCTCCCCTCTCCCCCCCCCCGCCCCCAAGCAACTGGCTATTGTTTTAGTTTCACTTGTTGTCTCATACATGCGTTTTTTTTTCTGTTCAGTTCACTTTTAAGATACATATTATGTTTCTTTCTCTTTCTTCTACACACTCCGAGAGTGTGATTTTATTGTTGCTTTTCATTTTTTCTTCACTTCTTTTAACACACTTTTGGGATCTCACATCATACTCATACTCGTACTCTCGCACATACGTACATACCAACGAGAACATAAGTATAAATGTATGTTAATTTGGATTCTTGAACAACTTTTTTTTGTGGGCCAAAAAAAATGTTGTTGGGTCTTCTGGTGGTGGTGTTGTTTGCATGTTTGCTTTTATTTCAAAAAGGCTTTTAGTGTGTTGTGTTGTTTTTTTTTCAAGGTCTAATTTTATGTGAATTTTACTATTTCATACCAACATATGTATTGTATTGGATTGTACATGCTGCTGCATACAATACATACATAACATACATAACATACATATTTTATTTATTTTTATGTGCCTTCTATTTATCTTGAATTTTTTGTTCTGTTTTTTCTCATTTTGTCGGTCTTAAAATATTGTGTCAGTGATGTTTTTAAAACAGATTCCGTTTTTTTATTTGCAATATTTATAGCAATGTTGGCCTCATTTTCCATTCATTCGCAAATAAATTTGGCGAATGCAATTTTTTGTAGAAATTTGTTCAGGGCATTGTGTTTGTACACAATAAAAATTGACCTAAGAAATGTTGTTCTAAGAATAAAAAACGGGCCCTAGAGTAAATATAAAAACACAAAACTCCTTGCCGAGGCTTATACACAAAAATTAACATTTTTTTATAGAAAATTCGGTCCAAGATAACATAATCTATAAAAGAATGGAGTCCATTCTTTATCTATCGAAAACTGGTCCCAAGTTTCTATTGATTTTATATGTCGTAATTTTTTTCTTTATGACAAAAACTACATCTTTGCATCAGAGTCCATTCTTTATCTATCGAAAACTGGTCCCAAGTTACTATTGAATTTATATATTGGCAATTTTTGTTCTTTACGGCAAGAACTACAACTTTGTCTCAGAGAGTAAATCAAAATTACAAACGGTTTGCAAGATATGAGCCTGAGAAAATGATCACTTTTTTTGCAAAAATGACACCGAGGCCCCCAAATCTTTGGCGCCCATAAAAAAGTGCATGACTTTGGGCAAAACTGGGAGACACAGGTCTTTTTTTTTGTCTTTTAACACGTAGTGGTGTCCGTACATGGTTTTATTTCCATGACTTAAAAAATCACACACAGTGCCATGTATATAAATAAATGCTCTTTGTTTTTTATTTTTCCATAAATTTTAAATTTGTATCTATATGTTTTTATTATATGTATATAATTTTCTTGAAGAAAACTTGTCCCAAGACAAAATTTTCATAGAAAAGTGTTTACAATTATTCCTTTCCTAATTTTTATTTGTATTTCTTTTTATTATTTTGTTTGTCTTTTTATTTGTTTTTAATTTTTTATACTGTTTGGGTTTTTATTTATTTTTTTTCTTTGTTTTATTATTTTTCATTATTTTTATTTTCTTATTATTTTTATTTTATCATTTTTTTATTTTATTGTTATTTTTTTTTTTCATTTTTTTCATTTTTTTTATTTTATTATTATTTTTTATTATTATTTTTTTATTTTTATTATTTTTATTTTTCTTATCCAGCCCTAATATTTCTTAAACTTTTTAAAATGTTAAAAAATTTATTCGTTAAATCTTTTTTTGTACTTTTTACATATTGATCTAAATACCCAAAAAAATTATATATAACATATTTTTATTTTTTAGAGCATTGTTTTATCTTATGAAACGTTTAATGAGTTCTTCGAGCAAGGAGGGTGACTGTTATGCATTTTGCTTTATTTTTTCAATTCAGTAAATTATTTTTTTTTTGAGATAGCACTGATTTTTCTCACGGATGAGTTGTTTGAGCAAGGAATGTGTCTGTTATGCATTATTTTTATTTATTTTATTTTTTATTTTTTATTTTTTATTTTTTATTTTTTATTTTTTATTTTTTATTTTTTATTTTTTATTTTTTATTTTTTATTTTTTATTTTTTATTTTTTATTTTTTATTTTTTATTTTTTATTTTTTATTTTTTATTTTTTATTTTTTATTTTTTATTTTTTATTTTTTATTTTTTATTTTTTATTTTTTATTTTTTATTTTTTATTTTTTATTTTTTATTTTTTATTTTTTATTTTTTATTTTTTATTTTTTATTTTTTATTTTTTATTTTTTATTTTTTATTTTTTATTTTTTATTTTTTATTTTTTATTTTTTATTTTTTATTTTTTATTTTTTATTTTTTATTTTTTATTTTTTATTTTTTATTTTTTATTTTTTATTTTTATTTTATTATTATTATTATTTTATTATTATTTTTTTCTTATTATTTTTGTTTTTCTTATCCAGCCCTATTATTTTTGTTTTTCTTATCCAGCCCTATTATTTTTGTTTTTCTTATCCAGCCCTATTATTTTTGTTTTTCTTATCCAGCCCTATTATTTCTTAACCTTTTAAAATTAAAAAAAAAAATTATTCGTTAAATCTTTTTTTGTACTTTTTACATAACAAAAAATGATATATAACATATTTTAATTTTTTGGGATAATTGTTTTCCTTATGGAACGTTTAATGAGTTCTTCGAGCAAGGAAGGTGTCTGTTATGCATTTTGCTTTATTTTTTTAATTTTTATTTTAATTTTTTTTCAGTAAATTGTTTTTTTTTTTTTGAGATAGCACTGCTTTTTCTCACGGATGAGTTGTTTAAGCAAGGAAGGTGTCTGTAATGCATTATTTTTATTTATTCATTTAATAATTTTCAGAATTTTTTAATTTAATATCTTTTTTTTTTAATTTGTAATGATTTTTTTATTTCGCATTATTTTTATTTTTACTAATGTCTGTAAATAATTACTGTTTATTTTTTGGTTATTTATTTTTAATTTCTTTATTTATACACATTTATATTAGGGCGGGTTGATTTTTATTTTTTTAATCGTATAACAAACCCGTAAACTACATAAAATTCTAAGAAAATACTCCGCGCCTTTCGACTTGAAAATTTATATGCTTGGGTCAATATTTTTTAATGAAAATTTTGAGTGTAGTAAACATATAGGATGCAAAAGAACTATCTTATTATTTTATTATTGTTATTTGTATGTTTATTATTTTATTTCATTATTCGATTAATTGATTGTTTAAATATCTTACTATAATATTATTCGATTATTTTATTATTTTACCATTTTCTTATTTTCTTATATTATTATTTCTTATAGTTTTGTTGTTATTATTTACTCAGATTCGAGTTAATAGTAAATACAAACTTATTAAAATAAAATATTGAATAGGTAATACAGAACAGATTATTATTTATTTTTTAATTTTATCTTTTTAATAATTAATTATTTTAATACTTTATTATTTATATTACTTTATTATATTAATTTATTTTTTATCATTCTTTTATTTTTTTAATATATAATATTTTATTAATTTAATACATTATTATTTATTATTTTTTTTATGTTTTATTAATTTTATTATTTAAATATTTAATTATTTTTTCTTTTTTTATTTTATTCTTTTATGTTTATGCGAAGAGACTACTTAAACTTACAGTGTAAATACGTACTTTACATCTAGGTGGCGTTGATATTATCGTCAAATTCATAGTTTCGTTTAATATTTACGATATTTAAGTTAGATTTTAAGTTGCATTTTGAATAAACTACACTTGTCATTGAACTACGAACAGCGCCACATCGGTAAGACTTCTTATTTTCCTCCTCATTTAGTACAAGCACAAACCGTCCTATTTCATTTTCCTCCACTTTCATGTCGAGCATTTGGTCAAGTATCAAGGTGATATTTTCTTTTGGTCGTCTCCACTTAATGGTATTTCATTCCTTAGCACATATACTCAACAAGAAATCCAGACTTTCCTATATAAACATTTTATATTTCTTATTCAATTATTTTTTAATTTTATTAATTTATTTATTTTACTATTTTATTTTTCATAATTTTATTATATATTTATGTTATTACTTTTTTAATTTTATCATTTTATTCCTTAATTATTTTATTATTTTATAATTATTTTTTTTTTTATTATTTATTAATTTTTATAGATATTTTATGAATATTATTTAAATTATTATTTTTAAATTTTTGTATAAAAAAAGGTTTACATTTTTTCTTGTGTTTGTTTTATTTTTAATTTACTTTCAAATGGACACCTGTCGCTCCAGACGACTCAGGCAAATATACATAAATTATCAATCAATACCCTCGCCTCTCTATCTTCTACGAAACGAAAACTTTGGACATTCATTCACCAGTTTTAAGCAGTCTGTACTCGA
The DNA here is from genome assembly GCA_947397865.1 of Polietes domitor. Classification (NCBI taxonomy): domain Eukaryota; kingdom Metazoa; phylum Arthropoda; class Insecta; order Diptera; family Muscidae; genus Polietes; species Polietes domitor. Next base: position 162,782,794 of record OX377621.1, read on the forward strand.
TTTCTCAGAATTTCATACTAATTGATTTGACGCACATTCAGTCAGTCAGTCAGGTTTTTGATGAGAGAATTCCATATTCGATTATTGTTTGTTAGCACTTTGTTGTTGTTGTTGTTGAAATGGAAATATGTACTACTGTAGGGAGGAATAGTATCTATCCGTACATACATATCTACATATATATGTTGTACATTTGATATTCAAAAGTGGTGACCAGTAAACGCAAGTGAACAACACACCACACCGCACCGCCTCGTAGCGTGCAGAGACACAGTGATAAATATCGAGAGAAAAATACGACCATTTTAGGTTCACATTTTTCACGAGTACACGAATGGCGAAAAACGTGAACGACAACAGGCAACAAACGATGAATTGGTGCTGGTGTGACAGTCATCATCAGAACTCGAATAACATAACAAAAATATTTCATTTTGATTGAATATGATGATGGCGACGACGATGACCGCTAGAGTTGGTGATGGTGGTGGTGGCGATGACAATGTCCATATGCCAATAAAAAGGGTACACATACAGTGAGGTGACAAAAAATGTGTTATCCAAAGATATACCTCAAATGCTTGTTTTCTTTGTTAAAAAAATATTCTGTCATCTAATTTTTGCGCTATTTAACCCAAACATTTACCTATAGCTATTGTTTTGTTTTCTTCGTTAAATTGTTAGCTAATAAAAATAAAACAAAATATTTTTTAATTTTTTTCTATTTTAAACTGGGATATTGTCCTGGCTCAAGACCATTTAATAGAGTGCAAATTTATTTACAAATGGCATGGAGACATTAATTATTATTTTTCTATTTTTTATTATTTTTTAATTTTTATTTTTTTAAATTTTTATTTTTTTTTAATTTTTATTTTTTTTTTGCTTTTTATTTTTTTTGCTTTTTTTACTTTTTATTTTCTTTTTAACTCTTTCTTCCTTTTTGTTTTTTAATTTATATTTTTATTTTTTTTTAATTTCTATTTGTTTATATTTTAATTTCTATTTTTTTAATTATTAATATTAATATTATTTAATTTTCTAATTCTTAGTTATTTAATATTTTACTGTTTTGGTTTTAGTAAAGAAAATTAAAAATACCAAGTATTTGAAGCAAAGTGTAAATAATAAAAAAAAAACTTTTTTTTATTTTATTTTATTTTATTTTTTATCAATAAAACGACCATTAATTCAAAATATAAGCAGGTGTTATATTTTTAAAATAACAGTAAACAATTTAAAGGAACATTCAGCGAAAATTTGAATTTTAGTAAAACAAAACTTAAATTTTTATTATAGTTTTCGATTTTAGAAATTTCAGAGACTGTTATACAAAACTATACAGCAAAATATTGAAGCATAGTGTAATAAAAATATTTTATTTACTTTATTTTAATATTTTATTTTCATAACTTTTTTTCTACTTTTAATTTTTCTAACTTCTTTATTATTTTAATTTCTATTTTTTTTTAATTATTTATTTTTGTAATTTTTAGTTACTTAGTATTTTATTGCCGTATTATTTTATTATTGTTGTTTTTACTTTATTTTAATATTTTATTTTTTTGTAACTTTTAATTTTTTTAACTTTTTATTTTTCTAACTTTTATGTATGCACAATTTTTTTATTACCATTTTCGATTTTAGAAAATTCAGAAAATCTTATACATAGCAATTGAGCAAAATGTTGAAACATAGTGCAATAAAAAACTTATTTTTTTATTTTGTATTATTTTTTTAATTTCTCTTTTTTCGATTATTTGTTTTTTTCTACTTTTAAGTTATTTAATATTTTATTGACGTATTATTTTATTATTTAATTATATTATAATTTTTTATATTATTATATTATTACTTTGTTTTTTTATATTGTTGTAAAATTTTAGTAAATAAATTAAATAAAATGTATCCATAAAAAAAATTTATTATCGTAACGAATTTAGAAAATGCAAAATATATCAAACCAATTATTTTATTATTGCTGTTTGTATGTTTACTATTTTATCATTCGATATAATAAAATATATTATTACTTGATTTGAACTGGGATATTGTCCTGGCTCAAGACCATTTTGCTTCTATATTTAATAGAATGCAAATTTATTTACAAATGGCATGGTGACATTCTATTCTATTCTATTCTATTATTGTTTAATTTTCGAGTTTAGAAAATTCAGAAAATGTATAGCAGAATTTGTAATAAAAAAATTATTTTTTATTTTATTTATTTTTTTTACTTTTTTTAATTTCTATTTTTCTGTTTTTATTTTTTTACTTTACTATTTTTTAATTTCGATAATTAATTTTTATTTTTTTACTTTCTTTTTTTACTTTTTTTATTTTTTTTACTTTTTTATTTTTAAATTTACCTTTTTATTTTTTTTTCTACTTTTCTTATTTTTTTTTACTTTTTTATTTTTTTTACTTTTTTATTTTTTTACTTTTTATTTTTTTTTTTACTTTTTTTTTCATTTTTTTTTATTTTTTAATTTCTATTTTTCTTTTCAATTATTAGTTTTAATAATCTTTTGTTATTTAATATTTTATTGCTTTATTATTTTATTGCCACATTATTTTATTTTTTTTGTTTGTATGTATATTTTTTATTATTTGATTATTTTACTATTTTATTATATATTTGTATATTTATTATTTTACTGTTGCTCGTATGCGTATTATTTTACTTTTTTTATTACTTAGTTATATTATTGTTCGCTTGTTTTATTATTGTTTATCTATTATTTTATTTTGTTATTTCATAATATTATTATTTTACATTTTTTATTATTTTTATTATTCTTGTTTTGTATGTTTAATTATTTCATCATTTTATTTATTTAATATTTTATTACTATATTATTTTATTGTTTTATTATTTTATCATTGTTGTTTATATGTTTATTTTTTACTATTTTATTATTTAGTTATTTTCTATTTTATTATTCGATATAATAAAATATATTATTACTTTATTATTCTATTATTGTTTAATTTTCGAGTTTAGAAAATTCAGAAAATGTATAGCTATTCAACAGAATTTGCAATAAAAAAAATTATTTTTTATTTTATTTATTTTTTTTTTACTTTTTTAATTTCTATTTTTCTGTTTTACCTTTTATTTTTTACTTTCTCATTTTTTATTTTTATTTTTTTTACTTTTTTATTTTTTTTTTACTTTTTTATTTTTTTTACTTTTTTATTTTTTTTTTATTTTTTTACTTTTTTATTTATTTTTTACTTTTTTTTTTTTTTTACTTTTTTATTTTTTTTTAATTTCTATTTTTCTTTTCAATTATTTGTTTTAATAATGTTTTGTTATTTAATATTTTATTGTTTTATAATTTTATTGTCGCATTATTTTATTATTTTTGTTTGAGTGTATATTATTTTATTATTTGATTATTTTACTATATTATTATATATTTGTATATTTATTATTTTACTGTTGCTCGTATGCGTTTTATTTTACTTTTTTATTATTTATTTATTTTATTATTGTTTACTTATTATTTTTTATTTTTTCATTTTTAAATTCTATTTTTCTTTTCAATTATTTGTTTTAATAATGTTTTGTTATTTAATATTTTATTAATTTATTGCCGCATTATTTTATTATTTTTGTTTGTATGTATATTATTTTATTATATTATTATATATTTGTATATTTCTCATTTCGCTTGTTTTATTATTGTTTATTTATTATTTTATTTTATTATTTGATAATTTTATTATTTTACATTTTTATTACTTTATTATTTTACTTTCTATTACTTTATTATTCTTGTTTTGTATGTTTAATTATTTCATCATTTTATTAATTTAATTTTATTACTATATTATTTTATTGTTTTATTATTTTATCATTGTTGCTCATATGTTTATTTTTTTACTATTTTATTATTTAGTTATTTCTTATTTTATTATTCGATAATTTTTATTATTGTTGTTTATGTGTGTCTATTATTTTATTTTATTAGATAATTATTTCATTATTTTTTATTTTATTTTATTATTGTTTTTTATTTTATTTTTTATTATACATTTTACTATTTATTACTTTCATCTATTTCATTATTTTTTATTTTTACCATTTTATTATTCGATTATTCGATTATTTTTTAATAATAATTTAATAATATTTTATTTATTTTTTTATCATTTTATTTTTCTTTTAATATTTTATTTTTTAATTACTATTTTTGTATATTTATATTTTATTTTTCAAGTTTTTTTATTTTATTATCTACTATTACTACTGCTTTATATTATATTTTTTATTTTTCTATTTTTTATTGTACTATATAATTAAAATAATATAGGAAAAACAAAAAAAAAACATATATAATTTCTTTAATCTAACATTTTCTTCACAAAGAATCAATGCGATGAATAAAATTCCTTATCAGCTCAAAGCTAAGGATAAGCTCCTCACTCTCCTTCCCTCCCTCCAACCATCCATCCATTTATGAATGATTGATTTGTATAGTCAGACGAACGTCGTCGTCGTCGACATTGCTCAATTATTTCGTCCAGTCATCATTCATCCATCTATTCACACAGTCACTGAAGTGGTATGTTTTGCAGTTTTGCACAAGCAGCAGCAGCAGCAGCATATCATGGTGGCATGGCATCGTTTGACGTTCTTTTTTATTATTACATTCACATGTTAATTGTGTATAAAACGTGTATTCAATAAATTTCAATTCACACTCATTTGCAAATTGCAAAGAAACGAACACACGATGGGGTGGAATGAAAGAAATACGTAAATAATTCAAGAACAAAAAAAAATTGAAAATTTATTTACACATGCCTTCGGATTGAAGAGGGAATTGTTGAATTCGAATTGTTTATTTGCAACCAACAAACAGGTGTAAATAGTTCACGAACATTAGAAGACAGCCAAAATTATTCTCCTCAAAAAATATTCCAAATATTTTTTCAGCAATTGTTAAACAAACACTCTGGATATATTTAACATCTGGCATTTTATAGAAAGTTTTTGCTTTTTGTTTTGTAGAGATTTAAATTTAAATCCCATGAAATTAAAAGTGAAAACTAATAAAAAAAAGACTGACCATGAAGAAACTGTGCTGCCTGCATTCAATCTAGCTACAATGTAGCAAAATTTAAATATGGTTGATTCCAAATCGAAAACAATTAAAACGGAAACGACAACGAAAACCACTAAGCTATTCAAACAAACTACTAAATAAATACGAATATCTTAAGATAACTCCCAGTCCCACCACAGTGAGCGGTGTGTGGGTTTCATTCAGTTTACATCGCACAGCATCAGCATTTCAAATGTCAGGCGTAGCCTCAGCCCTCGTAGCCCCTCCACCACAGCCAACCAACCAACCAAATAAATTCTATTCCATGCAAACACAAATAACAATAAAGCTGCTTTCAAAAGGCGTACAAAAATGAAAAAAAAATGTTAAAAGATTCTAAACGAAAAAGTGGCTAAACCTGTTTTTGCAACAAAAAAAAAGAAAAAACAAAGTTTAAAACAAGATTGCGTTTTGTTTGGTTTCTAATGAAATCTGAATACAGGCAGAATTGCGTTTTAATCAAAACAAAAATTAGAAATGTGAGTTTATCTCAAAATGTTGTTGATGTTGTTTTTAATATTTTATAAGAATTTAGTAGTTGCACAGACATTTACACAGAGACAAGGCAAATAGATGTAGAGGAGGAGGTTTTTGATTGGTGGCAAGGACGGCGGAGGGCCAAGACTGACAGGCCTTAGAGCTGACTGACTGACAGACTGGCCTGGACGGCTGTCTAGCAACGATGGAGACATGTAAAACCGACCAACCATTGTTTTTTCTTCTCACTGTAATCGAAACGAAGCAAAAAAAATAAAACAAATAAATTTCACACCAATTTGAAATCAATGAAATCGATAGAAAACAGACAGACAGACAGACAGACAACAAAATAAATGATAGGAAAAGTAAATAAACAACAAACAATATGTACGACGTTTTTTAAACAGAATCGTTTACAACAATTGCTGATTTGTGGTGGCCCCGTTTACACGAGTACAGTGCTGCAAAATGTAGCACAACTAACTATGTATAAATGTAAATGTTGCCGAAGTTATGAAGAAGATTTTGTATTGTGAGCTATAGACTTCAAAGTTGGACATAAGCTGGTATTGCATAAATTAATACATCAATAGTCAAAACATTGATTCATGAAATGAAAAAAAAATTAAGTGTAAAATTCTCTCGGAGCATATGTAGATAACAAGTGTTTCGTACATTTGAAGAAAAGGGATAAAAATGGTACCATTCCAATGGCTGAAACTGGAGACGAGGAATCATGAAATTTAGCGTGTGGATTTCTCTTACAGCCTAGAGGTGGAATAATTTGTGATTTTTCCAAAATTCGGATATTTAAGAGGTAACAAAAGGGAAAAGGGATAAAAATGGTACCAATCAAATGGCTGAAACTGGAGACGTAGAATCATGAAATTTAGTGTGTAGATTTCTTTTGCTGCATAGAGTTTAGATAAGCAGTAATTTTTCAATATTCGGACATTTAACAGGTAAAATAGGGAAAAGGGGATAAAAATGGTACCATTCCAATGGCTGAAGCTGGAGTCGTGGAATCAAGAAATTAAAGGCGAGCATTTCATTACAGGTTTAAATCGAAACAATAGGTGAATTTGTACATTTAAGTTGTAAATTTGGATAAAATGGATAAAAATAGTAACGTTCCAAAGGCTGAAAGTGGAGTCATGAAATCATGTAATTTCGGGTGTAAATTTCTCTTGCAGCCTAGAGGTGAGATAGTCAGTGATTTTTCAAAATACGGACATTTAATAGGTAAAATAGGGGAACAGGGATAAAAATAGTACCAATGAAACGGCTAAAGCTGACATCATGAAATCAAGAAATTAAAGGCGAACATTTTATTACAGCTTTAAATTGAAATAAGAGGTGAATTTGTACATTTAAGTTGTAAATTTGGAAAAAAGGGATAAAAATAGTACCATTCCAATAGCTGAAACTGGAGACGTGGAATCATGAAATTTCGAGTGTACATTTCTATTACAGCCTAGAGGTGAGATAAAAAGAGATTTTTCAAATTTCAGACATTTTACAAGTAAAATAGGGGAAAAGGGATAAAAATTGTACCAATCAAAAGGCTAAAGTTGGAAACATGAAATCAAGAAATTAAGCATGTAGAGTTCTCTCACAGATGTGAAAAAGGTGTTTTTTAAAAATACGTACATTTAAGGTATAAAACGAAAAAAATTGATAAAAATTGTACCCATCAAACAACTAAAGCTTAGATTATTCTTACAGCATAGAGGGGAGAAAAAAGGTAATTTTTTGAAAGTACATATAAATGGAAAAATCGTAACAATCAAATTGATAAAGCTGGAATAATTTTAGTGGTAAAATAGGGGAAAAGGGATAAAAATCGTACCAATTCAAACGGCTGTAATTGGAGTAGTGAACTTCGTTGAATAAATTTCTCTGTTTAGAAGCGAAATATATGTGATTTTTCGAAATGTTTACCTTTCAGGAAGAAGCGGTACAAAAAAGGGATACAAATGGTACCAAACTATGTTTTGTAGCTAGAATCGTGAAATTCGATAAATAAACTTCACTAATTACGTAGAAACGAAAAATAGAGCGATTTTTTCGAAATTTATGCTTTTAACCCCTTGACGACCGTACCCAAGTATACTTGACCAAGGATTTTTAGGGGTTACAATTGTCCATGTGAGTGACAGGTCAAATATGACCAGGGGTAATTTATGGAGGAGGCTTGGGACAACAAAAATTTAGTGGGTGGTAATTATCTTTCTGGCCCCACTTCACCCACCGGGAGGCAACAGTAACTCAAAACTACTTCTACAAAAGTAGTTCGCACTCCACTTTTTTTAAAAGGTCGTTCGCACACCACTTTTCTTCTATAAAAAACGTTCGCAGACAACTTTTTTCTGCAAAGTTGTTCGCACACTACTTTTCCTTTACAAAAGCCGTTCGCACACTACTTTTCTACTACAAAAGTCGTTCGTACATAAATTTTCTACTACTAAAGTCATTCGTACACAACTTTTTTTCAACAAAAGTAGTTTGCACACTACAAAAGTCGTTCGCAAACAACTTTTCTTCTACAAAAGACGTTCGCACACTATTTTTCTTCAACAAAAGTCGCTCGCTTACCGCTTTACTTCTACAGAAGTCGTATGCACACCACGTTTCTTCCACAAATGTCGTTCGCACACTACTTTTCTTCTACAAAAGTCGTTCAAAAACCACTTTTCTTCTACAAAAGTTGTTCGCACACTACTTTTCTTCAACAAAAGACGTTCGCACACTTCTTTTCTTCTACAAATATCGTTCGCACAATATTTTTCTTCTACAAAAGTCGTTCGCACACAACTTTTCTTCTACAAAAGACGTCCGCACACTATTTTTCTTCAACAAAAGTCGCTCGCTTACCGCTTTATTTCTACAGAAGTCGTATGCACACCACGTTTCTTCCACAAATGTCGTTCGCACACTACTTTTCTTCTACAAAAGTCGTTCGAACACCACTTTTCTTCTACAAAAGTCGTTCGCACACCATTTATCATCTGCAAAAGTCGTTCGCACACCATTTTTTTCTACAAAGGTCCCTAGCACACCACTTTTCTTTTACAAAGGTCATTCGCCCGCCGCTTTTATTCTACAAAAGTCGTTCTCACACCACTTTTCTTCTACAAAAGTCGTTAGCTCGCCCCTTTTTTCTACAAAAGTCGTTCGCACAGCACTTTTCTTCTACAAAAGTCTTTCCCACACAACTTTTCTTCTACAATAGTCGTTCGCTCACCGCTTTTCTTCTGCAAAAGTCCTTCGCACACCACTTTTCTTCTACAAAAGTCCTTCGCACACCACTTTTCTTCCACAAATGTCGTTCGCACACCACTTTTCTTCTACAAAAGTCCATCGCACACCACTATTCTTCTACAAAAGTCGTTCGCACAACACTTTTCTTCTACAAAAGTCGTTCGCACACCACTTTTCTTCTACAAAAGTCGTTCGCACGCAACTTTTCTTCTACAAAAGTCGCTCTCACACCACATTTCTTCTACAAAAATCACTCTCAAACCTCCTTCCTTCTACAAAAGTCGTTCACATACAACTATGGAATGGAATTCTATATTTTTGTATTGTATAAAATATAGTTTGTGTCTATATTACAAAACTGAATAAATCAAAAATATGCAATCCGTAATTGTGTTTGGGATATTTTTCCTTGCTACGAAACACTGTGCGGATTTGTATGCTTTCGCTTCATATGTTGCGCAAGCAAACAACGTTTTTAGGTCATTTTGGCGTTATTGTTGATTTGACGGTTTTTCGCCATAGTGGCGACTTCTTGTTTTTTTTTTTGGGAGCATTGTCAGTGAAGAACATGAACAAATTGGAAATTGAGGCTGCTCTTTGGAAATTGTAATTTTGATTTGGCTAATTTTTCACAACAGGTTATCATCCCAGACGGGATGGAGGGAGACGGCGGCAAGCAAAGTGCAGCAAAAAAAACTTAATATTATTTTAAACGATACCATACAATGTAGCGTTCACATTTTGTTTAATTTTATTTTTATCTTCATCAACGCCCGCAGCAACATCGTTTTCGACGGACGCCATGTGCAAATAACGTTCATAGTTCACTTTCTTCTTTCTAACACCCCCCCCCCCCTCACCCACAAAATAAAGAAGAAAGCAAGTATGTACTTGTGTATTGCCGCCAAGACCTATCTCGGCCCCTTCCCCCTCCTCACCACCCATTATACATTTTTGCATTGACTTTTAGGAATGACTTAATTTTTCTTGTTGGTTTGTTTCTTCAATAATAAACCGCATGACTTTTGTTTTTCTTCAAGTTCAATAAACTCAAGAATATTATACCCAAAAGAAAGAAAGAAGAAGAAAAACATTTCTAAAGAAATTAAACAAAAAAAATGAAAAAAAAACACTGTTGGTGTACTTATAATAAAAAAGAATGGGCTGAGCTGGTCATTAAGAAAATTAAAAAAAATAAACAGAGAAACTTAATTATCTGTTGAAAATGAAATCAGCAATGACCTTGTGACCTTAGCAAAAATATTCAAAAATTTGTATATATGTACGTACATATATTTATGTATATAAAGCGTACTCATTAAAAATTATTTCTGGCGTAGCAACAACACTTTTCGGCAAACTTTTCTTCTACAAATGTCTGGCGCACACCATATCTCCTACAAAAGTCGTTCGCACACAACTTTTCTTCTACAAATGTCGTTCGCACAACACTTTTCTTCTCTAAATGTCGTTTGCAGACCACATTTCTTCTGCAGAAGTCGTTCGTACGCCACTTTTTTCTAAAGAGGTCTGCCGTAATCCATTTTCTATAAAAATCGTTCCCACACCACTATTTCTTCTACAAAGACGTTCCCACACAACGTTTCTTCTATAAAAGTCGTTCGCACATCACTTTTCTTCTACAAAAGTCAATCGCTCACCACTTTTCTTCTACAAACGCCATTGCACACAACTTTTCTTCTGCAAAAGTCATTCGCACACCACTTTTCTTCCACAGAAGTCATTTGCACGCCACTTTTCTTCTACGAAAGTTGTTCGCACACTACTTTCCTTCCACAAAAGCCGTTCGCACACCACGTTTTTTCTACAAAAGTCGTTCTCACACCATTTATCTTCTACAAAAGACCTTCGCACACCACTATTCTTCTACAAAAGTCCTTCGCACACACTTTTCTTCTACAAAAGTCCTTCGCACACCTTCTTCCACAAATGTCGTTCGCACACCACTTTTCTTCTATAAAAGTCCTTCGCACACCACTTTTCTTCTATAAAAGTCCTTCGCACACAACTTTTCTTCCACAAATGTCGTTCGCACACCACTTTTCTTCTACAAAAGTCCTTCGCACACCACTATTCTTCTACAAAAGTCGTTCGCACACCACTTTCTTTCTACAAAAGTCGTTCGCACACCACTTCTCTTCTACACGAGTCCTTCGCACACCTCTTCTCTTCTACAAAAGTCCTTCGCACACATCTTTTCTTCTACACGAGTCCTTCGCACACCTCTTCTCTTCTACAAAAGTCCTTCGCACACATCTTTTCTTCTACAAAAGTCCTTCGCACACATCTTTTCTTCTACAAAAGTCGTTCACACACCACTTTCTTTCTACAAAAGTCGTTCGCATACCACTTCTCTTCTACACGAGTCCTTCGCACACCTCTTCTCTTCTACAAAAATCCTTTGCACACATCTTTTCTTCTACAAAAGTCTTTCGCACACCACTTTTCTTCTACAAAAGTCGTTCACACGCCATTTTTTCTACAAAGGTCCTTAGCACACCACTTTTCTTTTACAAAAGTCATTCGCCCGCCGCTTTTATTCTACAAAAGTCGTTCTCACAACACTTTTCTTCTACAAAAGTCGTTAGCTCACCCCTTTTTTTACAAAAGTCGTTCGCACAGCACTTTTCTTCTACTAAAGTATTTCCATACAACTTTTCTTCTACAAAAGTCGTTCGCACACCGCTTTTCTTCTACAAAAGTCGTTCGCACACAACTTTTCTTCTACAAAAGACCTTCGCACACCACTATTCTTCTACAAAAGTCCTTCGCACACCACTTTTCTTCTACAAAAGTCCTTCGCACACACTTTTCCTCTACAAAACTCCTTCGTACACACTTTTCTTCTACAAAAGTCGTTCACACACCACTTTCTTTCTACAAAAGTCGTTCGCACACCACTTCTCTTCTACAAGTCATTCACACACTAATGTACTTCTACAAAAGTCCTTCGCACACCATTTTTCTTCTACAAAAGTCCTTTGTACACACATTTCTTCTACAAAAGTCCTTCGCACATCACTTTTCTTCTACAAAAGTCCTTCGCACACCACTTTTCTTCTACAAAAGTCCTTCGCACACCACTTTCTTCCACAAAAGTCGTTCGCACACCACTTCTCTTCTACGCGAGTCCTTCACACACCTATTTTCTTCTACGCGAGTCCTTCGCACACATCTTTTCTTCTACAAAAGTCGTTCGCACACCACTTCTCTTCTACACGAGTCCTTCGCACACCTCTTCTCTTCTACAAAAGTCCTTCGCACACATCTTTTCTTCTACAAAAGTCTTTCGCACACCACTTTTCTTCTACAAAAGTCCTTCGCACAACATTTTTCTTCTACAAAAGTCGGCAGTTATGCTTCAAGTTGATTTTTTTTTCTTGTTATCACTTCTTTAAGCTTAAAATAAACTGGCTTTTTAAGGTACAGTGTTGTGCTGTAGCTATCTTTTTGATTTGTATGTATGGACGGGCGGGATGTGGCAACATTTTTGACATATGTGCAACACCTTCCTCATCTCCCCTCCGTTCATCTCATTGAATGAACACTTTTAGCTAAATCAGAATGTCAAAAGTAATAACAACAGAATTCTGGTCTGAATTAAACTGGAATTAAGTTGTTGTGAAATGTTGTCTTTTTTTCGGTTTGTTTAGCAAATCCGCTAAAAAGATTAATTTTTATGAAATTTTGAAAGAAAAAAAAACAGATTTGACAAGATGTTGGCTTTGACATTCATTAAAATGTAAATTAAAATTTGTGGTTTCCCCAGCAAAAGACAGAATGCAGCAGCAGACTAATACAAGTGGACAGAATTATCCGACCGAGTTGGGCGAGTGTGAGAAAAAGGCCTTTCAAAAAAAAAGAAACCCAAGAAATTTTTTAATTAAAATGTTTTGTGAAATGTCTCAGCAAAAAAAATACCTACACCTTCAAAGAATACAAAGTCATTTTCTTGTTGGTTTTGGCCGACCGACATTACATACTTTTTTCGCATCATATGAAGTATTTTTCGGAAATGGAAAAAAGAAACTTTTTTTAGTATTTGTTATGGAGGAAAGAAAAACAGGTAAAGAAAGACCCAGTGGTGCTGATGACAACAAGACAAGAAAGAGAGAGTAAGGGGTGATGGGTGGACGGACGAATAAATAAATGAATGAATTAATGATAACTTTCACATTCTTTTTCCGCTTCAGACAATATTTCTTTCTTTACGAAAACAACAACAACAGCACGACAAGAAAAATGGAATAAAGGTCAGCCAAATATCTACGGCAGAAAAACAAGCGAAGTAGCCGAGCTCAAGCATATTTAATTCATGATATAAGACATTCATTCGCGTCGTCGTCGTCGTCGTCGTCGTCGTTGTATCGCATTGTTGGACACAAACTGTTTACAATTCATGGGAAAACCGGCTTGAGATGAGTATGAACTCACCACATGTAAACAAAATGTATTTATGTACGAGCGGATGATGATGGCCGATACCCCGTCCGTGCTGTGCCGTGCCTACTGTCGGTCGTTCGGTCCATGGATAGATGGATGGATGGATGGATACATCATTGGCCGTGACTTGTCATGGCATGGCATGAGTCATCTTTGGCACAAGCAAACAAGACCATTACGCCACAAAAAGGGTTAAAATTTGCTGTCGCTTTTATAATCTCGTTTCAAGAGTGGGAGTTTTAAAACAATAAAAAAATGTAGGCCGGCCCAACGCCATACAGAAGAAAATCGATCAAATTTTAAATATTTATTAGGAATTTCATAAAGATTTATGATCCGCAGCCTAAAATCTCTGGTCATATACATACATACACCGAGTTATATTATAATAAACAACATGTAAGGCCAATAAATCAGCAAGCCAATTAAATACAATGTATGTATGTACAAGCTCGGGGGGTTAGCGCGGAGGTGGTAGTGGTATATATATTAATGTAAGTATAGTAGATATATATACAATGTGGGGCAAGACGTCATTCTTATGGGGCTTTACCCTCACAAGTCAAACGTGATTAACTAAATTTTTGAAAAATGCATTATATTCTATTTGTGTACGTTAAGGAATTGTATAGTATATATACATAGAAAGTGAATATATAATCTAATTTTAAGTCCAGGGATAGATCCGTTTGACAAAGACCATTTTAGCGAGTTTTTGCAGAGACAGACCAGAAGTAACTCTGGCGGAAATCGTACCCACAACACCCCATGAAGTTTTATTAGTGCAAATGTAGTAGCCAAAATGATATAAGAAATTAATAATTTAATAATTAAATTTAAAATAAGAATTTTGATCAAGTTTTTTGGCGCAGAGTCCCCGGGACCTGGGCTATATAGTTTCCTTTTATTTTCCACTTTTATTCTACAAAAGTCGTTCTCAAACCACTTTACTTCTACAATTGTCGTTCGCACACAACATTTTTCTTCTACAAAAGTCCTTCGCACACCACGTTTTTTCTATAAATGTCGTTCGCACACAACTATTCTTCTACAAAAGTCGTTGGCACACCACTTTTCTTCTACAAAAGTCGTTCGCACACAACTATTCTTCTACAAAAGTCATTCGCACACCACTTTTCTTCTACAAAAGTCGTTCGCACACCACCTTTCTTCTACAAAAGTCGTTCGCACACCACTTTTCTTCTACAAAAGTCGTTCGCAAACAACTTTTCTTCCACAAAAGTCGTTTGCACACCACTTTCTTTTTACAAAAGTCGTTCGCACACCACTTTTTTCTACAGAAGTTCGTCGCACACCTTTTTTCTTCTACAAAAGTTGTTCGCATTCCATTTTCTATCAACAGAAGTCGTTCGCACACCACATTATTTCAGCAGAAGTCATTCGCACACCACTTTTCTTCTACAAAAGTCGTTCGCACACCACCTTTCTTCTACAAAAGTCGTTCGCACACCACTTTTCTTCTACAAAAGTCGTTCGCACACCACTTTTCTTCTACAAAAGTCGTTCGTACACCACTTTTCTTCTACAAAAGTCGTTCGCAAACAACCTTTCTTCTACAAAGACGTTCGCACACCACTTTTCTTCTACAAAAGTCGTTCGCAAACCACTTTTCTTCTACAAAATCATACGCACACCACTTTTCTTCCACAAAAGTCGTTTACACACCAATTTTTTCTACAAATGTCGTTCGAACACTACTTTTTTCCACTTTCTTTTTATAAAGTCGTTCGCACACCACTTTTTTCTACAGAAGTCGTTCGCACACATTCTTCTTCTACAAAAGTCGTTCTCGTGTCCCTATATGTTAAATAGGGAAAATCCCCACATAATTTCATCAAGTCCCTCCCTCCTCCCAGCATGATCTTAATATAAAATCTTTATTTTTAAATATTTTTTTAATTAATTTCTTACCTTTTTCATTGGGATACACATTTAATTGCTCATCATCGCGGGCGACTTGTGTGATTATAGATGTTGCATCCATTTAAGCATAAAATTTATTTAACACAAAAAACACAAAAATACAACAATGTGCTTTTTGTTTTTGTTGTTGTTGTTGTCGGTATTGGCGTTGGATTTGTTGTAGTTTTTCAGCAGTTGTTGATCGCAATCAAATCAAACGAATGATTAATAAATAAATTAATTAAATAGAAAATATCATGTATTGCGTTGGTTATGTATTTTATTAAAGAAAAAATACTTTTCCAGCAAAATTCACTATTCAATCTCGTCGTCGTTGTACAACTTTACACCCGTTAACGAAATAAAACACTGGGGTCGGCTTAAGGGGGAAATACGCGCACGAAAAAGGATCTGGAAGAGAAATAGAAGGGAAATATGTCAAATTAATAATTATTTAGAGATGTAGAAATGGTGTTAGTCGGAGAGAAAAAAGGCAATGCTGTTCAATTAATTCAATTAAGGCCAATTTAAACTATCAGATTTTATATTAAACTAAAAAATTCTATAACAGTTCCACCAGAAGTGTCAGTTACATAGCGGAAATGACTAGACTGAATTTTCTTCAACTTGTTTAATTTTTCTGATTCCCAAAACCAAAATGTTGTGCAAATATTTTGCTTTTTAAAAATTTATTTTGTATAAACCCCTATTATTATTTGCAATATGTTGATCTCTAACTAAAAAATTCAGCTGCCATCAGAACCGAATCACCCTTCGTTGAAAAAAAATAATTCCCTATTTACATGATTGACTTTTTGCTCGACTTTTTTCTTTCGTCATGAGTGAAAAATCTACAAGAGAAAAGACAAAAAACCCACTAGATTTCATTTCATGACTTTTTACTACACAGGAAGCTTCTCTTCTTCTATAGGGTGGGCCATTTAACATTTTAAATTTGAACTACCGATTACTATGACTTTGACAGATATAATAAACTTAATTTTTATTTTTATTATCAGATTTATTTTTGAAATTTGCAAAATGGGACGCTATACGCTCGTACAAAATTGGTAAATAATAAAAACTTACTTCCAAAGTAGTGAGTCTTTAATGAAAACTGTAAGAAGTTTACGTGGCAAATTTTCGAGAAAAGATCGGCCTTCAGTTCAGAAGGCATTTAGATGTTTCAGACAAAGACATCCGACTGCAAAACGACATTTATAAAATGTTCAAGATTTTACGATCGAACTCTGAGTTTTAAGAAGTGTAAACGGCCTTTTCACATCACGGCTTGTTTTCCAAATGCCAGAAATAGCGTTCTGAATCTGACCACTGTAAGAGCCTTTGAAGACTGCAGGGGAAATCTAGCTGAAATGACATAAGGTCGATTTACAAATGTCAGGTCCCACAAAAATTTTATATTTTAAAATCGATCTTATTTCATTTCATATAAGTCCTCTTATAGCCTTTTCACGCTGCATGCGAAATCATTCGATTTCAGCTTGAATTGACATAAGCTTAACTTGTATGGAATCTGACATTTGTAAATCGACCTTATGTCATTTCAGCTAGGTTTTGCCTGCAGTCTAAAAAGGTATAAGATATCCTGTTATAAAAACAGGTTGTTACATTTAAAATATACCCCCTACGATGTTTCGCTATTGATTTTGTTTTCACTTTCAAACTCCAATCTCGTGATTACATAGGTATTTTGCTTTAAACTCCAATTGTCGAAAGCTTTGCAATGGTGGTAATACGAAATCCGTTTCATTCCGTTGCATTCCAAATTTAAACCGTTTGTGAACTCACTCACTCACTCACACGGACGCACACAGACTCAGAAGTTGCCAATTCTGGCTTTCTGTTATTTGCTATTTGCTTATTTTACGTTTCTTCTCATGTGGTGTACACGCCTGTTCGTGTGTTGTAGGGTCGGTCGTCTGTGTTTAACAGACGTCATTTCACACAACACCAAACACATTCACATTCTTACAGTCCCACTGTACTCATACAGCCAAATACATGCATTCAACGCAACGCAACACAACAACAGCAAATACACACACAACGCATACACTCTGCTGCCGGCCCCTCTGCCAACGTCAACAACAACAGCGGAATTTTTCAATTACGTTTTACAGATCTCATTCGTATCAAATTAGTTTCAGTTTCGTGGATGGTCAATAAAACAACAAGGCGGCGGCAGCAGGCAGAGACAGGGGCGAGGGAAATTGGCCTATTAATTATTTAAACAATTAATGAGTTTGCGGCCATGATTTCACAATTATTTTCATCAGTTCTGTCTGCCTGTTTTCTAAAGTACTAACACACATGTGGCCTTTTTCTCTCCATTATTTTCTTCTTCTTGTAGATGCATTTTTGTTTTTTCGTTTTCATTTCCTTTTTCTTACCTTATTTTTATGTTTTAAAGCAGAAATATATGGTTAATTTCCTTGTTTAACTTTTGATTTTATTAATAATATATTGCACAAATTTAAAGTTGTAAGAAACTGAACTGAAAAGGGGGAATTCAAACACAAAAAAACTTAAAGAATTTTAATGGATTTCTGAGATGTGGTTGTGTGGATTATTTTTGTTGTTTTTTCTTCTTCTTTCTTTCTTCTACTAGTGCTGCTTGTTTAAATTCTTCTTCTTATTAATTCCCGCAATGCACTCTTCATGTAAACACAAACGCAAACATACACACACCACCACTCACTTCTTTTTTTTTTTTTGAAGGCAGCACACACTCTCACACACACTCTTTTTGTTGTTGCTCTTTTGATGTCGCTTTTGCCTTTTCTTTTTCCTCTAATAATTCGTTTAAGCGCAACACACACTAAAACAAGTATTTAAAGAACACGTAATTCTTTAGATTTTCATCACCAAAATAAAATCTCAAATTCTTGTTATCAATTTCGTTTGCGTTTGCCTCGTTTCGCTTCTTATTGACTTTGTGTTTTTCTGTTGTTACACTTATTTCTTTTTTGTTTTTGGCAAAAAGTCATTCACAACTGGCGCTGTTGCTTTTTTTTACTGGTGGTGTTGTGTTGTATTTTTCTTATCTTCTTTTTTGATGTCGTTATTTTTACTTTATGATTTCTTTCTCACGTCGTCGTCGTCGTTTATCGTATTTGTTTCTTTCCTGTCTGCTTCACGAAATTCTCAATTTTCTTGTCGTTTTTTTTTTTCTTAAAACGCGCGACCGTCCGTAAACACGTTGAACTTCTTCGTTTCTTTCTTAGTGAATGAAAAAAATCGCAAATGCAGCTCAGTGTTGCCAGGTTCTTTCTAACCTTTCCCCCAAATCGTAAAAGAAATCTCCCCGAAAAACTTGCCAGACTGCACAAATCCACTAAAAAATTCACAGAGAGCACATAAAGAGAAACACAAAGTGAGAAATGTATAACAGAGTCAAATCAACTCTGTTTTATACCAGTACTAAAATCAACTCTGATATTAGCTAAAGGCCCGTTTAGACTATCCTGCAAGTCGTTAGGTAGTCCATACAAATGTGTGTCTAAAATAAAAATCGCACAGTAGAGGGATAAAATGCAAATTTTGACAATCTTTCAGACTTTTACATTTGTTGAAAATTTTCTAAAAAAGATTTTACAGGGCAACTAAAAATATAAAAATAAATTCAAATTTGTATCATAATGAAACGAAATGAACACATTAAATAATGATTATTCTATGCCTTATATGTTCGCCAATGTATTGTAGTTTTTTGCAGAGAATTCCAACGATTTTTTGAAAGTGGGAAAGAATTCCATGCAATATTTTGAAAGTGGGAGATAATTCCATCCGATTTCTCTCATCAAAAATCGTTTGACTTTTATAATAGTCTAATCAGGCCTTAATATGAACCGAACAGCTGTTCGAGTCAAACCACAATAAAATACGCTGAACCGTACCCAAGACGTATTTATACAGGTGATAGCACTAGAACAACAACAAATTCGGCAACAACAAAATACAAGTAATTTTTTGAATGGTGAGCCATACTGTTAAAGCAAAATATAAGGGATTTGACAGTTTCGGTTACTTTTGAATGAAAAAATTTCAGTCAGCTGGGCTCCTGCTATCACCTTTATTAATACGCCTTGACCATACCCATAAGAAATGAACGTGCAACCAAGATCGAAGAGTGTTTAATTGTGGGAAAGAATTGAAAACCGGTCAAGTTACGTCAATCACTTGTCGTTCCTATGTCCAGATTATTGATGGCTGTTTAAATACCTCATTTTCCTCCATTTTTTCAAGTCTGATTAACATGCAGATAGAGCTAACCAATAGTTATATAGGGTGGGCTATGTAACATTTTAAAATTGAAATACCGATTACTTTGACTTTAGGGCTCTATTTCTTTAAGCCGGGATAAAAAGCTGCGATAACAAAAACTTTAATAAAAAGTTAATTTTTTACTCAAAATAAAAAAAAATATTTTTTCGCACTGTATCAAAACAAATTTTCCAAAATGATTGACTTTTTTGGACATAGCCTTGATGACCATAAATTTGACTTGCACTGGAAAAGTCCAAAATTTTGTACATAAAATTATTTTATAAAAGTTGATATCGATGTTGGCGAAAATTTTAAAAAATATATTTTTTATTTTGAGTGAAATTTTAACATTTTATTTAGATTTTTGTTATCGCAGCTTAGATATCCAGTCTTACAGAACAACAGACATATCACTCGTCGTTCTTATGTCCAGTTTTTGGTTGGTTGTTTAAATACCTCATTTAACCCATTTTCACCAAGTCTGGTTAACACACAGATAGAGCTAACCAATAGTTAAAGCTGACAGATTGTGTATACAATTGTTGGTTATATCTAACCAGACGAGTTCAATGGCCGAAAACATGTTTTTTCATTGATTTAAATTTAACGTAAAGATAAAAAACTACCCAAAAACTGGGAATTAGTATTGAATTCAGCGTGCAAATTTGGTACTTTTTTTAAAGCGAAAAGAATAATCCAATACTTTGAATATAGAGGCAGATGAAATTCCGCAAATGCTATTTTTGGTCGAAAATCAAATTGTCCTGGAAACTGTATGGATTTTGGCCACATGAATCCATAAAAGGCATTTGTATAAATAAACTTCGTAAATCTGTTTTATTTTTGCACAACGTAATGTATCCTAACTAACTTAAAATTACCTTCGAAAAAATATGTTTTATTTTTCACATGATCAGGGTACAAAAACGTCGTTTGAGTGCTAGCTGCATTATTATACACTAATGCATATATAATATCTTGCATCGAACTACATACATACATATCTAGAAATAATGAATCAGGTGTGCAAGAATTCGATTATTGTCAGTTTCCGAATCTGCAAAAAATCAGGTTCAACCAAGTCGAAATTGCTCATGAAACCCGGCGTTAATTTTAATTCTGATTCCGACAACAATCAGACACCCCCGAATACTATAAAAAGTAAATAAAAAATGGTCATAAAGACTTATATGTACATATATATATATATATATAGATGATCATGATGAGTAGAATTATTATAAAAGAACTAATTGCAAAATAACAATAAATAGGAAATTCACCCTTTATTTCCAACATCCTCAAAATCACTCTTAGCTGAAATGTTGGAGATGCTAGATTAGATAATGCTGTAGAGGGCAGTCACCCTTGCTAATTTATTTATGCTGCTCAAACTTTATTCGCGACAGACGAAGAATAAAATCCAATAGAAACATCTGTATTTTTATCTCCTTGGGATTGTCTGTCACATAGAAGCCCGCTACTCCGGCCTTGTTAAGCGTCGACTGTTGGTCACGTACTTTCTGATCCAAAAGTGCGATAAGTTTCATGTCTGTTTCTCTCAGTTTTTTATTTTGTTTGATTTTCATCAATTGCAATATATGTTGCAGTTCCTCTTGATCGCTAATTTTCGATATCCACTCCTGCACTTCAATCTCGTACTCGTTTTCGACCTGTTCCCTCAATTGGTATAAGTGTTTTTCGGTGACATGCTGGATCTCCATTAGTCCTTTTACAATTTCAAAAATCGTATCGTTCAGCAGGGAATTAGCCATTTCCGTGAGTAATTCATATGAAATTCGGGATTGGTAGATTCTGTAAAAATATGTTACCTTTTGTGAATCGACTTTGTGTTTTTTTGTAACTTACTCTGGCAGGCCCTGTTGCATTGATTTCAGTTTGTCCACTAAGAAGTATAATTTTCTTTGTAAGAATTCGGGGGAAAGTTGCTCATCATTGGGTTCACTAAAGGCGGTCGATGGTCCAGCTGTGAAACTATCCATGTCGTCTGTTTTGTAAATGTTTAAATGGTCAAGTGAACTTTGTTTTTAGTTTGTTGTGGAATTATTTGTTGTTTGTTTTTCTTCTTCTTCTGCTAAAACTTTGTTTGCTGTTCTTGTCAACCTAATTGTCAGCGATGGCGAATGGCGTCTTTAAATGTATTTTTGTAAAAAATGACAGGTTTAACAAAATGAAAAATCTTCGATGTAGGTATATGCGTTTTGCCGGTATATTTTTTTTTCATTCTTTGAAACGTTTCATAACAAAAGGGATCTGTAACTAAAAACTACGTGTGTTTATTTCGTAACGTGTCCACGTTAACATGTGTTAGGAATATTCTGTTGGCAACTCTTGCCAACATTCTGCTACATTCGTTGTACGTCCTCATTTAACGTGTATATATTACGAATCTTCTAATCTTCAAATGACTGCTTGTGTAAGTGCTTTATTCATGTTCTATGAGTTTTATTCATATCATACATATGTCAACACATACACGTTACGAAAAACACATATTAGTCGTGTTTTATTGGCAACTCGATTATTATTATTTTTTATATTTATTATTTCTTATAATTATTCTTTGATAATTTTAAAATTGATTTAATTTATAGAAAGCTACTGACTAAGGGTATTTGAAATACGCCAGTCATTGAAGTCCTGGATTTTTGTGTAGCCAAAATTAAGTTATGCAAATTCACTCGGCTTCTCAGCAGGAGGTTTTGCAATTCATTACATTGTTTTATTATATTTATTGAGAACAAAATTTGATATTTTCTATCGTTAACGGCTCGATAGTTTTATTATTTCTCGTTTAAATTTTCGGATAATTTAATTTTCATTTTTAACTTTATTTCACAACAAAAACAAAATGCCTATCTTAATTTTCATTATGCCTCCACTTGCTTTTTACCCTTCTCTTTAGCCACCTTATCTTTTGTTTCATCAACAATTAAATCTTTCAAAATATCTTTTTTCGTTTCGAAATAATCGCGGTACCACAAAATGTGGTCTTTCTTTTCCTGAGCCGTTATATAGGGATTCTTGGAGAGACCCACACATACCAGCTCCATATAGTGACGTATTGGGCCACGATTGGGACACCAACCTTCCAAATGTTGTTCCAAAAAGATGTGTTCCGAAAAGTCTACATTCTTTTCATCCACCCAATCTTGTTCATTGTCAATGGGGAAACGCCATACTTTGCCCTGTTCCGTCCATAAGGCAATCTTGTCGAAGTAGTTGGATGGTGGATGGCTCACCTGGAGTTTCAGTGCTTGTTGTTGCAGATGAGACCAAGTGGGCAATAAATCGCTAGACTCACTTAGCTGTGAAGGATCTGTAAAAATGCCCAAAGGTTCTCCGCCGAAAAGGTTCACACTGCCGGTATAAGTTGCCGCTTCTCGTTTACGATACATTGGATTTCTCTCTTTGGATGAATCCTTGCGATATTTTTGATTTTGATTGCCTTTAGCGGCAATCGAACGTCTAACATATTCACTGCGAGTTTGAGTCGGCTGTTTTTGAGTCTGACGCCGATCGATTTTCATGCCCACTATCAACTCACTTAAGCTTATGTCCGATTCAGGAGAAGCAGAATCGGATTTTGGTTTGGTTTCACTGCCAGTACTCAATGATTTGCCTCCCAGAAGCTTGGATAACAATTCAGATTCCGTTTGCTGTTTGTTTTCCTCACCGAGCATTGAAGCTACTCGCTTAGCGGCAGCAAATATATCTTTGGATTCAGCCTGCTGTTTAATCTGCCATTTCTTTTTCTTATTAGCTTCTCCTGGTCTTGGCACCACAACGGACTTATTGTTCAAACTCGTGTTATCATCAGTTTGCATAGAGGCCAACAAGCGGTTCAATTTGGATGAAGCAGATTCATCGGCTGGTTGGGACTCTGGTGAAGATTTGGCCTCTAAAGGCTTCTCGCTTTTGGACTTGCTCTTCTTTTTGATAGTTTTTTCATCGTCCGAGGAGTCATAATCGCGACTGTAGCTGCGTGTTCCGGCCAAACGTGCAGCCAGAGTTCTAGAATAGCGACGCATAACATTACAGAAGTGATTTCTGATTAACGTTGAATAAAAGTTCTTACCTTACGGCCAGTTCTTGGGTTTTACGTAAATACAGCATATTTTAGTTGCGATCTTATTTAAGAAATTAATAGAATATACCGAAATTGTTCAACATAACATTACATGAATTCTTAAATTATTCCGATTATATGAAAGTAACCATTTGCCAAACAGATGTTTAAACGCAGGGTTGTATTATTTCCTTCAGATAAATGGCACTGTTAGTGAACACGTAACGTGTCGTATTATCCACTGCCTTAGCGCTAAACGTTAACGATGAATGTGCTACGAGAGTTTGTGTGGAGGAGTTTAATTTGGACCATGTATGTAGATTCGAAAATGGAATTACCAATAGTAAGAAGGCATGTTGTCTCGTTTTGAGTTTAATAGGTGTTACAAGCTGCTTCTTTACCGATTCCTTTTAAGCAAATTTCCATCATAAATACAAAAACTCAAATCGCTTGTTTGTAACGACAACGCACCCAATATCCACCATCCCACATAATTTAGCTGCCATTTGATTTAATTTTGATTTCTCGCGAACTTTATTATAATTCTTTTTTCAATATAAAATATATAATTTGTGAATATTTCGCGCAAAATAATGTTATTTTTATAATAGCATGTAACTACAATATATTGGTTTATGTAAATTTTGGGGAAAGTCATTCGTATATATAAATAATATATATATGTAAAATAAAATAGAGAGAATGGATATCCTACCTACCTAAGGAAAGGATTAATAAATGGCTTTAAGCAAAAAAATTATAAAAGGCAAATTAGTATAAAAATGCAGTAAAATAATAATT
The DNA here is from genome assembly GCA_947397865.1 of Polietes domitor. NCBI lineage: Eukaryota > Metazoa > Arthropoda > Insecta > Diptera > Muscidae > Polietes > Polietes domitor. The sequence continues at coordinate 162,807,214 of OX377621.1, forward strand.
CATCAATGGGTACTAAGTTTAAAAGTGTCAGTTTACAAGGCAGGTTATAGGGGTTTGGTTGAGTGATGGAGAAAAGAAATGTCATTCTAAAATAATAAAATACGTTTTTCCACTGTTTTACGGCATATGGGACAGCCATCTATTTGATCGCCACAATTCTGACAAGTACCATGACCGCAAAGGAAAACCATATTTTTCATGCGATCGAAACAAACAGGACACATGGTCTGGAAAAAATAAAAGAAAACGTGGTACAATAAATGTTTAATTCCCCCCCTTAACCTCATGAGATACCCTACCTGTTCTTTAATATCCTGCAACTGTTGTTTCAGTTTTTGTACGTCATCCACCTGGAAATTGTTAACATTGGAAGGCGCCACCATAACACTATTAGCTGTACTATTATTGGCCGCCAATATGTTATTCTGGGCCTGGACCTGATTGTTGTTGCCATTTGGTGTTGTGGTCACTGTGTTATTCATGGCTACACCCATGCCGGAGGTGCTAATACCACAACCACTAACCACCATAGCTTGTGGCTTCTCGTTTTCATTGTGAACATTTGGATTTTGTACCTAGAATTTGGGTTTTTCTTATTAAGACACCATCTTTCAAGGTAGAACTGGCATGATATAAATACCTTTTCTATGCTACCTTCGCCGCCACAGCACAGGGAATAAGGGATTATTTCATCGATTTGTGTACGGCACAAAACGCATTTCTTCATTAAGCTGGAGCAATTACCGCAGGCTACCATATGGCCACAGGGCTTAAAGAATACTCCAGCTCTACGATCTGAGCAAACTAAGCATTCGTCGATTTTCTCTCGAGAGGCAACAGCTTCGCGACAGATCAGACACTTCTTGACGCGTGGTGCGCAATTGTCGCAACAGCAAACATGACCGCAAGGCTGGAAATGGAGGAAAGATTATGTCTTACAATTGTCAGGCCTTTCAAAGTGAAAATTTCCGTCATAAGCATACCTTAAACACTGTATCTCTCTTGTAATCTGAACAAAGGAAACATTCCTCCAAACTGGAAGCATTGTTGATTGTATCATTCGTAGAGGAAGCTGCCAAGTTAAGCGATTGTGATAAGTCATGTGTCAATGTATTTAAACCGGCACTACTCGAGCCAGATGCCACCACATGAAGTGGTATATTATTCGTTGACGATGAAGCATGTAAACCGATAGTGTCCACCGCAGACAAAGGCCTGGGACATGCAGCAGCAGAAGGATTTGCCAAGGCTCGGGCTCTTGAGCTGGTACCGGCCACATTGCCGGGCAGGTCAGAGTCATCGGTTTTACGTTCGTTATAACATTTAACCAATGTTTTACAGAGATTCGGATCTGGACACAAATCCAAGGGTGTTTGCAGTTTACGATTCTTTAGAGTCAAATCGGCCCCGTTGGCTGCCAGGAAACAAGCTATGGACGCCGAAGCTTTCTTATTGTTGGGATTACGAAGACCCATTAAAAGTTTGCCGAAGCCCTCAACATCTTGCAATTGTTTGAGTTGGGATAATGTGTGATGTCTCAAGGCTTCGTGTAGTGGCGTATCACCGTCTTTATCGGGAATGTTAAGATTGGCTCCTTCCTGTAAGATGGGAAATTGGATTGGTATTGGAATATATTTTTTTTGGGGAGTGTGAATTACCTGCACCAATAGTTTGACTATTTGAACGTGTTGCCTTTCAACGGCCAAATGTAAAGCGGTCTGCAGATTAACATTTTGCCTATCCATATTGGCCTTTCCACTATGAACCAGCAATTCGGCAATTTCTACATGATTATTCAGGGCTGCCAAATGTAAAGCTGTATAACCATCATCTTTCTTCTCTTCGACAATCCAGGGACGATTGGTTTTGGTGAGCAAGATCTTCATAGCGCTGGGATTTCCCTTGAGTGAAGCATGATGCAGAGCATTGAAGCCGTTGTTATTGGTCAGCGTTATGTCGGCGCAAAAGTCGAGTAGCAAGCTCAACATTTCATCGTGTTCCTTGGAGATGGCATCATGCAACGGCGTATCACCTTCCGAGTCTTGCAGACTGGGATGGCAACCCAAACTAAGCAAGGTCTTGACCACATTAAGATGGCCCTTATTGACGGCTATATGCAAAGCGGTTTGGCGACGCTTGTTGCGAGCATTTAGATCGGCTCCTGCTTTCGAGAGCAATTCAATGACGGCCGGTTCGTCGCCAAAGGCGGCATGATGTACAGCGCGATCGCCGTCCTTGTCCTCGATTTCCACATCGACATTATGACGCAAAAGCACTTGTATTACCTCGATATGACCATTTTGGCTGGCTGCCTGCAAAGCAGTGTGACCGGCAAAGACCCCGTTGACATCGGCAATGGTACTCACGCCATTGGAACCCCCACCACCCGATGATTGGGCGGCAGCTGACGAAGAACTGCTGGCGGCTTGAATGGCGCCCGTAAGATATTCCTCACAGCGGGCCTGAAATGATAAATGTATGACTTTACATTCTAATGATTGATTTTGTAGAAACACTTACCGCATAACCATTGGCAGCCGCTTTCACAAACTCCTCGGTGGCGTCTCCCGACACGCTGGGCTCAAATAATTTCTTCAGTATAGCCGATAGACGTTCTCCACTCGAAATAACCGGCACACAGCTGCCATCAGCATTGGCCGAAGCTACTTTTGTAACAGCCAACGGATTATATGTCCACGAAGTGTTGCCCACTTCCACCTTCAAATCATTGTCGTGATAGACTTGTTGCACCCTTCCCACCTTGCCCAATGTCAATTGCATGGCATCGGCCCATTCGCCGTGACCGCGTTGCAACTGTTTGATGCTCTCAACATCCGAACAGATCTTAACAATATCACCCACTTGAAATTCTGGAGGGGCCGCCGTGGGTGAAGCCACCTTAGTGAGGACGGCCGGATTAAAGGTCCAACGATTACCGGAATTATAGCCGACCACAATGTCATGATCTTCATCGATGCCCACCACTAAGCCCACATTGTTGAGGCATTCAAACATGCCATCAGTCCAACCGCCATGGCCATGTTGCAAAGATTGCACAATTTCCAGATCCAAATCCACGGTAACTTTATCGCCAATTTGAAAACCGTGGGGACCTTTGCCGGGACCATTTTCACCTAGCAAAGGCAAGTGATCGCGATAGACGGTATTGCCTTTGGCATCGTTAACCACCTGCAAATGGATATGCAAAACATTAAAAACGACAAATTTAAGTACTTTGAAGTTATATCTTATAACTTGTTTATGAATTTTATTTCCCATGCAACAACATACAAATGTTATATGTTTAAAAAATACGGGAATTTGAAAACAATACAATACAATGCGGTGTTTCCGGGCGTCATGTCCGTAATGTGAGCCATTGTTGTTGTTCTAACTAACTCACGAACTAATTTTTAAGTTTAGTCACGTTTCTTAGATTGTGGCCAGTGGTGTAGCAACAACTAGAGAAAGGTGTCTACACTTGGTAGTTTGGAGATATTTAGAAAAAGAATAACCCATGACACGAGCATGCATGGTGGCCGGATATTCCCATGTATTATATAATTAGCAATCGATTAACATTCATGCATAAGAAGGGTTCTTTTGCTATCCTTCCCATTTATTTATTAACTTGCTTACCTTCAAATCCGCCATTCCCTCGAAACCCACGCGATACAAATTCTTTGCCCCGTTATCCCAAACCACATAGGCAGCCGAACGCGGCGAAGCCGATGACCAATCTTGTACTTCGTTGACTTTACCACGTCGTCCAACACCACCATCTTGATCCTCCCACTGCCAGTCGACACCGCGCACTACTCGAGCTCCCGGGAATATACCACGCACGGCCACCTTTTTCGATTTACGCCTTGGCTCCAACATGGTACGCTCTCCGCCCGGCGTGGCAATACGATAGAAACGATGCCTTAGATGATGTTTGTCGCCATGATAGCAAATCGAACACAAATCATAATTCACACATTCGGCACATTTCCAGCGTATACCGAATATGGGCTGTTGCCGGCAAGTGTCGCACATGGTGCCGTCGTGTTTGATGCCCGTCGGGGCACTGTCCAAAATGCGTAAATCGTAAGCGCCGGCGCAACGATAATTCGCAGCCGTTCCATTATCCCAGACAACGACCACCTCTTCGGATGATTCGAAATTGCGTACGGTGCCAACATGACCTTCACCACCGTCCTGGAAGAGAAAGAAGATTTTGTTATTAATCGCGGAAAATGAAATATAATTACATGGTAATTTCTAAAAAAGAAAACAGCACATCTTTTTCGAAACCACTGATTTTAATATCCTCTTGCATTATTTGAAACAATGTGTGATGACCTAACACACATTGTCATGGTTGTGTGACTTACAGCTTTGTGATGTACATACTACCTTTCATTAGTCTTTACTTTCCCTCTCTAATGATTCAAATCAATAGTTCAGCTTTTCTAAATTATAATTATATACACCTAACATAATCAACGAAAATACTCTGGAAGAATAATGATCTCTACTCGTCGCCCCTGAGAGTCAGTACGAAATAGTGCATTCTCGTAATCAAGAGAAAATTGATGACAAAAATTATCAAGCAAATGAAAACCGGCTCTCTCTCTTTGGTCTGCTGGCCAACCATTAATTATTAGTTCTTAGTTGTACCACCTTCCTTTTCAAACGAAACGAATTTAATTAATTGCAACATCTATGGCTTCATTTCATTCATGAATCACGTTTTAGAAACAAACGCAAGCGAGCATACGAGATGTTTTTACATACATATACATAGTTTAAAGGGAAACATTCTACAATCTGTTGCAACGTTTGTTTGGACGATGGCAATCAAAACAATGGATTATTTGAAGCATCTTCTAAATACGCCATTTTTTGTTGATTTACAGACGAGGGAGGGTGGGTAATGATTGAATAAATCCACTTGTCTATGATATCATCACACATTTGTAATGCATGATGAATTAATTTCATCATGTATTATTGGAAGAAACTATGCTTGGTATATTTCGCGCTTTTGATTTACAAGGCTTTGTGGAAGTTGATGAAAATTGTGTTTGGGCCGCCAAAGTTGAATTGTCATAAATATTCAGTCTGGAGGATGTTTCATGAAACCACAACTGAAATATTTCCCAGTTCGTGTTTTAACTTTCGAGAGTGTGATGCATAATTGTAAGGTAATGTCTTACAGTGACTTATTTTGTGGAAATAATTCAATATTTCTGCAGACGCCTTTTGGTCTAAAAGAAGCTTTATCAGATCATAGCCGATTTAAGTACACTGTTGAAAAGTCATTTGATCAGAAAATAGTCCATTGAATCCTATCTCGGTTGTGAGGCTGATGGCAACCGCTCTTCCCTCTTTTGGCAATAACATCCAACACATGTGTTCCTGAAATGTTATCCGCGTCTAATTTTGTTCATTGACACTTTCGCCACATTAAAAATTGCATATCTTCTTCAAACAGGACTCTGGTTATTCTTTCCCCCTCTCCCAGGGTCCAACATAAATATAAAGAATACGACTCTAGACGACATATTAATTACGAACAATTCCTATGAACCGCGAATGTATCGAAAGTATTATAAACACACTTACTTGGTTCTTACATGGTTCTCTCACGAAAAACCAAACCCTTGAATGTATTAGCTTGGATGAACATAAATAACTATTCTTCCCATTGACTGGGAAATATTCCCATAACCAACCCCACTCCCTAAAGAAGTGAGTACTAATGAACATTTGAGCAATAAATAATTCAATTATTGTCAATCAACCAACATACACACAAGTCAAACAAAAGGTCAATGACAAAAATATTATATGTAGACAGCCAGCGTCATAACTAAGGAACCTATTACAGAATAAAATATAGTTCCCTAGTCCACTGGCACTCACCTGTTTGCCCCATTTCCAGTCAGGTCCCCGTATAACTCTAGCTCCCACACCCTCCATGGCAAAACGAGATTGACGATTGGCTATGCCACCATTGCCGCCAGTACCACTAACTGTTTGAGCCGTTGTAGCAGTTCCACCACCCCTTGAGGCAGAAGCAACTACAGCTTGTGATGATCCGCCGCCACCGACCACGCCCGCTCCACCAACTGCTCCCACCACCGACGAAGAAGAATTAGCTCCAACTGCAGCAGCGGCAGCTGCTGACGATGATGAAGCGCCTGCTCCTAGCGTTGATGAGGCTGCTACTAAAGTTGAGTTTGTTCCTGTACTGGCATCTTTACCTGCAGCTGAAACTGCTGCCATGGAGTTTCACTATGTTTGATTTGGATTTCTTTTTTACAAAAATGTTTGGGTTTGTGTAGAGCTGTCTGCGTGTGTGTGCGTGTTGGGAAATGCAATACTTGGTTTGTATTTTAAAAACTAATTTATCTGGAAGATTCTTTTGCGCACTTGTTTAAATTTTTACACTAATACAAAATTGGGCTTTCTTTGTATATTTTTGTGCGTTTTTATTGACCGTTTAAGGGCTACAATGTCGTTAAATATGAAAAAACTTGCATCGTTATGCTCAACAAAATTAATTATTTTCTTCTTCGTCACAAAATGACTTTTAGACACACAAAAACATTAGCGAATGTGTGGACGTACGGGCTCAATTAAATACCGTCGTACAACAAACGGCGTACTACTTTTTTAGTTTATATTGGGCGTACAGCTGTTTGTTGTACGTCTGCATGGTACGCCCGCACCAAATAAGCACAAAATCGAAATCGGTCGTCGTCTCAGAATAGTTGTGATATATTACTACCTGTTTCTAGAAAAGCGACAAAGAAAATTTACAGTTTCTTGGTGTTGGCAACACTAATTTCACTTCAAATGTCATAAAAGGGCTGTTTTTTTTTAAGGCTGTATAACTAAGCTGCGTAAACAAAAACTTAATAAAAAGTTAAAATTTCATTCAAAATAAAAAATCTTTTTTTAATTGTCGCCAACAGCAATATCAATGTGTGTGAAAACAAATTTTGAAAAAAATTATTCTGTGTCAAAATTTTTGGTTTTGATACAAATATTTATATTGTAGTTGGCAACAATGTGAAAAAATATATTTTATTTTGAATAAAAAATTAACTTTTTATTAACGTTTTTGTTATCACAGCTTGTTATCCCGGCTTAATATGTAGTCGTGAAGATGAGATCAACACAATGATCTGTCAGAATTTTGTTTGGTGAGTTTCAACTAGACCCACGGTTTGTTCCTAAGATCATTATCCACAGTGGATGATCGTGTGGGTTTAGGTTGGCAACAGTATTTTGTTTATTTTTTCGTATATTTTAAAATGCACAAATTCCAAACGCAAACAATAAAAACACGCGCTAGCCGTTCTATCTACAGTTTGGGTTTCGTCCTAGCGATTTTTTTGCAGCCGCAAGAGTTGTGTTTGGACTCTGATATTATTGGACCGTTATCTGGCAACTCAGTGGATGTGTATCGATTTACTAAAATAAAAAATCGATAAGTCAAATCGAAGTCGACAAATGGTACTTGTGTATGATCAGTGTTACCGCTGAGAAATTTTAAAAAGTATCACAAAAAGGGGATTTCTTCAAAAAAGTAAAAAGTGGCACATTTGTTAGAAAAAAGTGGCACACTTTTTTAGTTTTTATTTCGAGAAAACAACACATTACATGAAGTTAACACTGATAACTGCAGATTCTTCCATTCTAATCCATTCTATACTCAACTCTGCGCTCTGCTTCTACTCCTTTTTTTAGCAACTCGCAACTCCTTCCACGTAAAGCTCCCATAGCCCGCGCCCGTTAAATGTAATTGTGATTATAAATTATATTTAATTATGTACAAAAGTTCAGAAAAGTTTGCAGAGAAAAGCTGCAAAGTTCGACGAGGTGATGGAGTACCTATGTATGTGTACCTTAGCGAACAAGGCGACATGAAGACCAAACGACTGCTGCCAGGATCAAAGCCCACTCTCAATCTGGGCCTAGGGGATAAGTGGTCTTTATGATGGCTTGAATGGCGTATTCAGCCCTTCTAGCAGTTATAGGTTATAGTTGGGAGGTACTAGAAGGTGCGTGATGGAACAAAATATTCGAAGAAATATGTAAAATTTTCTACTGAATTCCCGTGGTATTCCCGTACGAATTTCCCAGGATACGAGAAATGAAAAAAGTGGCACAAAAAGCAAAAAGTAGCACATTTAGTACCTCAATGAAAAAGTGGCACAAAAGTATCTCGGCTCGATAAAAGTGGCAAAATTGCCACTTTAGTGCCACAACGGTAACACTGTGTATGATTATTTATTTTAACTATTTCTTTACGACAAAAAGAAATTAAAAAAACTAAACTACAAAAACAAAGCGAGAACGAGGGAAACTAGTATTTCTTTGAGACCGAGGAGGACCGTAATTGTTTAAAATTAAAATTGACGTAGAATTGAATATGAACACGGACACCGGTGATACAGTAAGAGTGAGTATGGACGGTGGACATGGAAGCGAGATTGGAGAGGTTTCTATTGAACTGGGATCTGCTGCCAATGAGGCCCCACCACGGGAAGCTTTGGTAAGTTTAACATGACTTAAGCGGATTGTAGGCATGATGTAAGACTAATCTAATGGCTTTTTAATCTGGATCACACATAGATAACAACTGCCGTAAGTTTTCTACAAAATAACAAAGTGCGGCACACAACTCTCTTGCAAAAACAACAATTTCTTCGGTCCAAAGGTCTGTCAGCGACAGAAATACAAATGGCCTGTGAAAGGGCTGGAGTATTTACCCAGGACCCAAATGCACCGACTGTCATTATGGGTATAAATGCAACACAGACTCATGCTCAACTTGCTTTGAAACCTGTCACGGCATTGGGTCGCATCAAAGAGATTTTAAATTCCATGGCTCTGCTTGGCGGAGTAGCGTATGCCATATATACTTTTTGGAAGGTGAGGAAAACAGATTTACGGTAAAAAAAAATCCACAGTGTTAACAACTTTTGTTTAATTTCTGTTACAGAAATTCTTGCAGCCATTTCTGTTTGGTGCGAAAAAGAAGAAATCGATGGACGAAACTTTGTCGGATATCGACAAGAAGGTGGATACTCGTATTGGCGAAGTTAAAACAGAATTAACTCAAGTTAAGGAGACGTTGGCTCGGGAGCAACGTGATCAAACGCAGCAATTTATGCGAGAATTCAATCAATTCAAAAGCGATTTGGAGGCTATCAAAGGGTTATTGTTGAATCGTAAACAGTTTGCCTCACCCTTAGTAACGGGCGGACCTGCCTCCATTCCTGCCTGGCAGTTGTCTTCATCGTCACCTCACCACCTCCGTCACCATAAAGATAGTCAATCGGATGATAATGAGAAAGGTGATGATGTTGGGTCCGGATCGGGTTCATCCGAAACCGAAGTGGTTACCAAAAACAGTGATTCCAGTTTAGAAATTATGTAAAAGCTTAAATGATCTATAAAGTGTAGCTCTTAAAAAATATATACATACATAAATATATAGAAGAAAATTCACTTCATAAGTCTGTCTTAAAAAAATATATATAATTTAATGCAAATAATGTCTGTGTATATGAGAATTTGTACTCAATAGTCAACGAACGAGAACACAGCTCATTTATTTGCTCAAATAAATAGATGAATTGATAAGATTGTATTAATGCCATACAATGAGACATTTGCTTAATCTAATCGTGTGTTTCTTGTTCTTCTTTTTATGCGTCTCGTTAGCCTATCATCTATACACATTTTTTGTTTATTATTATTTTCTTTTTGTACAAATATAGTCATAAGTTAAACTTTAACCTTTGATGGGGTTTCTCTATTTATAAATATATTTGCTTTAAAATGTCTATATTGAGAAACCGGTTTATTTTTCCAATGCTAATGCAAAAATCTTCTCGGAAATTAATGATAATAAAATTGAAACTTCATAACGGCAATATTGTATTTTACTTAAATAAAATCTCGGAAACAGGTGCGAGATGAACTCAGCAGAGGGTTATCATATACCCCGAACATACTTCTATTAAATATATATGGAGCACTTAAAAACAGAATTTGAAGAAAATGTTGTTTTTATTATTTCAATAACGTCAAATTTTGCCTAAATCAGGAAGAACTCGCGGTGGAGTGGGTGTTTTAATTCCGTTTGTTTAAATTTTTGGTTCATTTTTAATTTTACTTACATATGTGGCTATATTACAATGTGTTGGTTTGTAGCCTGAATTGGAATAGAATTCCAAGCGCTTCGGTCGTAGGCGCTGCTTCTCCAGTTTCTCACATCAAGTTTATTGAGGTCATCCTCAACTTGATTCTTCCACCGGAGTTTCGGGCATTCTCCCCATCGATTTCCATCGGGTACATATTCGAAAGATTTCCTTGCTGGAGCATCTGCACTCATTTAATTGATTTTTTCACTTGCCATGAGATTTTCGATATTTGTGCCGGCTTTAAATTATAAATAAAAAGAATGAAAATAAATATTCTGCTATGGCCATAAAAAGGACTATATTATGGACTGTTTCGGTATGACTAAATTAAGCAAATTCCTTAATAAATTAGCTTTGACAGATGTCGAACGGACAATAAACTAGATGAGGGTCAATATTAAGAACGTCCCAATTTATTTCAGATGGTTTCGGCAAAAGCGCACTACGTTTAAATGCAAAAACTAGGGAGTTCCCCCGTGTCTAAGCACTAATACATAATCTAATCACGTTGATTAAAACATAAGATTATTAATTTTATTTTATTTCTTTAATTTTGCATTCGTGAGATCAATTTTTAAGTGTTTTTATTCGATTCATATGAATATGATGTCAATGTTTATTTGACTTAGGATTCAATCTCTCCCTAAAATAAATAAATACAATTCTTTCGTTTTGCAACTACAATTGTTTTTTTATTTTTATTTTTCGAATATTGAGTTATTTTTATAGTTTAACAAAAAAGTTTTCTCCTTAAATATCGACGATTTTCAATCATTTTGCTAAAAATGTGGTTGTTGTGTTGTTGTTTATAATAGGTAGTATGTATGGATAATGATTTGCATGTGAAAAAAAGTAAAAAATTCAAAAACAAAGAAAAATTACCGAATTCATTCGTGTTTTCAATAATTATTAATGATTTAGGCAAATTGTTGACTGTAATAGAGTTTACAGATTGTTAAGAAATTGATAAAAACAAATTTAAAACATGAAATAAGTTCATTGGATTTGTGGAAATATTTAAAAAGTTTTAAAAACATAGTTTGCATATCTGTCTGTCTGTTATTTGTTTAGTGTATTTATGGTAACTATTAATTAGAAATGTGATCTTAAAAGTAGGGCATCATACCCTGTGTTGCTAATTTAAAGCCTTGAAGCTTTAAAAAATGCGACATGAGATGAGTTCACTTTTTTTGTTCTTTATCATATTAATGTTTTTTTAAGATTTATTTGAAAATTTGTTTCATTCAAATATACTTGCGGCGTTTGTTTTCATACAATTTTGCTAATAAATATTTTGAGAGGGGCGGGACGGGGAAGAGAGTTAATGTCATATTTATAATGTTAAGTTTTATTTTTAAAAATTCGTTACTTTTTTTTAATGGAATTAAAAGGGGATGGGAAGGTGGTTGGTCTTGTTCTTTTTTTAGCTAACTTGTGTATAGGGATGTGTGTTGTTGTTGTTGTTTTTAATTAACAATATAACTTTGTTTACTCTTTTTTGTCTTTGTACATTGAAATGAGCGATCTTTCTTTAAATTGATGATAATGAAATAATGAAAAATTCTTAAAAATAGATTTTTGTATTTTTTTTGTTTGTTTTGTTTGTATAGTAATTATAAATTAAATTTATATAGAAAAATGTTATATGTATTACAAAAAAATAATAAAGGAAAAAATCTTCTATAAAGTAGAATTAAATCATAAAAAATTGCCACAAACTTTGTCGATTTCATCTCTGTATCTTTTGTCTTAAAATTATTAAATTTCTATATGTGTAACTTTAGATGTTGTGTGATTTTTAAAGTTTTACTCAAACTTTCAAGGCTTAACACCTAACAAAAAAAAACGAACTAAAAACAAATAATATATACAAAATAGAGTAAAAATAAAACCTGCTTCGTAAAACAAAATCTTAACCGCAGAACAGAGAACTGGCGACCGAAGGAACAAAGCCGAAATAACCCTAGCTTGTTATTTTGTATGGTTTCAAGGACAATTTCATAATAAGAAAACATCAGGGACCTGGTTGTGTAAAAAAAAACTATGTGGTTTCCTTAAGACGTTAATATAAAATTCTAAAAATAAAGTTAATTATTTTGAGAAGTAAAATGTTCGTTTCTCAATAGAAATTTATGAAAACAACACCGTTTTACGTTACTGCTCTCAGGTCAAGTAGTTCCAAACTGACCAATCTCATAAGTCCCTCCACATCAAATGAATTTTCATCATAAAAATACTCATTTAGAACAAAACTAGAACAGAGTTACGGAATCTGATTGTTGTGCCCTTAATACTTTATAACTTTTTTATTTTGAGCATAATTTGGGAATTTTTCAATGGATTTTGGGATATGAAAAAAGATCTATATTTTCTCGAAAGAAAGAAAATCGTCAACAAAATCTTGTGAACATTGTGCTGAGCGATTTTAATTTAAGTGTGGAAATCATCCTTGGAAGACACAGTGATTCGATCTGAATGTAGTTGCTGCAGTATTAAAGTAACTATTTTGATTTTGAAGAGAATCGATGGATATATCACAATCACATCACGAATAGAAAAGGAATATAGTCACGTGGAATTTTCTATTCCCCTGCAAGCATTAGATGGTAAAATGGATATAATACGGGACTATGTTTCATTTATTTGCGTTGTAATAGAAATATGGCAAAGAAATCAAAGTAAGAAAGCAGAAACAACTCGAAGGAAGAACCATAAATCACGATTGGAAATTTAAGGGAATTAATTATTCACTCACAGGGTAATTTTATTCGCGAATAAATCGGAGTTTATCCATCCGATTTTTTCTAGATTAATTATGTCTTTGTTGCGCAAATTTTCAACATTCTGGCAATCCATTATCCTTCGCAATTTAATAAGATTTCATGATAAATGTCGCAACAGACATGGATGACGAATAATATTGCTGTGTTGAAGAAGCGACCGGGTAAACTTCTTGATATATTTTGTCCATATGCCGTCATATATACATGAAGATGTCTTCTTGCTCAAAGTAAAAATATAATAGCAATTATTATGTTTTAAAGATATAAAAATGCTAAGCACAACAAAATAATCGAATCTGTTTTGTTAAGGAAAACCTAAATTATCAAAAAATAAGTCATTGCATTACCAAATCCCTTGGATTAAACATTGTAATTTAAAATCAAGGGATTTATTAAAAGGTTCACGTAGTAAACCGGGGGCAATAAATGAAAACGATAGAAAAATCAACAAAATTAACATAGTCCAAAGAGAAATTATTTCTTTAAATACCCACAAGTCAAGAATTCAATCTGATATCATAAGGAACCAACAGATTTTTATATAAAAACCTAGAGGTTACTTATCATCCCATGTCTACAACAAGACCTTGGACATATCAATGAGATTGTTCGAGCTATGTATAAAAACCGCTCTGAAAACGAACCCAAAAGATATCTTTTAATATTACTATTGAATTGAAATTGATTAAATTCTTTTCGAAAATTTACCAATTATGTAGGTAGGTCCAAGTTCGATGGGAATTTAAAATTCCTTGAAACATCATACACATTTATCCCCTCGGTGGTGCCACTTACTGTTTTATGTTTTGTTTGTTTGTTTTCAACATTCCCAAAAGTATTCCTAACATCCATCTAACCTAAATATAAATACATTTTAGGCTCCTTGGCTTGTTGTGTCATCTTAAACCGCCGAATTTATAACTGTTTGTGCTGCTGTTGTTGTTATAGCACCAACTGTTGAAGATCCCGGATTATTGGCATTGCCGCTGGCCACCAGCGAGGCAAAAGCAGCGGCCGCTGCTGCCGATGTGCCGGAAACTGTGGTTGCGGCTGTTGCTGTTATGGAGACATTAGCCGATGTTGTGGCATGACCCAGATCCATCAGTGGTGCTGGCGACAGGGATGTAGTCGAAGATGTGGGCGATGAACAATCGCTTTGTAAACTTAGGGCCGGTGAGGCTGAGGCGTGATAATTGGATGGTGGTGTATGAGGCGATAGGTGAGATGGTGACATACCGGCGCCACCGCCATAACTGCTGATAGACGAAATGCCACTCGATGTTGAGGCACCCGATGGTGAGGCCATACATGTAGGTGTAGTGTTTGTTGTTGTCAATATGGCTGAGGGTGAAAAGCCCATGGTTGTGGTATTGCTTGTGGTGTAGATTTGTTGATGTTGTGGTGTTGACCCACCACCGCCACCACAACTTGGAGTGTTGGAAGAGGCTGAGGGATGTTGCCCCAAAGATGAAGAACTGGGCACCTGAGATGATGTTGAGGGCTGAGATGCAGACGATGAGGTTGAAGCATTTTCGGCTTTCATTTGTCTCTCACGTTCACGCTCACGATCCCGTTGCGGTCGGAAAGCTTCGCGTAACGCTTCAACGCGATTTTCATTGGGACCCCAGCGTGCATGGCCGGCACTGTTTTGCAGCCACACCACCTGAGTGCCCTGCATACATTTAACACTGACGTCAGTTCTGGAAATAATGAAGGAAAAATGACAAATTTTAAAAATAAATGTGTTAGAGGTAAACAAAAAAACATTTTTGGAATATTCGAAAATTTTCGAATATGTCAAAAATTTATTTCGAGTGACGTTATCGTATGTTTAGAGTCTTAAATGTAGTATTAATAAAGAAATTGTGAAAGAGTATAATTTGAATGTTCGAAAAATCGAACATGAAACATAATTTCAGAGTATTTAACCCATTAACGCCCTGAAAAAATTATTGTTCATATGTTTTGCACTAAACAGGTGTCCTCATATGGGGACAGAGGGCGGTAATGGGTTAAAATAAATATAAAAACCTATTGGTCTCCTACTTACTTTGGTATGATATGCTGATAGCCATGACGATATTCATGTGCCATACCCAAGACCACCATCGAACGACGTTTGTAGATATTCTCCTCCAATTTCGAAATACTTTTCCACTCGGGTAAGAAAATAATAAAGCTAAGCGTAAACAGAGAAAAAGATTCATTCATAAATCATTCATTCACAAGCATATACTGGCAAATTATACTCGTCTCGTTGAAATTTACCTCAGAGGTTCCATTGATTCGGACAGCAATTTGTCGACATGCAACAAAGCAGCATCTATTAATTCCTCACAGTGTGGAGGATTAACTTGAAATGATCCCGAAACAGGTTTAAAATCCAAAAATGGCCTAAAACGGATATCAATCAACTTAATAAGATTATACTTCAACCTAACAACGTTACTAGAACACTCACCCTCTGGAACCAAAATAAGCATCTGTGTCGGCAAATGCCGAACAATATTGCCGGTAATACGAATTAAACGGCGAAGCGAAACATTCAAAGCTCACACCGAAATGCCGGTGTAAACACTCGAATACCGGCGTGGGCAATGACGCCTGCGTTAGTTCAGCCTCCTGCGACGAATTTAGAACATTTCCCAAAAAGGTCTGGTAACGTTTGAGCAGACACCACACCCGGCCGATGAACAAATCGAATTTCTTGTCATCGAAACAATTGTAGCGATATAATTGCTCCAACTTCTGCAAGTGCGTTAGGTTTATGTATTGAGCGTCCGGTTGATTTAGGGTCGACGGTGTGTATTTGATGATCATGTGATCTCTGTCCTGGACATATTCTATGGCCGGCATACGTGGAGATGGTACGGCAAATTGTATGGGATAACACCAGACCTTTTTGAGATGTGGTGGTGGTGGCGGTGGTGTTGGCTCGGGAATTCCATGCTCTTTCAGCAAGGCGATGTGTCTTTCACGTATCTTACGGGCATGCTCGGCCGACAGATGGTAGATCTTGGCGCACAGAGCTTCAACAGAACCTTTAACGGTCTCTGTCAAGTGTGGTTCACACTGTCTTCTTAGATGGGCTAGACGATCTTGGAAATCTTCGTAACTAGCGCCCACAGTACGTCGCAGCCATTGGAAGGTGTCCTCAACATTCCATTTGACCACCTTCTTCGATTCGGCTGGCGCTGAGCGGGATTCGATTATATTTTTAGCGGCTTCAGCGTAACGGGAGAGTTGTTTACGGGCATCTCCGGTAAATTTCGGCTTGACAATCTTTATGGGTATGTCGGTCATAATTTCACGATACATGGAGGGTGATATTTCCGGCAAACAATTACTGGGCAATAGGGGATCGCAGCCGGTGTCTATGACCTTGCGTTCTATTAGCCATCTGTTGAAGGAATCCTTTGGTGCTTTGATATTCTCCCTTCGCATGCAAAGATCTTCATAGGTTTTCACCAATTTCATGGTGTAGGCAGCGCGCAGCGCTTCAATTTCTGGATGGGGTTGAGGCAATAGTGTTGGGGGTCTTTCCACAATCACCGCATTGGTGCCTACTTCGAGATCCCAGGGACCGGCCAATACAAATTTCTTCATTGGCGGCGGTTGATGGCCGCCATGTGGATGCATGTGCATATCATCCGATGGTCGCCGCTTCAAATTATGATGTTGCTGTTGTTGCTGCTGCTGCTGCTGTTGTTGTTGTTGCTGCTGCTGCATATGGGGATGATGTGGATGATGCATGGGCGGCATTTGACCCGGAGTGTGTGAAATGCCTAAGGGATCTGTGAGTGGATCAAAGGGACGTGCACCAGGCATTTCCCACAATGATTCTCCAGTGATTTTATTCCAATAGTAGGGGCGATTTTCACGTTTCGACCAAAACTTACGCCATCCCTGGTTAACCAACTCGGCTGTCAATTCTTCACCATAACCACCGCCTGCAGTATACATGGGCGGCGGCCCACCCTGCGGTGTGTGGGCCATTATATGTTCCATAGGATTGGGTCCGGACTTGATGGGCGTCGACGGTGATGAACACGTAGGTCCGGCCGGTGAATTTGCACCCGTTATAAGGCTAGTCATAATACCACCACCACCACCACTAGTAGAGGGCGAATTTGGATCGGGGTGTATTAATGACGAAAGCGTCGCAGAGGGAGATACCGTTGCTGGCATCGTATGCGGCGACGACCCTACTATCAATGTGTGGGGATTATGCATGTTTGGTGCTGTGGTGTTGTGTGTTGAAGCAGTAAGCTGATCCCAGGCTGTTTGATTATTGCTAATGGGATTTTGTGCTGGCATATTCATGTGTGTCAACATCGGACTAACGGTACCGGTCGACGCAATAACGCTCTGCGGCATTAGACATCCTGTGGTGGCCATGGACATTGTTGTCTGTTGGCTGGGATGCGGATGTGTAGGATGTGGATGCATTCCATGGAGGTTGTGTAAATTATTATTAGCTGCCATTATGATGGTGCTATCCTGGAATAGAGAAAGACAGAGATATAAGTAAGGTGGTGCTGCGGTCAGATTATTTAAGGAAAATCTGGGAGAGATTTCCACTCTCGATTGTTTAAGATCTCTGACAATTACATTGTCTTGTAAGCTCTTTCACATGACAACAAATGCGGAAAATCTTAGCTTAGTTCCAGTGGGAATTTGTACATAATTTCTGGGATAGATGGGGATTAAAAATTACGAAAACTTTTCCAGGGATGCAATTTTTCTTTATTATATATTTTTATACCCTCCACTAGGGTATTATGTCTTTGAGTGTAACGTCCACGATATAGGCCCATCGTTTGTCATACAGATCGGCTTAGAATCACTTTCTGAGTGGATTTAACAATGTTGGTCAGTATATTCTAGTCGTTATTATTGTCCGATCCTTACAGAAATGTGCACAATTAAGTTTTACGGGTCAAGGACGAACGCTATTTAATAAGAAGCAAATCGATTCAGATTTATATATAACTCACATACAAATGTAGCTCCCGATTTTACCAAATAGCCTCCATACAAATTTCGCTCCCAATTTGATTTGTTCTGCTTTAGAAGCCATATTATGTAAGCAATTTTGATCAAATTTGGCACTACACTTTACATTTTAACTAGAAACATCTGTGGTGAAAACGGGTCAAATCGGTTCAGATTCAGATATAGCCACAATACAAATGTCGCTGCTGATTTGAATTTTTCTGCTCTAGAAGCCACATAATTTAAACGATTTTAATGTGAACACTTTATATTTCATATACATTGTGAAAGTGGGTCTCATCAGTCCATGATATAGGACACATGCCAAAATCCTGATCCTCATAAACACAAGATAAAAAACTATGAAAAATCTAAGAAAAAGTAGGTTATGGAAAAAAGTAATGTTTCCATTTTTTTATGATGTGAAATTGTATCATCATAAGACAAAAATAATATACTTTTTAATATTATATTAATATTTTTTCATTACCTATTTTTTTGAATTTTTATTGTTTTTATACCTTGTGAAAATCACTGAAAAAAAAATCAAAAAATTGAGACCTAAGAACACTACTTTAAAATTTAAAAAAAAATGGATTAATGTAATCATTTCGAAAATCAAAATAAAAGAATTAAAATTGTAAAAACTTTAAAAACCCTATCCCCGACTATAACAAACTACAAAAAGTTTTTAAACGTAATTGAAATTATCTTCAAAACTATATATAACACATTAAAATCGGTCAAGTATTTCAGGAGTTACAGGCGATGGAATGAATCCACCTTTTTGAAAAAGTAGTATTTTTTTCACTATTAAATTGGTCATAACTCGAGAAAAAAATTCAAATAGTTTGAATTTTTTTTATTTAATATTTACTTTTCACTGTTAAATTGACCATAAAACGTGAAAACAATTTTCAAATTTTTTTTACAATAATTTCATTTTTTTTTCAAAAATGCGTATACAATTTTTTCCCAATAATTTAAATTTTTTTTCCAATAATTTCAATTTTTTTCCAATAATTTCATTTTTTTTTTACAAAAATTTCATTTTTTCCAAAAATGCGTATACAATTCACGATTTTTTTTATTTATTTTTTATTTTTTACTGTTAAATTGACCATAACTCGCTATGGAGGTCAATTTTTTTTATTTATTTTTTACTTTTCACTGTTAAATTGACCATAAAACGTGAAAAAAAATTCAAATTTTTTTCCAAAAATTTCAATTTTTCTTTACAAAAATTTAATTTTTTTTCCAAAAATGCGTATACAATTTTTTCCCAATAATTTCAATTTTTTCCAATAATTTAAATTTTTTTCCAATAATTTCATTTTTTTTTAAATTTCATTTTTTCCAAAAATGCGTATACAATTTCACGATTTTTATCTATTTTTTAATTTTTTACTGTTAAATTGACCATAACTCGTGAAAAAAATTTAAAATTTTTTTCCGATAATTTCAATTTTTTTTTTACAAAAATTTCATTTTTTTCCAAAAATGCGTATACAATATTTTTATGAGAAGAATACATGCACAAACTTTCAAAACATTCGCCGCTATGGAGGTCAAATTTTTTTTATTTATTTTTTACTTTTCACTGTTAAATTGACCATAACACGTGAAAAAAATTTTCAATTTTTTTCCAATAATTTCAATTTTTCTTTACAAAAATTTCATTTTTTTTTTTCAAAAATGCGTATACAATTTTTTCCAATAATTTAAATTTTTTTTCCAATATTTTCAATTTTTTTTTCCAATAATTTCATTTTTTTTTATACAAAAATTTAATTTTTTCCAAAAATGCGTATACAATATTTTTATGAGAAGAATGCATGCACAAACTTTCAAAACAATTGCCGCTATGCAGGTCAAAAATTGTACCGCTTGGCATGGAATGACTCACATTTAATAAAAAATTAAAATTTCACTCAAATTAAAAAATACTTTTTTTAAAATTGTCGCCAACATCAATGTGTGTGTGTGAAAAAAAAAATAAAAAAATTAAATAAAAAAATTAAAAAAAAAATAAAAAAAATTAAAAAAAAAAATAAAAAAAATAAAAAAAATAAAAAAAAAAAATAAAAATAATTTTGTGTTAAAAATTTTAGGTTAGGCCTGGTTAATTATCCAGTGTAAGTCAAATTTATGGCTATCGAGGCTAAGTCCAAGAAAGTCAACAAAAAATATTTTTATTTTGAAATTCTGTTTTGATTCAAATATTTATATTGTAGTTGGCGGGCGACAATGTGACAAAATATTTTTTATTTTGAGCAAAAAATAAAATGTTTATTAACGTTTATGTTATCGCAGCTTATTATCCCGTCTTAAAGAAAAACAGCCCTAATATTTATACAGCAATTTTAAATTCGAAACTACATTTTAAAGTGGTCATACCAAATTACAACAAACATTTGTGTTTTCCCTGCATCAAGAAGAGAAGTTCCGCCGGTCAAGTAGCAAAGCTCGCTCCTATTTCCATAACACAAACCACTCCAACGTTCTCTGGGTTCTCCTAACATCACACCTTCTAAACAACACAGGTATCTCAAAAGACAACAAAATCATAACAAACCTAAATATATAGCAAAACTAGTAATAAAAACAAAAGGTTGACTAAAAACAAAATCAAAAGAAGAAAACGTGTAAAAACAATTAAATAATGTTTGAACAAAACACAGAGGAACGAACCAAGTCATAGCACTCACAGTCAGCCGGCCAGCCAACTGGCAAAACAAATAAACAAACAGCACAGAACAGAACAGCCGGAACTGAGCGACAGACGAGACGAAGGAATAGACCCCAAATAACACAAAACCAAAGGCGGCCCAGTCAGTCAATCCCAGACATTCAAGCTGAAAACACACACGCAGGGCAAGGCCAGCTGGTGGACTTTGTGTCGCGGTTATTGTAGAAAGTGAAGCAAGGATAGTTTAAAATAAAAAGAAAACGTCTTCCCTCCTCACTAACGAAATAAATATTGTTTTTCTAGGGCTTGTTTGAAATGTTAAAAATTTAAAGTGAAAATTAAAAGAAGAATTATTCTCCATCTTCTTCTGTGCCACTAGGGTTTACTTTTTTGTTTGTCATGACTACACACACCACACTAAACTACTTGCTCTGCTCTTCTTGTTAACGGCACAGCACAGCACTAGCACTCTTAATTTAATCGCCAGACAAGTGTGTGAGCGAGAACATTAACTTTTTTCCGTATATATTTTGTTTAAATACTCTTCCGATGTCGCAGCACTGGCTGCCAAACAGGGGCCAGCTTGTTGTTGTTGTTCGTTTGGGGGATACGCTCGTTCGTTCGCGTTCGCTCATCGTCGTTGTCGTCGTCGTCGTTTATGTGTGTGGGGTTTTGTGTTCGAAAAAAGAAGTCTATAATCACTGATACACTAAAGTATGATTTTAGATGTCTTTTAGAATTCGTTGTAAACGGTGGGGTGTACTACGTTCGATGCGTTTTAAAAACACAACAAAAAGGGGCTCGCGAGAAGATTAACGAAATACAACAAAAAAAAAACAAAAAGATTTTTGATATGATACGAGCCGGGGGCAAGATATGAAAATAAATAAACAATTAGTGAGAAGTTTGTATTGTTTTTCCCTTTCTTTATTTGGAATGCAAATGATGATGACGACGACGATGATGATTATGACGAAGAAGAAGAAATAAAAACACAGATTTGTTGTTGGTTTTAAATTCATTTAAAATAAATTCGTTTTATTTGTTGTTGCTGGTGTGTGGTGATGTGTGTAAGCAAAACGTTGCAATCAATTTACAAGAAAAGTGGCATTTTTTCTAAATAACTACTTAAGAACAAGAAGTATAAAAACAAAACAATTATCGTTGGAAAACTGGCGGGGGGATTTCCTCCAATTAAATAGAAAGTGTGAAAATAAATGATATCGTTCGTTTTAGTTCCGGTTTTCACTCAGTCATCGTTTTCACTGGATTTGTAATTATAAACAAGGCTGAAAAACGATGTGACGATGTTTTTTTCTTTTGAGCAGTCAAAAATATACAAAAGCTAAATTTCATTAAAATCGAAGAACGAGAGAAATCTCCCAGTTAGAAGTTATGAGGAGAATGGAATTCCCTCGACAACGACCTTTGGATGAGCGATTACGGTACATTTTGCTGGTCTGAACCATAATAAATAAATATTTTTTTTACAGAATTAATGTTTTCGGATATGCACTAAAAATTCAGGTTGGATAAATCACATGGAAAGAAAGACCCTCTTTTTTTTGGGTGCATTGAGGCATAAATTAAATGTTAAAATAAAAAATTACTAAAATTCCAATTTTCGCCGAAGGTACCTTTAATATTTGTACTCTCATTTTTCGAAATATTAGCCCAATTACTCTAGCCAATATGTTCAAAGGAAATATGATGGATACACAAATGTAGGGAATTTCACATTCACATATAAATAATAGTCTAAGATTCCATTTTGTGCTGGAACAAAAAAACCCGCCAAAATAAAAAGAAACCATTTTTTGTTTTATTTTGTAATAGCTAAAATTCTAAAGATGAAAGCAATGTGTACATGTAAAAGATCTATTGATAAATATAGAAGTTATAGCCCTTTTCAAACGCAAGATTTTTTTTAAAAATTATATTTTTTAAATCTGTGCACGAAAACTCCATTAAAATTTTATGGAAAATTTAATTTTTTCCTTTTTTTATAGTGTGAAAACATTAAAAAAGTTATATTTTTTGCATTACCTATTTTTTCTTGAATTTTTAATTGTTTTATACCTTGTATTTACGAACTAATGAAAAAATAATCATTTTGATGATTTTTCACTGAAATTCTGGCTTATTTTGCAAAAAAATCATAAAAAAGTGGAAGTGGTGAAATGGTTAATGGCTTCTATCATCATTTCACCACTTCCAAAGTCACACAGTCGCTTGAAAAGAGACCTAAGATCACTACTTTAGAATTTCAAAAAAATGGATTAATGTAATCTTTTCGAAAAACAAAATAAAAGTATTAAAATTGTAAAAACTTAAAAAAATCTAACCCGACTGTGGAAAGTGGTGAAATGGTTGATGGCTTCTATCATCATTTCACAACTTCCAAAGTCACACAGTCGCTTGAAAAGAGACCTAAGATCACTACTTTAAAATTTCAAAAAAATGGATTAATGTAATCTTTTCGAAAAACAAAATAAAAGAATTAAAATTGTAAAAACTTAAAAAAATCTAACCCGACTATAACACAACACTAAAATATTTTAAAAGTAATTGAAATTACCTTCAAAACAAGATATAACACATTAAAATCGATCAAGTATTTCAGGAGTTACAGGCGATGGAATGAATACACCTATTTGAAAAAGTAGTATTTTTTATTTTTTCACTGGCCGTAAGCCGTGAAAAAAAATCAATTTTTTTCCAAAAATTCGTATACAATATTTTTGTGAGAAGAATACATGCAAAAAGTTTCAAAACAATCGCGATTACGGTACATTTTGCTGTGCTGAACATTAACAAAAATAAATAATTTTAAAAATTTCTGGAACTCGAATGTTTTTTTTACAGAATTAGTTATTAGTTATATCCCCTAAATGTGTTTGGAAGGTACCTTTAATATTTGTGCACTTATTTCTCGAAATATTGGTCCAATTACACTCGCCAATATGTTCAAAGAAATTATGTAAATGTAGCGAATTTCACATTCACTTAGAAACAATGTCTGATACTTTCATATTAGAAAACTTAGAAAAAACTTAAATAAGTTCAGTGAAACTTTAGTTCCCAGACAAGTGATAAATTTGGTCATTTCAACTATTAACCGCAGCTTAAGAGTGGTGGAGAAGAGCGTTACGAAACGCCGAGAAAAATAAAAAAAGGAAAAAACTGCCATTTCAACTACTATCCGTTGCTTCTAAGTGGTGGAGGAACTTGATAATTTGTAAACAAAAATTAAACATGCCTTTTTTAATAAACACTTTTATATACTTTTTGATAATTTCTAAATGTTTACATAGAACATATAGACATTTCATATGTGATAGAATGTTATGTTTCATTTCTAGTTTTGTTCCTAAACCACTGTTTCAATGTGAAAGTCAAATACGCAACATTTGTAGCCATCATCATCAATTATCTTTAGGCGAATGCGATCGAACTTATATTTCTAAAATGAGAGTAAAAATATTAAAACAGTCCAGCGAAAATTGGAATTTTAGTACCTTTTTTAATTTTTTTCATAATTTTTTTAATATGTTCGAGCTTAGAAAGCCAAAATATATCCGAAAATGATATACAAGGCCCTTTGTTGAATAGAGTAAATTAACCGGCCATTATTTCTCCAACAAATGTGGTAATCATTTATCAATACAACATATTAAGTATTTCACTGTTATACTGATTTATGTTACTCGAAATATAACATGGTAAGAGTAACTTTTCCACTCTCAACAGCAGTTTTTCCTTCTGTCGGTTAGTGCAAAAAAAAAAAATAATAATAAAATAAGCTCAAGTTTGGGCTAACCTAAAGTTATAGGTTTTAATTTGTGTGACATAATATTGAAGTGTTTTAATAAATTTTAAAATAAGTGAACCAACTTATTTATTTCATCATTTGAATTGGAACTTTCGAAACTGCAACAATCAGGATATGGAGAGATTTCGACACTCAATAAGGGCCTGTTTCCGTAACTTAATTTCGTTCGTCTATGACGAAGGTTCCAAAATCACTTAATTATTACGAGGAATCTATAAGCCACAGGAGTCTATAATTCATTGTGTCTACAGAAAAGCACATAAAGAGCTCTTAGCTAAAATATTTGTTATAGAATTCAAGTAATAGTTGAAAATAAGTTGCAAAAACAGGCCCTTATTGAGTGCCGAAATCTTTCCATTTGAAAGATGAGTGTCGAAATCTCTCCATATCCTGATTGTTGCAGTTTCGAAAGTTCCAATTCAAATAATGAAATAAATAAGTAGGTTCACTTATTTTAAAATTTATTAAAACATTTCAATATTATGCCACACAAATTAAAACCTATAACTTTTGCTTTGAGCCTGTATGTTTTTCTATACAGCTTTTTTACACCTTCAAAAAAATATTTTACATCGACCAATGGACTTAGAATTAATTACAGGCCACGAAGAAACAATTGCACAGACACAATCATTTATAATTGTCAAGATAGTAAATTTACAGCAAGTCTTGAATTTGCGTGTTAAAAACATCCCAAGACAAGCTAATATTTACACGATTGTTTACATTAGGGCTGTTTTTCTTTAAGACTGGATAACTAAGCTGCGATAACAAAAACCAAAATAAAAAAGTAAACACAAATTATTTTGTTTGAAAATATGGGGCAATATCCAAGTTCAAATCAAATATTGATTACAGACAAAAAAAAATACAAACGAAAAAACTAAAACAGAATATGTTTTGAGATAAATATTTATACTGTAGTTGGCGACTATTTTTTATTTTAAATAAAAATTGGCTCTTTATTAACGTTTTTGTTATCAGGCCTTGTAATCCTGGCCTAAAGAAAAACAAAGCTATTATTTATATACTTGGTTTATACATAAATACACATGTATCAGAGGGTTCAACCCTATAATTTACAGATCAATTGAGTCACATCCAATATTTTGGCACATTGCTCCATTATTTATTTTTTAGTTTTTATTATTATTATTTTTTTTTTTGCCAAAGTAGGCTATAGGTAGTTGTTAATTTGAGAATCGACTATTTACATTATTTCAGAATAATTGGGGCAAGATGTTGATTATAGAACAGGATTATCTTCGCCTTTGAAAAACGGCCGGGTAAAAACTATTTGCATCAAAAACAAAACATTGAATGACTTCATCATACCTGCCAAATGGAACAGCAAAATCAAATCAACAAGTATTTTCGAAGATATAGCAAAGCAAAATGCAAAACCTCATTAATAAGAGAACGCTGGATTCCCATAATAAAGAGATACACATTTGAAAGATACAAAAGCGAAAGAGAACCAACAGATACAAAGAAAATGAAAAAAAAAAACAAAACAAAAACAAACTCTCTGAAAACAAAATAAAAGAGAAAGAGCGTTAATTGCAAGAGTCAGAGTGTGAGAAAGAGTGAGAGAGAGTAGAGTGGGAGAGGAAGCGGGAGGGAAACATACGAAATGAAAATAAATGCAAAAATAAGGAGGAAATATACGAAAATTTTCAACAAAATCGTGTTTTGACGAAACAGTACTAAACATATATAAATATAAAGAAATATTTTGAAAAAACATAACATCAAATGCTAATATTTACTATAAATATTATATATCATTGATGACAACACCCATATGTGCTGCTTCTCTTCGAATGCTGTGATTGAAAAAAGCAAAACACAACAAAAACCACCATTAACATAAAGCCCGCCAATATAAGTCAACAGACCCGACCCCACTGGTTGTGTCAAGTGTTAACATACATTGTCGACGTCACATAATGGCGCGCTTTTTTACGAAAAGCAACATTTAATCTCTCAATGATTTCAGAAGTTTCCCCAAAAAACCCCCACACAATTAAAATGTAAATATTTATATAACAGAAGATGGCAATAAAACATTTTGAAAATTCTGGCGATTATCCCGAAATTCCTTTCTGTGGAAGGAACGGCAGAAGGTGGAAGAAGAAACACAGAAAACCGCCACTAAATTGTAAAATTTCTCTACACTTTCTTTTTTCTGCTGCTACTTCGAAATACGGACGGCGTATACACACTGGGATTGGCTAATTCTACGAGAAAACGAAACACTGGATTTTCTTTCTTCACTGGAGCTCTTTTTTGTTAATATTATTGCATAAATCCATGAATTTATTGTCGTTGCATGGTGCTGCGTATTTTTTGTGTGAATTCGTTCCCTTCGTCGTCGTGTATTTCCAACATTTTTTCATTCGAATGGTACTCATTTTCATTTTTTCTATTGCTGGTGGCTGCACTCACCGTGTTTTAATTTTTTGTTCGGTTGAATTTTGTTTAATTTCTTATTTTACGCGCAACACTTGTTAACAACATTTAACGAAGGCATCTAGTAGTAGTTGTTTTGATAAACAAAACAATTTACGTGAATATTTTTGGTGTGCTTAGAAAAAATTTTTTTCTTTTCACACAGAATTATTTTTTCCATCCGTCGTAGCCGAAGTTTCGTTTCGTTTTGCGATGTACCCGAGGTTGTAGTAGTCAGGGTTGTATTCGCCAGTGTTGTATTTTGTGACGGCAAAACAAACAAACGTTGGATGTTTAGACACACCAAATAGTTGTGCAAAGCAGTTTAAGCATATTTTTGGGGCGTTTGGACATGAAGATTTATTGTACAACTTGGAATCGAATCGTAGTTCTGTGTACATTTTTATGAGAAATACATTGAATTATTTATACCCAAATTACACGGTGACTTTTTACTTGGCTCAAAAGTCATGACTATCGGGTTTGTAGGGAAACGATGAAGAGAAGCTTCCAGGGTAGAAAAAGTCATAAAATGAAAATATGTGAGGTTTTTTGACTTTTCTCTTAGATAATTTTCAAATTTATATTGTTTGGAACACACGATGAAACAAGTCTCAAGAAAAAAGTCATCGTATAAATACGCTCGACTTAATGAACTAAGGAAAAATTCACGTCTAAATTGGAATTAAGTAGAGCTAATTGCCTTTTCAGACTACGTGCGAAATCAAGTGACTTCAACTCAAGGTCGATTTACAAATATCAGAACCCATACAAATTTTATGTCATTTAGCAGTCTGAAAAGGCTATAACATATAAAGCTTTTTCCATCGGTAATTGATAAAATGTATAAGCTTTCACCTTAATATATAGTTGTACAATGTATCTCTAAGTGTAAATTCCACTTATTCTACAAAATTCAACGTGTGAAATCTCATTTTTTTGTAACAGCTGAGGTGATAATCCTTATAAGCAAAAAGTATGCATGCATAGGTGTCATGCGTACTTTTGTTTTTCGCAAGTTAAAACAATTTTTGAAGCATACTTTTTGGATGCATGATTTTATTGTGTTTTACTGAAATAGCTGTAAATAATATGCCAATTCGAAAAAATACGAATTAAATAAATGAATTTTAAGTATTTAATTTAAGAATTTTAGTAATTTCTGTCATTTAACATGTAGAACATGCTCCTTATTTATTTTATACTGATTTATTTGTTTTTATTGAAAAACCAAAGGATAATATAAATACTTGTAATAAATTATAATAAACCATAAGGTATTGTAACACAATGTGGAGGGATATACCATAAATACTATATACTTTGCTAAATAAATGTCTTTCTTTCTTACTAAACAATCAAAGGGAATAGCATCTCACTGCTGCTGTTTTAATTCGGTGTTTGCAATTTTAAACAAATTTCCAAACTAATATTCAAGTCAGGCTTGTAACGATTAATCAGTTTCAGCAGATTCAGTTTCTTGTTTTTGGAATTGTTTGATTCTAGTTCATACAGTGTCGAAAGATTTACCAGTAAACTTTCATTGAGAGACTTTTGAGGGTTTAAGTTGATAGCCCGTTCAAAGAGGGTTATTGCTTCTTTCAGTTTTCCAGCGTACAGTAGGCACACTCCCATATTGTTCAGGATCATAGTATTGCCAGATTCTAAATGCAAAGCTTTTTGAAATGTGGCATACGCCTCGGGAAAATCATTCTGAGCCACTGTTATGAGGCCTTTGTCGACCAAATCTCGGATATCTGGTTGAGAGTAGCTATAAAAAATAAAACAATGTATAAAAATAATGAAATGTAAAAGTGAATATGTAATCACATTTTCCTTAGTCTACGGGCTTCAGCAAATTTTT
Source organism: Polietes domitor (assembly GCA_947397865.1). NCBI lineage: Eukaryota > Metazoa > Arthropoda > Insecta > Diptera > Muscidae > Polietes > Polietes domitor. The sequence goes on from OX377621.1 coordinate 162,836,036, forward strand.
GTTCGGCCCCAAAAATATCACCGATTTGAAGATAAATTCTTCCCCATGCCGAAAACAATGCACGTCTTTCTTCTTTGTCCAAATCCGTTCCATCGGCTATCATGGATATCAGGATATCGTCAATGAGGTTGTACTTTTTCAGCTGCAACCAACATAGACAAGGATTAAGAGATTATTTTGAAGAACATGAGGGAAAAACCTTACTATTATCGAACAATTAACAATTGCATGTAAAACACGCAGCTCTCTTTTTTTCCAAAATGCTTGTGCCTCTTTGGAATTTTTGCCAGCATAGTACAATTTTATGTCATTGCAGATCACATATAGCTCTGAAAGGCGATCCAAAGCTAGTTGAGGATTACCCAAGTATATTGGCATTTCTGCCAGCAATAAACGGAAGGAGAAGCAGGCTATAGAACCAGTTTTTCCAGGATACATTTCGGGATAGAACTACAAAAAAAGGGAATAGAATTGAGCAAAAAAAATAGGCAATAGAAATGTATGTACCTCGTAATACACGTCAGGCCTATTAAGACGATCAAAAGGTTCTGCCTCTTGCTGCAGCAACTCATATTCGCCCAATTTTGCAATGAGAGCGAGCCGTGTGAACCTAAATATAATAAATAATAATTCTCAATTGAACTTGATTCAATTTCCGAACTAAATTACCACAGCTGCAATGAATGTGGAGAATGTTTGGCGGGCTGACCTTGACGCCCATATCCTTGTCCGTAAATTGTCAATAAGCGACCAGTGAGGTTTATGGCTGCTCTGTAACATCCGGCGGCTATAAGCGATCTCAAACCACGTTCGTCCTGTGTAACGTTGTCCACTCCGGGAATTTTTCGTTGAGCCATTTCGGCATCACCCAAGTGTTTTGAAACTGCTACGGCAATTAAATCAGGCTGAGAATTGAATGGAAATTAGAACGTTTCATGATTGGAAACATCGAAGACTCGTATGGCCTACCAAATCTGTTGATGTCTGAATCCCCGGTGTGGTCAACAATGGAGGTTGACTATTTTGCACAGCAGCTGTTTCCCAAAAATTTCTGACATCATCGGGCACGTCATCTTCCAAATCTGCCTGATTCTCTATGTATTCGGGCGGTTTAAAGCCACCCGTAAAGTTATTCGAGATTAAATCAGCAGCACTGTTCGTTGGAGGAGGAGGCATTAAAGGAACTTGAGTTGTCGCCGGCTGTGGTTGCAGAGGGTTGGAAGATGTGGTCGACGGTTTGGTTGGTCTCGGCATTTGTGTTGGAGCTATGACATCTAATGTTTTTATATAAACGTTTCGGGAAAAATTAAAATTCATTGTGGTTTTGCTGTCATACCTGTATCCATGGTCGCCTGCCCTTTATTCCCTGCTAGATCATCGAAGAAACTTGGCGGGTCATTAGCGAAATACTGACTTAAACTATTTGGTGCTGGATTGCTCCTGTTTTCCATAGCTATTTAGATTTTATTTTCTAGTGACAGAAAAAAAATGCAAAAAATCGACAAACGTCTTCGTAAACAGAAATCTCAAAATCGAACAGCTGATAAACATAAGAATAAATGGTTCCACCTAATTGAGGACGACAATACGCCGGCCGATGTTTTCGTTCGGAAGAAAAATGTATTAAGGGAACTCACGTGGCAAAATATATGCAGAACAGAACTGAACATTGTTAATTGTTGTTATGAATTTTGCACATTCGTGGAGTTGGAATCCGACTCTAGTTCTGCGATGGCTTTTCAGATAAAAATATTACATCATTAAGGCATATATCCTTAAGTTATAGATAAAACTTATTTTCCATCGAAAAATTATATATTTTTAAGTTTCATTCTATTTTAAAATTGTATAATAAATCTTAAAGTGTAAACAGCCCAACATAAATGAGGAATTCCATGTAAAACCAACGAGAAACTTTTGAACGTCTTCCGATTTTGATAAAATTTGGCGAATGTGGTTGCTTTTAGATTGTTTGGATATTTTTTTTAAATATTGAAATTTAGTTTTTGAAAAAATCCCGTTTTTAATTTTTTTGAAAAACTGTGTCAAAGACCTAGAACTAACTATAAAGACTGAGCATATGGGAAAATAAAAAATATATACAATAGATGCCCTCATAGTATTATTGGAATATTCAGCCCACAAAGATGTTGAGATGGTGAACATTTGCAAGTTTTGTGCCATCTACATTTAATTTTTTCTCACGTCATGCTCAGTCTTTATGTTCTAGGTCTTTGACTGTGTAAATTTCAGAGTGGACTTCATATGATTATATATTTTTTATTTTTTGCACTCGACTTCTTCTATATCCGTGATTATATCTCAGAAAATGCTGAATCGTCCACTCTGAGCAGAGCATTTAGAACAACAAGGTAGCTACTTGCTGATAATAATTAAAAAAATATTTAAAAGGCATATTTTTTTTAAATAATTTTTAATACTTTTTAATTTTCAAAAAATATATTTTTCAACTCTTGTAATTTTTATTAAGTTATTAGTTAAAATATATATTATATATATCAGTAGATTTTTGTTTATTTATTCGACCTTTATTTAAACTATTACAATTTTTATTAATTTAAAAACGAGCTCGTGCTCTTTGTTTTTGTATTTTTAAATTTTCATCTTCAGGATTCGAAATAATACAAATAAAAACTGAGTACAGACGTGGCTTTCTTGCCTCGTTTTTAATTTAATAAAAATTGTAATAGTTTAAATAAAGGTCGAATAAATAAACAAAAATATACTGATATATATAATATATATTTTAACTAATAATTCGTAAAAATTAACTCAATATCAATCATACAACATCATCACTAGTTCTCCCTCAAAATACGTATACAATTTTTAGAAATAATTTTGCCAAACGTAATATTCTACACGTTCTCCAATTTCATCAAAATAGAAACATTGAAAAATTTTTATTTTTTTTATATTGGAATTCCTCTTTTGTGTCGATATCTCCGAAACTATTATGGAATGTGTGCTGCATACATACGCCCAGGAAAAATTAAAAAAATATATATAGGATTTTTTAAAATAAATTTCACATGAGCACTTCTACTATTTTGCCTATATCTTAGAAATTTCTGTAAACCCCATAGAGTGTTTAGAATGCAAGTATTGCTATTTACTGAGAAAAAATCAAAAAATAAAAAGGGAACTTTTTTTTCAAAAAATAAATTTCAATATATAATTTTAAATATATATATCCAAAAAATATTTTTTATTTGCTTTGTGCGCTAAAATTCAACAATTTTGTAAAATATTGAAGTTACAGAATTACCAGTTTTCAATATTTCTGAAAAAATAATCGTCCAACAAAAATCATCTAAATTGTTTTAACTTTGTAAATACCAAAAGTACGCATAAAGCACACATGCATATTTTGATGATTTGATTGGTTTGCCATTAAGGCAAAACAAAAAGCTATTTTTTCGGAAAACCCAACCGTCCGCTTCAGAGAGTCTTAAAGAAAACAAATTCATATGTTTATATTTATATCTTTGTTATTGTTATTTTTTATTTAAAATGAATCAATTAACTTAAATTTACATTTATTTATTGCATTAATTAGGAAACTTAAAACGATAAATTATTGCTATGATTCACGTAAAGAGTTACAAACATTTACAAAAGTAAGTAAGTAAGTAGATTTGCGGTTTAACAGTCATTATATGACATATTTTTTGATAAATATTTACACAACAGGTTGGAGGTTAGGAAGATTAATACCAAGGTCCACTTTCTCAGTTTCAAGTGAACTTCGTTAATGTTACACAATTTTTGTTAAAGAAACATTTCGAACAACAGGCCTGTTCGATTGGCCTTACTAGCTTAAAATTAAGAGACTTGATAAGGTGTCAACATATTTATCCATTGGTTTTATTTAAATAAATCAGAGATAAAGATCGGGTACCACCTTACTTGGTAACTGAGATAGTAGTAAGCTACTTTCTTGTTTAGCGAGTAAATTCCGTACAAATATTAAGTACTATTAAGTAAGCCCACTCGAAAAGGCCTAACATACAAAAGTGAGTTCGAACATTAAACGAATGTTATAGCCTTTTCAGACTGCATGCGAAATCAATCGATTGCTTGAAATGACATAAGATCGATTTACAAATGTCAAATTTATATGGGATCTGACATTTGTAATTTGACCTTATGTCATCTAGATTTCACATGCAGTCTGAAAATGCTATAATCCCAAAATGAAAAAGTGGTCCTTAAGGGAATTTTAGACACTCTAAATGTGTGCACAAAAATATCACATGATATTTTTTCTTGTTGCCAACTCGGGTTTTTGACCAGCAAGCTCTGTTACTGCGTCAAAACGGCTTAAGTCAAATAACTTTGTCGAATTTTCAAAAATTGTATTATATTTATAAAGGTGATAGCAGGAGCCCAGCTGACTGAAATTTTTTTCATTCAAAAGTAACCGAAACTGTCAAATCCCATATATGGCTCACCTTTCAAAAAATTACTTGTATTTTGTTGTTGCCGAATTTGTTTTTGCTCTGCTGCTATCACCTGTATAAATACGCCTTGGAACTAACTACATTTGAACTATGCTTCGAATTTTATATTTCGAAAAATTTGAGCAAGCTCGCCAAAAAATAATTTGTGGTTTTTATAAATAAAATCAATTTTGAAAATGCGATAAAGTTATAGCACTTATATCTCTGTTCACATACATATACTGTATGTCTAAAATCTCCCATTATAATAGGCTGGGCTTTAAACCATGGAGTTAAAAACACAGCTACTGAATATTTTTCGGCATTGCCAATCATTAATGTTATTGGCCATTAAAAATAGTTTCCGGATAGTAACTAGGAGCGTTAAACATGCGGGGGTAACCACTGGGATCCAGCTGATGATTGACGGGCAGAACAGACATAATGTCACTGTAAGAAAAAACAAGGCAGAAAAGAAATAAGGTTAATGATATGGCATACATATGTATGTACATGCTTGTGTAAGTGAAAACGGAAAAACATGTGTGCTCAAAAAAAGGCACTTGTCCTCTTTGGCACACTTAACGCCCCCCGCCTGTGGTGATTGGGTGAACGGGAAAAATATGTTCACCATACCAAAAACTACGAAACTAGCCACCTCCAGAGAATAAAGGCGTCCTTTAGTCTAATTTTATGTGGCTTTTGTTGCAGCAATAAACCATTTATAATTGGTTTCTTTTTTGAGTTCGGAAAAAAAGAATTTCCTCATAAAATTCATTCAAGTGTTTTGTTTCTCCCTACAGATTCCTCGTTCCCTGTAGTTTGCTTTGAGCAGAACGCGCCTGCGTGCACACACATTTAATTTTAAATGCATCCCGGAGTTCGCCTGTCCGTCCGTCCTTTAGATTGTCCGCGTACGTGCCTTTTTAATGGTCACTTTTTACAGTATTTTAATGGCAATTTGAACTCAAAATACAATTGCGTTTGTACAATTTTCTTCATCTCTTTTTTTAAAATACATTTCCACATGTTTAACATGGGGAATTTTGCTTCGACGTACTCTAGTTTAGTTTTCTGGTGTCCAGATTGATTTTATGTGAAGTGTTATGTTTAAGTGTGAAATTTATGTGCCTGATTTTTTGCTCACAGTTTGCTTCCAAACTGAATTATCGTTAAAATCCCCTCCAATATTTGCTCGTAAAGTGTACGCACTCCTTAGAACTGAAGACTTCGTGTGGAGTTTTTTTCGAATTATTATTTTTTATTGAATTATGAAATTTGAGATATATTTGAGTATTGAATGGGATGTGCGTACTTTACTCGTTGGAGTTATGTACATACACACATCCATAGAAGTGTTTATGTTGAAGAAATTAATGATTATTAAGAAACACTTCATAAGAAATCATTAGTATGGACACCAGCAAGCAATTATGATTTTTAGTTGAAATGTGAACAAATTTATGGAAATTTCAATTGGAAATTACAATTCAATTTGTGTAGAAAATCAGAATTTTGTTTTTAGAAATATTCTGAAATCTAAAATTCCCTATAATTCACTATTTAATCCGATTTCTTGTATTTATTTTATCTAATAATATGCCAAAAGTTTCTGAAATCTAAAATTCCCTATAATTCACTATTTAATCCGATTTCTTGTATTTATTTTATCTAATAATATGCCCAAAAGTTTGCCTTGTTCGGTATGGTCTAATATCCTTTTTAGGCTACATGGGAAATCTAGCTGAATTCAGATAAGGTCGATTTTACGATTTTATGTCAGATCGCATACAAATTTGACATTTGTAAATAGATCTTATGTCATTTCAAGCTGTAATCGCTTGATTTCCATTCTAGTTTAAATGACATAAGGTCAAATGTCAAATTTGTATTGGATCTGACATTTGTAAATCGACCTTATGTCATTTCAACTATATTTTGTATGCAGTATGACAAGGTTATAAGGTGGATTTGCAAATGTCAAATTTGTAAGGGATCTGACAGTTGTAAATCGACCTGGAGCTGAAATCGATTGATTTCCAGTAAACGAGGGTACATTAACTATTGCCACAATACTTACGATCTTTGTTGCGGTGTTCGATCCCTTTGTCGTCGATTCTTGAACCAATTCGATACTTGCGTCAGCGTCAGACCCGTCTTTTTGGCCAGCGTCTTCTTCTCGTCAGGCGTGGGATAGCGATTTGTCAAATAGCAATCCTTTAAGGCGTTGCGACTTTTTTCCTTAAAACAATACACGGTCTCCTCACCATCCCAGATGGTTTTGGGCAGGGGGTATTTTTTACGCAAGCGATATTTATCGACCGCACCCAGGGGACGGCCGCGAACCTTTTCGGCTTCTTTGTAATGCGCCTTAAACCAGAGATTCTGTAGATCAGCGTGATATTTAATGGAGAAACAATGAGATTCCAACAAATTATAGAGTTCATGAAACTGGCCACGGTGATAGGCAACAATGGCGCGTGCGCGCAGTACGCTTTCGTTGTTCTTGAATAGCTCGGAGGCGGGTAGATTGCAGAGGAACGTGGTGAGTTTGTCGATGTCGCCTTTTTGCTGTAAAGCCTCGCACATACATTGAATCTAGGCGGAGAGAGAGAAAAAGAGGAAAATAAATAAAACGATTAAATGATTAAATTATAAATAAAAAATAAAGCGACGAGTGGCGACGACAATAAAGCATTTAGCGCATCGATACGTTCTTTGCTCTCGACATCGAAGCTGCCATTATAACAGGTGCATATAATTTATGGACGTGGCGTCGAGTGTAAAAGATGTCTCGGTGTGCCCTATGCTTTAAATGTGTGGAAATTCTCACGCAGACCCGTCAGTAATAGCCTTTTGAGACTGCATGCGAAATAAATCGATTTATGTTTGAAATGGCAAGGTCGATTTACAAATGTCAAACATCAACCTTATGTCATTTCAGCTAGATTTCGCGTGTAGTCTGAAAAGGCTATAACGCAGTCTCATAGAAAAAGAAACTCCGAGCCGGGACAACCGTTAAAAGCTTGGCGGCTCAGCAATCGCTTTGGTCTGCGAGCGACTTATAGCCTGTTCACACTGCATGCGAAATCAATAGATTTCACCTTGAAATAACATAAGATCGATTTTTAAATGTCAAATTTGTATGGTATGTGACATTTGTAAACCTTATGTCACTTCAGCTAGATTTCGCATGTAGTGTGAAGATGATGTTATTAAACAGAAACCAAACCAAATGCGTTTCTTTCATCCTTACCTGATCTGTAGTGAATTGTAAAAATTTCCTATCCATTTGTATATTGCCGGCGCTGTTGTGCGAACCCGTGATATTAGACAGCAGACCTCCTGCGCCATTTAAACCCGCCGCTGTGCGATTTAAATTACTCAAAGCATCGGATTGTGTGGATGGCGTCGTCAAATGCATGTTGCCGCCAATATTCATACCGCTATTGAGAGGTTTCGTATTGCCATTGAGATCGCCCTGTAGTGCGCCCATACCCACTCCCACGCCACTGTCAAAGATCATGCCGTTCAGCGAGGGATAAACGGGCGAAGTGGTTGCGGTGGGTGGCGGTGACTTATCGTAATCCGTGGTTATGTCATGAAATCTACGATCCAATTCCTTTTCGGTGGCATAGGGCGAGAATTTATCCAAATGCAGGACCGTTTTACATGATATATTACCACGATAACCTGTTGATGCGGATAAAATTGTATTAAAACCAAAACTTTTCAATTAATTTAATATGTTCATTAGTCAAAGTGTAATTCTATAATGACAATTGTGTGATGGGAGTCCAACAGTTGCAGTTATTTGAGGGCTGCTCCTCATTACTTTTGTTTCTTGCATGTACATAAATGTACATACATATGCAGTGGTAATAGGACTCCTTAGAAATGTGCTGATCTAGTTTATTTGCTTCTAGTATGTAAAACAAATATATAGCGTCACTGTGACGCTTAATATTTTGGTCACACGATAAGCATTTGATGACAAAAAGAAATAATTTAAGGAGGACATGTCGATGATTCCAGTTGGAGTTAGAGTAGATATTATGGAAGTTTGGAAAATCTACAACGACTTGGAACAGCTCTACTCTGGCTATACAGAATATTTAATTCAAAGTGTAAAAAGTATGTTGTTATTTAGGGTAATTCTAATTTATTTTAATTAAGGCTCGGTTTTTTAACTATAATACGCCGACGTTTTGCCACAAATCATGCTATTAAGGCCAAAATTGTAAAGTGACGGAATTTCGCAACCAAAATTCCGAAATTCCGTTTTATTACAATACTAGCCTTATCGTCTTGTCACACTGCATGTAAAATCTAGCTGAAATGACATAAGGTCGATTTTCAAATTCTAAATTTGTATGGAATCTGACATTTGTAAATTTACCTTATGTCATTTCAGTGTGACAAGGCTTTGAATAAAAGTTTTGTATTTCTCTGGGGATTATCTCATCGAAATATTATATCCAAAGCATCGCCCTTTAATTAAAGATTTTAGCCAAAGGTTTGTTTGGGGCTATCTCTTCGAAATATTATATCTAAAGGATCATACTTTAATTGAAGTCTTACGAGGAGTTTAAAACTCGTCAGAGTTATCCGCTACATTTGATGAAAGTTGACAAAAAGTTCACGGGTTTTCAAGTTGCTGATCTCTGACTTAAAAAGAACATTAAATTGCCTATTGTAGTTTTAACATATTAGTCTAGAGCATTGATCAACTTCCGCAGAGAGTTTGAGACTAAGATAACACAACTTACTGTTACATATATGAAGTTGAGTTAAAGATCCCAAATCATTCTTCCCAAATTCTAGATGATGGATGGATGATGGAGAGGAGATTTCGTGTTTCGCTGTGAGAAATTAAATGCCTGTTTGAGTAGCCATGTTACTTAAACGATCCATTTCAAAAACTAGTACTGAGAGAAAAATATTCCTAGAACAATATTTGTTCGTAAGATCCTTGAGTATCATTAGATTAAAGCCTTTTAAGACTGTTTACGATATCAAGCTGACAATTTAAATTTCGATTTCTAATGTCAGATCCCATACAAATTTGGCACTAAAAATCCTGATAGTCTTAGGTCATATGTACCAAAGGAAAATAGTTTTTCAAGTTCTGATCATTTCATTTCATTTATTCAGTCAATGGAAGTAAAATTCCTTACAGACTATGATTACAAATATTATATAGTAAATATAAGTATGAATAATTATAAATTATGTTATTACTGTTACAAGAAATAATTTAAAGTTATCTTTTGATGTGCAGAAATCTATACATCAAAATTAGCTTCCGTGAAAAAATTCTTTCACAAATTAAGATTTGAAGATTGATGAAATCACAACCATTCGTAGAATTCTTCAAATGAACTGATGATTAGACGTGCCTTATGGGGCGGAGTGGTTTACCGAAGCTTGTGCTTGCGTGATGTCGCTGAAGAACTTTCAGAGCAACCAAAAACATTTGAACCATGAGCCAACCATGCTTCATTATAACTAAAAGAGATCATGGTGTGAAATTATGAGGGATTCAATAATTCAATTCAAAAATACACGTATTCCTGCACTTGTCATTGCGTCGCGTCTGCGCAGATTTAACTGGTGTCAAGCTGTCATCTTATTTGCATTCAGTAGGCCTGTTCGATTGGGCTTACTAGCATAATTTTTGTATGGAATTTACTTGCTTAGCAAGAAAGTATCTTACTACTCTCTTAGTTAGCGAGTAAGGTGGTGCCAGATTTGTATCTCTGATTTATTTAAATAAAACTAATGGATACAAATATTGCCACCTTATCAAGTCTCTTAATTTTAAGCCAGTAAGCCTAATCGAACAGGACTAGTATTGTTTGACAATTCATCATGGAAAGAATCACACCGCAACAACGACCACAATGGCCTGTGCATCAGTTCACTAAATATCTGCGCTTTTCGCTCCGAATTTTGCTCAGTGATGAGACACATTTCTGGAACAATGGTGACGTCAGTTTAGTAAATTGCCGCATATGGGCCGATGAACTACCCGAAGAGATACTCAAACGATAGTTATAACCACAAAAACAGTGAGCTACTAGTGGCAATGCTAAAAATAGTGATAGGAAATTGGTCCTTTCGAATAGAACACCAACGGCGGCGTAGCAGCTCAATAACGATTCGGTGTTTTCGCTCCGAAATTCGCTCAGTTATGAGACAGATTCCCAAACTATAGTTATATCCACAAAAATAGATGGCTTGTAGGGATTACAAATGACATTTGAAAATCGACATTTTGTCATTTTAAGCTGAAATCGACTGATTTCGCAGGTAGTGTGAAAAGGCTATAAAAAGTAATTGTCAGAGATTGTTGATTCGGGGCGTAATAAAAATTCCGACCTACAACTTTATTTTATTGCCTGCATGCGAAATCTATCGGAAATGACATAAGATCGATTTACAATACAAATCCCATACAAATTTGACATCGACCTTATATCATTTCAGCTAGATTTTGCATACATTGCGACTAGGCTATTAAGTTTAGTTTAAAATTAAACTAAAATGAATCAATCACCCTTTGCTGGAAAATATAACAAAGTCATAATATTTGTGAAAAGATTAGATATGTAACAGTTTGAAAAAGAGGCTATATTCGGATGCTAATGTCAAGAACGTTGGACTTGCTTATCTTTGAAATGTTAAACGTTTTTCTAGAACTCTGTTAGTTTACATTTGAATTTTAAATCTCAAGAAGGCAAAAGAAGAAAATGTGTTTTTTGGGAGAAAATATACATTTGTGGTGACAAAAACTTGCTTCACACTTACCCGAGTTCGGTAGAAAAAGTGAACCATACGAGATGGGAGAATGCATGTTATCCTGGTTGACAGTAGAATTATCGGAAGAAGCGCCGCCGGAACTTGTCGAATCTAAATCACCACCATTCAAGGATGACGATAACGTATTATCCATACTTTTAACAAACATTTAATGGCTATTTTTTGTTATTGGCTTCTCTTGTTATCCAGTTAAGCACATTTATACACAATTTTTTGTAAACTATTTCCAATTTTTTTTTGTGATTTTTTTAGAACTTTGTGATCTTGACGTTTTGTTTTGGTCAGTGTAAAACTGTTAATAAAATTTCTTTGTTTTTTTTTTTTTTTTTGTAATATAAAATCAATATTTTTATTTTCACTTTATTTAAAAAGAAAACTTTAGACAGCGGCCTTTTTTACGTTGTTTTGTTTTTGTCGCGCACTACCGTTGCACAATGACAGATGTCAGATGAATACAGTGCCAGAGAATCGAACCGAACCTTACGCCTGCGAAGTTCTAATTGAACTGTTGCGGTACACCGGTCGTACAAACAAACGAATGAAATGAGAGCCTCGTTGTTGTCGCGCGCACACACACCCTCTAACACCAGCACAGCATTCGCACACATTTGACAAATGAACCATACACACACACACATGGCATGGCAACGGACGAATTATAAGGCAGCCTGGCAGTTTGTTTGATTTGTTTGTGTGTGATGAGTGTGCGGCGGACCATGGCGGAATTGAAACACTACTGCGTGTGTGCGTGCGTATGTTTAGGGGTTGTGTTTCATATCATATCCTGTTTCCTTTAGAGAAGGCGTTACCTTTTGTTGTTCGGATGTAAGGGACGCCATTTTTACGCTTTGTGCTTGCAGATGAAACAGGTTCGTCGTCTTCTTGGCATCGTTGTTTTTGTTATTGTTATTGGTTATTGCATGCATTTATGTATTCCTGCAATGTTACATCATGGTTCTCGTATATCAATGGCTTTGTTTTTTTTTTTGCAGCATTGTTTAAATTCCGGTTTAAATTTTCACTGGCAAATTCTGGTTTTCCTATGAAAACGGGGTTGATTAGAAATTATATGATTTTGTTCTTTTTTATCTCCTATTTCCTTTCTAGCCTTGACCTAATTTTGCCTGTCGCTGGCTAATTCAAATGTTTTAGAAGACCATGTCATCTATCTATCCCCAGCTCTGTCTGTTCCTGGTATTATTTTGTGGCAATTTTTCCCTCTATCTCTTCTATCATTCATTGAAATCGTATATGTACGGCCAAGAATGAATTTTCTGCTTCTTTTTCAGTTGCATCATTTACAATTTCATTTCCATATGTAGCGTTCTCCGTAGAGTACAGTTATTTACTTGACATTTTTTGTTTGTTTATCTCTTGTTTTTAGTGTTGTGGTTGTTGTTGCTGTTGTTGTCTACTTTTGTTATTTTAGCGCAATTGCCATTCAAAGTATCAAATGATTTTGTTGAAATTCTTAAGAATTTAAGTTTTTTGATTTTGTTTTGCACAATTTTTCAATTCGTTGGAGTTTTGATTCTTAAAGACTTTGCAGAATCTAAATGCTTAAGTATGTATGTCGAGGGTTGCCATTTTTTCGTATTTATAACAATAGCCAAAACTTGAAAGTGGGCGTGGAGTGGTTGGGTAGATGCTCACAAGAGGCAAGTGTTAGTGTAATTATTAGCGTACTAGGGCTGTTTTCTTTTAAGATGTATAAATAAGCTGTGAAAAAGTTAAAATTTCACTCAAAATAAAAAATTCTTTTTCATTTTTTTTTAATTATTAATAGGGCTGTTTTTCTTTAAGCCGGGATAACAAGCTGCGATAACAAAAACGTTAATAAAAAAAATAACTTTTTACTCAAAATCAAGGCGTATTTATACAGGTGATAGCACTAGCACAACAACAAATTCGGCAACAACAAAATACAAGTAATTTTTTGAATGGTGAGCCATACTGTCAAAGCAAAATAAAGGGTGATTTTTTAAGAGCTTGATAACTTTTTTTTTTTAAAAAACGCATAAAATTTGCAAAATCTCATCGGTTCTTTATTTGAAACGTTAGATTGGTCCATGACATTTACTTTTTGAAGATAATTTCATTTAAATGTTGACCGCGGCTGTGTCTTAGGTGGTCCATCCGCTTAGTCCAATTTTGGCATTTCCACGTTTTTGAGTAACAGAGACCCAATTGGTGCGAACGGCGACGAATCGAAAATTGGTGGTCATCATTAACACTGGCCGATACAGCTGCGATATTTTCTTCAGTTCGCACTCTACGTAAGCGTGTTGGTGGTTTAATGTCCAACAATGTAAATTTGGTGCGAAATTTAGTCACAATAGCCCGAATAGCCGCTTCAGTGGGTCGATTAGACTGACCATAAAATGGAAGCGCGCAATGAACTTTCTTAACAGAGCACGCATTTTGATAATAAAATTCAATAATTTGCAAGCGTTGTTCGTTTGTAAGACGATTCATGATGAAATGTCAAAGCATACTGAGCATCTTTCTCTTTGACACCATGTCTGAAATCCCACGTGATCTGTCAAATACTAATGCATGAAAATCCTAACCTCAAAAAAATCACTCTTTATATGGGATTTGACAGTTTCGGTTACTTTTGAAAGAAAAATATTTCAGTCAGCTGGGCTCCTGCTATCGCCTTTATAAATACGCCTTGCTCAAAATTAATCAAAAATTATTTTTTCACAATAAAAATATTTGTATCAAAACAAATTTTCAATTTTTTAACATAAAATTATTTTTCAAAATTTGTTTGCATACACACATTGATATTGCCGTTGGCGGAAATAAAAAAATATTTTTTTTATTTTGAAAGAAATTTTAACAATTTATTTAGATTTTTGTTGTCGCAGCTTAGTTATCTAAAAGAAAAACAGCCCTAATTTTATGTTAAAAATTTTTGACTTAGCCTGGATAATTATCCAGTGTAAGTCACATTTATGCTTATCGAGCCTAAGTCCAAAAAAGTCAACACAAAATATATATTTTTTTGAAATTTGGTTTGATACAAATATGTATTTATATTAAGGCTGTTTTTCTTTAAGACTGGATAACTAAGCTGCTATTACAAAAATCACACTGCATGCGAAATCTAGCTGAAATGACATAAGGTCAATTTTCAAATGTCAAATTTGTATGGGATCTGACATTTGTAAGTCGACCTTATGTCATTTCTGATAGATTTCACATGCAATCTGAAAAGGCTATAAGGTCGTTTTCAAATGTCAGAACGCGTACAAATTTTACATTTTCCAATCGACCTTGATCAATTTCGCATGCATCCTGATAATTTGATATGTCAGATCCTTCACAACTTTGGCATTTGCATATCGACCTTGATCGAGTTTAGCCACATTTCGAATGCAGTCTGAAAAGGCTAAAAACAGATTCTTAAAATGGACAAGGACAATGGGGTTATAGCCTTTTCAGACTTCCTGCGAAATCAATCGATTTCAGCTTGAGATGACATGAAGTCGATTTTTAATCGTTTGATTTCACATGCAGTGCGAAAGGCTATTAGGAGAATATCGCGGCAATATCGAAGCTTTATTTACACTTGGAGTTCTGTTTACACTTGTTTTATCACCCGGAAGGAAGCGATTGAATTGAAATCTATTTAAGGGGAGTTTAGACGTACCAAATATTTGCGCAATAGGGCAAATATTTTGAATTTGTGGGTGCGCTTTTGTGTTATTGTGCAAAGTTGGGCAAATATTTTCAATTTGTGGGTGCGCTTTTGTATTGTTGTGCAAAGTTTTGAATTAAAATCAGAATTTTTTGATTTTTGCTCAATTTGCACAAATGTTTTGCATTTGTAGCTGACGTTTACCACTTCAACAAGAATTTCAACGTGAGCAGACGTACATGCGTGAAGCAGAAACATTATAAATTATCTTTTTCAGACGAATTTTAGAAACTACTGAAATTCTCATGTATTTGTGCGAGTTAAAATACATACAAATGGAGAAAGTAGAAATGAAACAAAGTAAATTAAAGAGAAAAATTAATTACTTTTGACTAATTTATTGTAATATGTGAAAATCGAATAAATAAGTGTTAAAAATGGGAAATGATAAAAAAGAAAAACACAATAAAAATATTTTGAATTGAAGTGGTTCTCATTTCTTGCAACAAATTCTTGTTTTTTATTTATTCTTTTTATTCCTCATCTTTTTATAATAGTCGGCACTCTTGGTGCGGCACCAGAAATTAAAAAAAAATTGCTTAAATATTCTAAACATTAGGGGCTATTTTCAGTCCTTGTTAGGGAAAATTTTCCCTTTGGGCCCACATTCAATCCCAACCGATCTGCAACCATAAGACACATTTAGGGAAAATTTGAACCTCCTAGCTCATTTCGTTCGACGGCTGGCGTGCATTCAAAATAGAAGTATTTTCCAAAATTCGTACTTTTAAGGGATACAATTGGAAAAGAGGGATAAAAATGGTACCAACCAAATCGCTGAATTCGGTAGACATACATACATCTGATTGTGAAGAGCGAAACAAAAAGGAATTTTTCGAAATTTGTAATTTTATGCGTAAAATGGTGCGAATGGGGATAAAACTGGTACCAACGGAACGGCTGCAGCTATAATAATAAGACGCGAAAAATAAACAGATATTTCGATTTATAAATGGCATGATCTAAATGGTATCAAATTTGGTACCAATCAAGCGGCTGTAGCTAGAATCATGATATTCAATATTGGCACTCATCTGACTGCGTATACGCGGAAAATAAGAGGTACGAAAACGGCTGTAGCTAAAATCATGAAATATATGTGTAAATAGATGTGCATTGAATCTGAACACTCTGAATCATTGGATCTTCAATATCATAACTTTTCCTATCAAAATGGTACAGACATTTAGGCTGTAGCTGGAATCTTGAAGTTGCTAATGTGGAAAATCGGGCTTGAGGGAAATTATTTCTACCTAATACCGACTGACAATACACCAAATATATGGACCATATTTTGGAAGATTTCTGCCTAATGTTCTCTTTTTGATTCAACTTGAACTTCTATCTGTCCATATATAAAATTGAATCTGTGTTTGTAAGTTTGTTGGTTTGTTTGTTCTTTATAGCAGCCTAAACTACTGAACCGATCTTCTTGAAATTTTCACAGTATGTTCATGCTGATCCGGCGCACAGTGGTTCAGAATAAAAATCCATCGGCCAAAATTCAATAACTTTTGTTCTAGTAGACATTTTTGAGTTCTGCAAAAATCAAAATTAGACAAGGACCCAAGGACCCATGTTGCCACTTCAAAATCTCGGAGAAAATGGTTTTGTTCAAATCAATTGCGTGTGTGTGGTGAATTACTGATTTTGCGAAAACATACGATTCTACAAATATTTGGTACGTCTAAGCCCCCTATTAGCTATGAAGAAAATTGGTTCAGACTCATTTTTCTACCAAGTCTGTTTCACCTAATATTGGCCAGTTCGATTGGACTTGGGCGGACAATGAGTAAGTTGGGTTGGGCGGACTAAGGACCAAATATAATTTATTTTAAAACTAGGTCTGTAAAGTAGGGTGGGCCATGTAAAATTTTAAATTAGAATTGGCTATAAAAAAGTAAGATTATTTTTTCAAATTTCTGGTTTTATTGGAAAGGTTGAACTTTGTCATTTAATAATGGAATACAATATAATTTATATGACTACCACGACTGGTTCGGCAGTACCTCATCCGATGAACCCAATTTTTCAGTACAGCCCAAAATCCACACCAAACAGTGACTCGTTGTGGATGCATTGGCTTCTCAATAGTCACGTGTGGGTTCTCTAAACCCCATAAGTGGCAATTTTGCTTATTCACATAGCCACCGAGATGAAAATGAGCTTCATGAAGGCAGATCTCTTATCGAAAAATTTCCACGTAAATTTCGTACAGTTTGGAAGTAAGTTTTTAATATTTCCCAATTTTGTTCGAGCGTATAGCGTTCCATTTTGCAAATGTCAAACCGAGACATGAACATAAAAATAAAAATGAATGCTATCAAGGCGTATTTATACAGGTGATAGCACTAGAACAACAACAAATTCGGCGACAACAAAATACAAGCAATTTTTTGAATGGTGAGCCATACTGTCAAAGCAAAATATATGGGATTTGACAGTTTCGGTTAATGAAAAAAATTTCAGTCAGCTGGGCTCGTGCTATCACCTTTATAAATACGCCTTGAATGCTATTCTACCTTTCAAAGTCAAAGTAATTTGTAGTTCAAATTTAAAATTTTAAAAGGTCCTCCCTATACGTTATCACAACATCTTAATTTATAATTCTTTCGTAACTTTTCGATATCGAATTCCATGCATGTAATCTTTTGTTGATACCGGATGTCCAAAAATATAATTTAATTTATTTCGATTATTATATTCGAATATGTTAACAAAATCTACTTATTCCATCAAAAAAATGTAGTAGATTTAAAAAAAAATCAGAAAAAAAGATTTGGTTAACATATCTGTCTCTGAGATATGTATACATATACCCGATACACTTGTTTTATTTTCAGTAGGAACGAACCCCTTTTGCGATGTCTGTCCACGATTCCTCCCTGGCCTACGATATTTACCTAAAGTGTTATGTATCTATCATTCATTAAAATGCTATTCATTCAAAAAAAGATAGTTTTTGCGCCAAACATAAACAATTGCACAAAAAAAGATGTTCATTTTAAATTTTACGTTTGTATGTGTGTACGAGTACATACGTACATTGATGTATTTACTAGAAAAAATAAATAAATAAATAATAAATACAACACTTTTTTCTAAACAAAAAACATGAATACAAACATATGCGCATATGTATGTATAATTTTATATAAAGTACTCACATAGTGGAGCTAAATTTGCAATGATCGATCGAATTTGTTTATATTCTCCTAGGTGGCTAGTTTTGATGTCGCTACTTTTACTACTACACAATTGTGTGATTCCATCGAATCACGGTTACTTTATATTTCGAAGTAAAGATATGTTAAGTCAGAGTTTAATTTAGAGGGTTTTTTGAGAATGAACAAGATATAGGGGCGTTTAGTTCGACCGCATCGAATCGTATATACCCTCCACCATGAAATGCATTTCATATTATTATCGTTGAACAATATGGTTGGTTCTATATTTTGTGCAATTCATTGTAATTGCGAAATATTGAAAAAATAATTAATTGAAAGAGGTCGAAAAAATCACAAAAATACGTCAACATCGTCAACATTATACACAAAAAATTAAATATAAGGACCAATATTTTTTTTATTTCATCAGTGAGAGGCGTTTTTTAATTTGAAACGATTTCACACATTATAAGCCTAGATGGATCATTCGAACCCCCTACACTCAGAAAAATAGGATTCTTAAATCTGAGTAAAATCCATACTCCAATTTACTTTAACAATTTTACTCCAGTTTAGGTAAAATTTCCTTACGAGAAGGAAAATTAAATAGTACATTGAGTACATTTTCCTTATTTCAAAGTCAGAAAAAATAGTACATATACTCAAAATAGGGTAGTAAATTTACTTGAAAACATTTTATTGGATCTAGTAAAAACTTCTTACAATTAAGAATATTCATACTTGTGTGTCAGAAAATTTACTAGCGTTTAAGAAAAAAAAATAATGCAGAATTTTTTTGTGTGGAAAAATTCTATTTAGGAAGTTTTTACTTAAAAATGTGTTTATTACTTCAAATAAAATAAATTAATGTAATTAAATTTATGCCATGTTCCTCATACATTCAAGTATAAATGAACTTATAAAAATACTTCAGTGTGCTTAGAAAAATACTATTCATGTATTTTCCATGTATTCTCCAAAAAGCAATTCTCGTTCGTTAGCCGAAACATTCTTCATAAGTACTTCAAATAATCTCTAAATAATCACTGCGAAGGCGCCTACCTAGCCTGCGCAGCAGTCATGGTAAAATATCTCATCTCTTTATGGTATGAGTAAGATGAAACGTTTGAGAACTATACCATGTTGTCATTTTTCATATAAGTGTTGCATACACTGAAGCGAAATAATTTATTTCTATTATCAAGTATAGTCGTAGTCAGGCTGAATACAAATTTACTTGGTTTAAGGAAAATTTTAGTCAGGCTGAGTACAAATTTACTTGGTTTGAATATAAATTTACTTGACATGACTACAAATTTACATATTTTGAGTAATAATTTACTTGGACTGAGAAAAAATCGGAATAATTTTCCTCAGTTTGAGTATAAATTTATTTGATTTGAGTAAAATTTCTTAAAAATTTTCCTCAGATTAAATAAAGATTTACTTTATTTGAAGAAAAATGTTCCACAGTTTGAGTAAATTTTACTTGCTTTGAGGAAAAGTTGAACTGGAATCAAGTTCAAAGCATGTCCTAATTTCAAAGAAAAGTTTGTACTTGATGTGAGAAATTATTGCCTTAGCGCTATAGGAAGTTCAATTTTCCTTAGTTTTAGTACTTATTTACATAATCCGTGGCATACTATTTTCTGAGTGTAGGCTCATTTTCTACGGAACAAATAGTGCTTCCAATACTAAGCCTTTAGAGTACGACTTTGGAAAAAAAATATTTTGCTTGTCTATGCAGTCGGAGGAATGTAGCTGTTTAGTTGGTACCATTTTTATCCCTCTGTTCCCACTGTATCCCTTGAAAGTACGAATTTGGGTTTTTGTGTGTCAGATGAATGTATTCACCGAATTCCATGGTTCTAGCTGCAGCCATTTTGTTGGTACCATTTTTATTCCCTTTTTCCCATTTTACCCCCTTAAGAGTACGACTTTAGAAAATTTCTTTATTTTACGTGTACGTGTACACGCCGAATTTAATCATTCTAGCTGTAGCCGTTTAGTTGGTACCTCTGTTCCCATTGTATCCCTTGAAAAATTTGAAAAAAACCCTTTATTTTTCGCCGAATTTAATAATTCTAGCTGTAGCCGTTTAGTTGGTACCTCTGTTCCCATTGTATCCCTTGAAAGTACAAATTTGAAAAAAACCTTTATTTTTCGCCGAATTTAATTATTCTAGCTGTAGCCGTTTAGTTGGTACGTCTGTTCCCATTGTATCCCTTGAAAGTACAAATTTGGAAAAAACTCTTTATTTTTCGTGTCTACACAATCAGAGGAAAGTATAAACCGATTATTCTAGATGCAGCCGTTTGGTTGGTACCATTTTATCCCTCTATTCCTATTTTACCCCTTAAAAGTATGAATTTGGAAAAAATACTAAATAAAATAAATTATGTACGTACTCAATTATAGGGATGTACACACCGAATATCGGTACAGAATAAAATGAAACTTCCTGTTTTTCCTGGCCATTAAAAAATAGTGAATTTTATCATCATTGATATTTAAATATCTATACAAAAATTTGTTAAAAATAATATTTTTAAGATTTAGAAAAAAATCGATATAAGAATATTCAATTGCGTCTAAAAATGTATTTTTGATTAGAGTTAATTTATTATGAAAAAATCAGCGAAAGTTATTCATATTTGAGTAAAAATTTAATTTTAGACACTTTTTAAAAAATAAAAATGAAAAATAATCGGTAAAAAATCGGAGAAGATTGTGCTTTTTTTCTAATAGATTAAAGTTCAAACCACTTAGACACTTTTTAAAAAAATAAAATAAATGAGAAGATTTTGCTTGTTTCTAATAGATTAAAGTTCAACCTAAATTATTATGAAAAAATGTCAAGAAGTGAAATGATCTATATGATGTAAGTTGACTATAACACAATCCACAGTCAAAGGTAATTATGATGATTACAAATATTGCGAATATCACGTTCACATAGAAATAGTAGCTTTAGAAAGTTCAAACCAATTTATTTTAAAAAAATTCACCGATTTTATGATGTTTTTCGTGGCCATCAAAAATAGGGAATTTTTCTAATATTCATTATTAAAATTTAAATATTCCTATAGAAATTTATTAAAAATAATATTTTTAATATTTAGAAAAAATCATTATAAGAATATTCAAATCCGTCTATAAATATATTTTTGAACAATATTTTCCCACAACTACTCACGAATTTTTGAAAACTTCAAATAAAAAAAAAATCGGAAAAGATTTTTAATAGATTCGACTTCAAACTAAATAAACTAAGCTATGCTTTTTTCTTGACCATCAAAAATTTGGTAATTTTTCAATTATTCATCATTCAAATTTAAACATATATAAATTAATTAAAAATATTAATAAATAATAATAAAAGAACCAGCTATTCAGAAATTGTAAGGATTCAATTCCGTCTAAAAAAATATTTTCGTACAACTGCTCACGAATATTCAATTTCGTCAAAAATGTATTTTTGATTACTAATTATAAGGAGAAAAAATCAGCGATAGTAATTCATATTTGAGTAAAGATTTAATTTTAGACGCTTTTTAAAAAATAAAAAAAAGAGAATCGGAAAAAATCGGTGAAGATTTTGCTCTTTATATAATAGATTAAAGAGCAAACTAATCTTTTTCCTGGTTATCAAAAAATTGGGAATTTTTTTATTATTCATAAAATTTAAATATTCATAAAATTTAAATATTCATATATTAAAAATAATATTTTTAAGATTTAGAAAAACATCAAAATCATTATAAGAATATTCAATTCCGTCTAAAAATGTATTTTTTAATAATATTTTACCACAGCTACTGCCGAATTTTTAAAAATTAAACATATAAAAATGAATTAAAAATGATATTTAAGGATTTAGAAAAGATTCAAAATTCCTACCACTCCTCAGCTATTCAGAAATTGTAAGGCTATTCAATTCCAAAAAAAAAAATTTGAAAAATAATTTTTGAAAAATATTTTCGTACAACTGCTCACGAATATTCAATTTCGTCTAAAAATGTATTTTTGATTTATTATGAGAAAAAATCAGCGAAAGTAATTCATGTTTGAGTAAAAATTTAATTGGGAATTTTCTATTATTTATCTATAAAATATATAAAAATTAATTTGAAATGTTTTTAAGATTTAGAAAAAAAATCAAAATCATTATAAGAATATTCAATTCCGTCTAAAAAGGTATTTTTGAATAATATTTTACCACATCTACTGCCGAATTTTTGAGTAAAATATAAAAAATAAAAAATTTGAGAAGATTTTGCCTTTTTCTAATAGATTGAAGTAGAAACTAAATTATTATGAAAAAACCCGAATTTTAGATGTTTTTTCATGGCCATCAAAAATTGGGAATTTTTCCAATATTCATTATTAAAATAGAAATATTCATATAGAAATTTATTAAAGATAATATTTTTAAGATTTTGAAAAAAAATCAAAATCATTATAAGAATATTCAATGTTGTCTAGAAATGTATTTTTGAACAATATTTTTCCACAACTGCTCACGAGATTTTGTTTTTTTATGAAAAAATGTCTATAAAAAAATTACCGACTAATGTTTTTTCATGGCCATCAAAAAATGAGAATTTTTCAATTATTCATCTTTAAAATTTAAATATATAAAAACAATTAAAAACAATATTTTCAAGATTTAGAAAAAATCAAGATTCGTAGCACTACTTAGCTATTCACAAACTATACGACTATTCAATTCCGTATTACAACAACTACTCACGAAAGAAACTACAAAATCAATTTATTTTACATAAAAATTTAACGGACCTTTTGCTAAAATTATTTTTCAAAATATAAAAATAGGACCACATTTTCTGAAGGGTGATTAACATTCGATTAAGTCTTTACATTGGCCTTTATGTATTTATAAAACTCTCTTTTCCTGGCTCAGTTTGACTCAATTTGTTAACAAATTTGCATGTAAATTGGACACCAGCCACAAATACAACAAATGCTCGAGAACAGACTGACAACACCAATGTTTTTGTTTTTAAATAAATAATGCAAACTTTTAAGTGCATTTTTTTCTTCTTTCTTTCTTAAAAATCATACATTGCACAAAAAACTAACTCCATTATATTTTGCTGATTTTTCCAATTTTAAAAGTGTGGGAACCAAAGTAATTTAATAATAATAACAGCGATGGCAAAAAAATTGTATTGTGTTTTTTGTGTTGTTTTCGTTTCGTTTTGGGGTTATAGTTTCATAATAATGGGAAAAAGTGAAACGTAAAAAGATTTGCAATGACAATGTTTTAAAATTAAATGCACGTTTAGTGCACGTTTTTCAAAAGGATTTGTAATTGAAGCTTGTTCAGACAAGCTGATGATGGTCAATTTGCTAAGCAAGTACACTCAAAAAAGGTCAATAGAAGAGCCTGGTTTTTGTTTTGAAATTAAATTAAATCAAAAGGGTGATAATCCCCGACACGCAGCCAATTAAGGTTAACAATGTGTGTACATCGCAATATTGAATATACTGTCAAAGGGGTGTTGCCAATGGAAGTGATAGCGAGAGTGTAGTGGGAGGGTGTGCATGTAAAACTTACAGAAAACACCCCAAGTTTTGCTGTAGCAAGAAGTATGCGTCTGAATTTCTCAGCTATTCAGTTTCAAGAAGTGAAATGATCATATGATGGAAGTTGACTATAGCACAATCCACAGTCAGAGGTACACTCAAAGGAATTTGTCAGTAAAAGAAAGTCTGCCGTAAGAGCAGATTTTCTGCTGAAAAAGAGATTGCAGATTTGTATCTGCTGAAATAGTAAACAGCTGTTTGTTGTCTTTTGCAATAAAGAAACAACGTTTTCTTGAAACTTTAAGCATATGTCCAGAACAATATAGTCAGTTAACAAATTTATTAACAACACTTTTTAAAATAAATGTTATTATTGTGATTGTCTTTTTAATGCTACGCATATTGCCCCAAGCTAATGTAAAACGAAATTAGTTTTCGCCGTCAATCTGAAAGGCTTTTAAATTATAAACTGCTTATTTTTTATCTAATTTTATAATTTAATTATCAGCAGCCATTTTTAGCAGACTGCAAACACTTTAGCAGTGTGAATGCTGAGCAAGTTTGCAGAAAAACTGCTGTTATGGCAGAAAAACTGATGTAATAGCAGAAAATTGCCTGTTGATAGGCAGCAGACATTCGCTGCTGTTAATAACAGACTTTTTACTTTTAAGTGTAATTATGATGATTACAAATATTACGAATTTCAAGTTCACATAGAAATATAGGTTTTAGGAAAATTCAGGAAAAATATTATTTTTTTCGAAAAAAATTGATTTAAGAAAAAAGAAATAGCCCAACAACAAAAAATGGAAACAAAAAATTAGTTTTATTTTTTAATAGCCAACATTCTATATGAGAAAATAACGTCTATATGAGTCATTCCATGTCAAGCGGTACAGTTTTTGACCTCGATAGCTGCGATTGTTTTGAATGTTTGTGTATGTATTCTTCTCATAAAAAGATTGTATACGTATTTTTGGAAAAAATGAAAATTTTTTTTCACTAGTTATGACTAGTGTTTGGGGTCCGGGAATTCCCGAATCGTTTTCCGTCCAAATTTTTCCGGGAATTCCCGGGAAAAAAATTTCAATTTCCCGGGAATACGGGAAATATAAAAAAAATAATTTTTTTATTATGTTCATCAATAATTTAATGTTACTATATAAATTGGAATTTTTAGATGTATTAAAAATTCATATATGTATTTACATTACTACAAACAAAACTTTTTAAATTCGCTAAATAGCCATTTTATGCGAAACCCAGCTAGGGGAATAAAAACTTTTTGTGAGGCTATTTGCAGGATCTTTATTGTGAAATAAAAATATCATGCCGACAATACTATGGCTTACATAATATAAAGTTTCTTGCTTTTCTAGAAGAATCGAGGTGAACATATTCTTCAAGAACAATTTACTTTACATATGTAGCCAGAAGGAAATTGTCTAAAAATAGGAATACAATAAAAATTGTTCGCCTGGAAACTTTCAAGATAAATCTAATAGGAATATAAATATATGCTACGGTGTATTTAAATGGCCCTTTGTAAGAATTAATGACTGGACTATTTCAATATTTTTATTTTTTGTGAATTTATTAATATAATATTAATTTTTTAATGTTTCTATTGTTTTTACAGTTTAGAATATTCCCCCCTGTTTCTATAAAATATTTTTGTCTCCAGACGAATGAATATTCTAAATTAAATGCGTCATAACATTCTCCGTCATATGAGTTATTTGTTTCCTTAATCGTTTTCAATTTTGAACCTAGTGTAGGTGTCAGTCACTCCTGCGATATAAATGTCCAATTCTGACGATTAGTCTACAATTTTTCAAGTTTATAATGAGAAAATTTAATTTATAATCGGAATATGTAAGTTCACGATGAGAAATGTAAATTCATAATAGGAGCATGATAATTCATAATCAGCACTGTAAATTCGTAATGTGAAATGTAAATTCATATTGAGAAATATATGTGTTTCTACGAAAATATCCATAGTAAAACGTACATACATAGCTTCGATTATAAATTTTAGAGTTCCTGATTATGAATTTATATTTTATGAATATGTATTCCTGAATAAGAATTTATATTTTCTCATTATCAATTTGGATTTTCTCATTTTGTATTTATATATCTCATTATCAATTTGTATGTTCTTATTATGAATAAGAATAAGAATAATAAAGTACGATTTTACAATCCCAACCGATCTACGACTATAAGACGTATTTATGCTAAATTTGGACGTCCTAGCGCCTTTCGTTTAGATGCTAGCGTGATTTCAATAGACGGTCGGACTTATTGTCTTAGAATTTTATTACGATCAATAAAATATATATATATATATATATATATATATATATATATATATATATATATATATATATATATATATATATAATTTTAGGGTCTCAGTTTTTTAATTTTTGGTTAAAATTTTGTCTGTTTTTGACAGATATGTGCTGATGCTAATAAAACTATTCATATTTTTTTCTCAATATTTCCTTGGCTTATTTCCAACATCATCATCAGCTGAATTTTTATTTTTCTTGAAAAAGAAAATCTTACCTTTAATAACTTAATCTAAATCGGTAAATTTGAATTTCAACGGTATGACACAGGCTTTCATGAAATATGTTCTAAAAGCATTCTCCGTCGAATAGTTGAACTCCATTTTGAAATTGCGCACAATATTGGCCAGCGTTATTTCCAATTCCAAATCGACCACACGTTTGCCCACACAAGAACGCGGTCCAAAGCCGAAGGGCAAGAATATAAATGGATTGATATTTTTCACCGAAAAATCATCATCGATTTCCCCATCTCCCGAGCGCAACCAACGTTCGGGCATAAATTCCTTGGGCCGGGGGAAATAGCATTCCTCGTGCAGCAACATATTGGAGGCCATAAAGACATTGCTGCCCTTGGGTACCTGATAACCACTGAGGCATAAATCCATGCCGGTGGTTCGTAGATTGCCAAAGACCACGGGGTAAAGGCGTATCGCCTCCTTAATGCAGGCCCTTAAATAGGGTAAGTTTTTCATATTTTCCATGGTGAATTTGCTCGTTTTACCAATATTGCTTAGTATTTCTTGGCGTAGCTTTTGCTGTTTCTCGGGATTTGTGGCCATGCACAGAAGAACAGCTGCCAGCACAGTTGAGGTAACCTCCACACCACCCATCAGCATATCGATGGCCATAATGATGGCAATTTTACGATCGATTTTCAACAATTTCTCCAAAACGCTCTTCTCCTCACCGCCGTTCTTCGCCAGGCGCTGCAATGTCTCCTCGATATATTTATAGCAGATGTCGAAAACTGTGTCCATGGATTTTTCGAAACGCTTATAGGCGGGCGTTTTCACATATTTATAGATCGACGGCTGTATGCCCAAATCGTAGAATGAATTGCTGAAAGACAATACATTATCAAAGAGGGTTTGGGCTTCCGGTGAGTGGGACTGGTTGCGTATTAGACCCATTTCTTTGTCCAAAGCAATGATGACAACAGATTCGAAAGACAAACGATTAATGTCGGTCAAAAAGTTGCCGGGTACTTCTAGGCTCAGGGGATCGCGTATTTCGCGGATTCTAGAAAAAATGGAAATAAATAGGCAAGATTTGTAGTTATATATAATTCTATATATTTCAATATAAGGGCTATAGTTAGGTTTTTATACCATGTGTAGAGCTTTAGCTCTCTACACCATTTTCAATGGTAATTCAAAAGACACCATTTGAAATTCAGAAACATCACTTGAATTTCAAAAATTTCATTTGAAATTCAAAAAATATCAATTGAAATTCAAAATTTGTCATTTGTAATTCAAAAGGCATCATTTGAAATTAAAAAGACATCATATGAATTTCAAAAGACGTCATTTGAAATTCAAGACTCGCCATTGGAATTTCAAATAATATTTTTTGAATTTCAAGTGATGTCTTTTGAATTACAATTGAAAATAGTGTAGTTTAAACTACACTACAAATGGAATTTTTGAAATTCAAAACAATTTCAAATGGAATAATTTTTGAATTTCAAATGATGTCTTTTAAATTTCAAATGAAGAGTTTGGAATTTCAAATGATGTCTTTTGAATTTCAAATAGTGTCCTTTGAATTCCAAAATTCAAAAGACATCATTTGAATTTCAAAAGACGTCATTTGAAATTCAAGACTCGTCATTGGAATTTCAATTAATATTTTTTGAATTTCAAGTGATGTCTTTTGAATTACAATTGAAAATGGTGTAGTTTAAACTACACTACAAATGGAATTTTTGAAATTCAAAACAATTTCAAATGGAATAATTTTTGAATTTCAAGTGATGTCTTTTAAATTTCAAATGAAGAGTTTTGAATTTCAAATTGTGTCTTTTGAATTTCAAATAGTGTCCTTTGAATTCCAAAATTCAAAAGACATCATTTGAATTTCAAAAAACGTCATTTTAAATTCAAGACTCGTCATTGGAACTTCAATTATTATTTTTTGAATTTCAAGTGATGTCTTTTGAATTACAATTGAAAATGGTGTAGTTTAAACTACACTACAAATGGAATTTTTGAAATTCAAAACAATTTCAAATGGAATAATTTTTGAATTTCAAATGATGTCTTTTAAATTTCAAATGAAGAGTTTTGAATTTCAAATGGTGTCTTTTGAATTTCAAATAGTGTCCTTTGAATTCCAAAATTCAAAAGACATCATTTGAATTTCAAAAAACGTCATTTTAAATTCAAGACTCGTCATTGGAATTTCAATTATTATTTTTTGAATTTCAAGTGATGTCTTTTGAATTACAATTGAAAATGGTGTAGTTTAAACTACACTACAAATGGAATTTTTGAAATTCAAAACAATTTTAAATGGAATAATTTTTGAATTTGAAATGTCTTTTAAATTTCAAATGAAGAGTTTTGAATTTGAAATGATGTCTTTTGAATTTCAAATAGTGTCCTTTGAATTCCAAAATTCAAAAGACATCATTTGAATTTCAAAAGACGTCATTTGAAATTCAAGACACGTCATTGGAATTTCAATTAATATTTTTTGAATTTCAAGTGATGTCTTTTGAATTACAATTGAAAATGGCGTAGTTTAAACTACACTACAAATGGAATTTTTGAAATTCAAATGATGTCTTTTAAATTTCAAGTGAAGCGTTTTGAATTTCAAATGATGTGTTTTGAATTTCATATAGTGTCCTTTGAATTCCAAATGACGAGATGGAATTTTTGAATTTCAACTGATATTTTTTGAATTTCAAATGGTGTCTTTTGAATTACAATTGAAGTGAAAAAGTCTCCCCTTAATTTCATAGTGTGCCTACCTTTGTATGAATTCTTTGTTGACTTTTTGCATTGGATCTATGTAAAGCCCCGTATTTCTTGGCTGCATTAGAACGGGATTAACAATATGACGAAATTTACCCCATTGTTTGCCACTGAAAAATATTAAAATATAATTAACATTCTATCATATGTGTCGGTTAGAATGAAAGTGGTCTAAGTCAAAAATCAAAAAAAAAATTGAGATATGCCAATTTTTCTCAGATCTCTAATTTAAGAACTTTTATTTTTGACATTTATAAAAAATATACCGTTAAAATGTCATTTCCTCTTTTATGCTCACCAAAATTGTCTTTAGTGTTAGTTTGAAAGTGGTTTAAGTCATTGATGTGTGGTGATGTAAACAAAAAAAATATTTATAAAGTCCACACTCCAAGTGATTCAGATAATTTGAATATATGAATGAAATTATTTGAAAAGAAAATAATAATTTCAATACATATTTTTATTTTTTTTTAAATAAAATATTTTGTGTTTCTTTTATTTTTGGTAAGGAAATGTTACTTTTGGAAATAAAAATATTTTTGTTTTTTTTTTCAATTTTTCAGACGGCTGTCGATTTTCGTAGAAGTCCAGTAATATTACAGGAAAATATATATTTTTTTAATATAGTCAAACCAAACCAAATACAAATATTTAAAAAATAATTTTAAGTCATTGATGTGTGGTGATGTAAACAAAAAAAAAAATATTTATAAAGTCCACACTACAAGTGATTCAGATAATTTGAATATATGAATGAAATTATTTGAAAAGAAAATAATAATTTCAATACATATTTTTATTTTTTTAAATAAAAAATTTTGTGTTTCTTTTATTTTTGGTAAGGAAATATTACTTTTGGAAATAAATTTTTGTTTTATTTATTTTTTTTTTTTCAATTTTGAGACGGCTGTCGATTTTCGTAGAAGTGCAGTAATATTACAGGAAAATATATATTTTTTTAATATAGTCAAACCAAAACAAATACAAATATTTAAAAAATAATTTTAAGTCATTGATGTGTGGTGATGTAAACAAAAAAAATATTTATAAAGGCCACACTCCAAGTGATTCAGATAATTTGAATATATGAATGAAATTATTTGAAAAGAAAATAATAATTTCAATACATATTTTTATTTTTTTTAAATAAAATATTTTGTGTTTCTTTTATTTTTGGTAAGGAAATAAAAATATTTTTTTTTATTTATTTTTTTTTTTTTCAATTTTGGGACGGATGTAGATTTTCGTAGAAGTGCAGTAATATTACAGGAAAATATATATTTTTTAAAATACCCAAACCAAAACAAATACAAATATTGCAAAAACAATTTTATAAATAAATATAAAATGTTTACTATTTCAAACCACGCTTACAAGACAAGATTACCAAAAAACAAATATTTTGCGAGTCTATTCAGTCAGAGGAATGTATACACCGAATTCCATGGCCATTTGGTACCATTTATATCCCATTTTTCATATTTTACCCCCTTAAGAGAACGACTTTCTAAAATCTATTTATTTTACGTGTCTACGGATGTATACATCATTCATCATTCTAGTAAGTCGTTTAGTTGGTACTATTTTTATCCCGCTATTCCCATTTTATCCCTTAAAAGTACGAATCTGGAAAATTTTGGTACCATTTATATCCCCTTTTTCATATTTTACCCCTTTAAGAGTACGACTTTCTAAAATCTATTTATTTTACGTGTCTACGCAATAAGAGGGATGTATACATCATTCTAGTAAGTCGTTTAGTTGGTACTATTTTTATCCCGCTATTCCCATTTTATCCCTTAAAAGTACGAATCTGGAAAATTTTGGTACCATTTTTCATATTTTACCCTCTTAAGAGTACGACTTTCTAAAATCTATTTATTTTACATGTCTACGCAATAAGAGGGATGTGCACCTCATTCATCATTCTAGTAAGTCGTTTAGTTGGTACTATTTTTATCCCGCTATTCCCATTTTATCCCTTAAAAGTACGAATCTGGAAAATTTTGGTACCATTTATATCCCCTTTTTCATATTTTACCCCCTTAAGAGTACGACTTTCTAAAATCTATTTATTTTACGTGTCTACGCAATAAGAGGGATGTATACATCAATCATCATTCTAGTAAGTCGTTTAGTTGGTTTTATTTTTATCCCACTATTCCCATTTTATCCCTTAAAAGTACGAATCTGGAAAATTTTGGTACCATTTATATCCCCTTTTTCATATTTTACCCCCTTAAGAGAACGACTTTCTAAAATCTATTTATTTTACGTGTCTACGGATGTATACATCATTCATCATTCTAGTAAGTCGTTTAGTTGGTACTATTTTTATCCCGCTATTCCCATTTTATCCCTTAAAAGTACGAATCTGGAAAATTGTGGTACCATTTATATCCCCTTTTTCATATTTTACCCCTTTAAGAGTACGACTTTCTAAATTCTATTTATTTTACGTGTCTACGCAATAAGAGGGATGTACACATCATTCATCATTCTAGTAAGTCGTTTAGTTGGTACTATTTTTATACCGCTATTCCCATTTTATCCCTTAAAAGTACGAATCTGGAAAATTTTGGTACCATTTATATCCCCTTTTTCATATTTTACCCCCTGAAGAGTACGACTTTCTAAAATCTATTTATTCTACGTGTCTACGCAACAAGAGGGATGTACACATCATTCTAGTAAGTCGTTTAGTTGGTACTATTTTTATCCCGCTATTCCCATTTTATCCCTTAAAAGTACGAATATGAAAAAAAACGCTTTTATATTATGTATCTACTCAATTAGAGGAATGTACACACCGAATTTTGTGTTTCTAGCAGTTGTCGTTTGATGTGTACCCTTTTTGGCCCACGAATAAAAATCCCCTTGTGGTGCACGTTTTTGTTATACCCAATATCAAGTAAGTTCAAGCAGATATATTGAAAAAATGTGCTTAAATACTCTAAAATATTAGGGAACTTTATGAGTATTTTTAGTCCTTGTGAGAGAAAAAAGTTTGCCTTTGGGCCGATTTCGCCCACTTTCAATCCGAAATGATCTACGACTATAAGACGCATTTATGTAAAATTTGGACGTCCTAGCTCCTTGCGTTTAATTGCTAGCGTGCTGTCAACAGACGGACGGACGGACATGGCTAGATTGTCTTAGAATTTTATGACGATCAAGAATATATATACTGTATAGGGTCTCATGTCGATATTTCAAGGTGTTACAAACGGAATGACAAAGTTAGTATACCCCCATCCTGGAAGTGGAGGGTTTTAAAAGCATTTAGTGCGGCTGGGCCGAATCTTATATACCCTCCAACATGGAGTGTGATCCACAGTATTACCGGCCGATTAGAGGCGGTTGACTTTAGATAGAAATGCAGAACCATATGGAAAATTATGATATTTTGTTTGTACATTGCGATATTGGATTACTATTTCAAATTACAAGGTGCAGTTATGAACTGTTTTAAATAAATTGTGAAGCTTCAGTATTATTGGGAGGGCCATTTAACATTTTAAATTTCAACTGCCGATTACTTTGACTTTGAAAGGTAGAATAATATTCATTTTTCCATGCTTTATATAAGGTTACTTTCTATATATGTTTGTGTGCCACAAAATTTGAAATCAATTTTTGAAAGCTTTTTTCTCAACCAATTTTGCTCAAATTTTGCACACTTAATCATTTTCGATGACAATACAAGGAAATGGAAAAATTTGACCAATTGGACAAAGGGGCGTGGCACCTCCCATACAAAGTTAAAACCTATTATTGAATATTGTCAGTTCTATGACACCTAGAGTGCTGAAATTTTGTGTAAGTGCATCTAGCATCAATGTGCATAGCTGTGCCAAAAATGGGCGGTATTGGAAAAGTGGGCGTGGAACCTCCCATACGAAGTTAAAACCTATTATTGAATATTGTCAGTTCTATGACACCTAGAATGCTGAAATTTTGTGTAAGTGCATCTAGCATCAATTCGCATAGTTGTGCCAAAAATGGGCGGTATTGGAAAAGTGGGCGTGGCATCTCCCATACGAAGTTAAAACGTATTATTGAATATTGTCAGTTCTATGACACCTAGAGTGCTGAAATTTTGTGTAAGTGCATATACCATCAATGTGCATAGTTGTGCCAAAAAGGGGCGGTATTGGAAAAGTGGGCGTGGCACCTCCCATACGAAGTTAAAACCTATTATCGAATATTGTCAGTTCTATGACACCTAGAGTGCTGTAATTTTGTGTAAGTGCATCTAGCATCAATGTGCATAGTTGTGCCAAAAATGGGCGGTATTGGAAAAGTGGGCGTGGCATCTCCCATACGAAGTTAAAACATATTATTGAATATTGTCAGTTCTATGACACCTAGAGTGCTGAAATTTTGTGTAAGTGCATATACCATCAATGTGAATAGTTGTGCCAAAAAGGGGCGGTATTGGAAAAGTGGGCGTGGCACCTCCCATACGAAGTTAAAACCTATTATCGAATATTGTCAGTTCTATGACACCTAGAGTGCTGAAATTTTGTGTAAGTGCATCTAGCATCAATTCGCATAGTTGTGCCAAAAATGGGCGGTATTGGAAAAGTGGGCGTGGCATCTCCCATACGAAGTTAAAACCTATTATTGAATATTGTCAGTTCTATGACACCTAGAGTGCTGTAATTTTGTGTAAGTGCATCTAGCATCAATGTGCATAGTTGTGCCAAAAATGGGCGGTATTGGAATAGTGGGCGTACCACCTCCCATACGAAGTTAAAACATATTATTAAATAGTGTCAGTTCTATGACACGTATAGTGCTCAAATTTTGTGTGATTGTACAAAGGGGCGTGGTACCTCCCATACAAACCACAAATTAAAAATCTATTATTTCTGCTCCTGATAACGGTATTTGAACAAAATTTGGTACGTCGGTTTGGTGTGGATTTTTTAAGTGCTGCTGCAAATATGGGCGGGATTGTACAAAGGGGTGTGGTACCTCCCATACAAACCACAAATTAAAAATCTATTATTTCTGCTCCTGATAACGGTATTTGAACAAAATTTGGTACGTCGGTTAGGTGTGCATTTTTTAAGTGCTGCTGCAGATATGAGCGGGAATGGACAAATGGGCGTGGTACCTCCCATACAAACCACAAATTAAAAATCTATTATTTCTGCTCCTGATAACGCAGTAATTTTTCCTTCTACAAAAGATAACTAAAAAAGAATTTCTAGGCCCAATAGAATTCTGCTTGCATAAAGCATGGATTTGAAAAAAAAAATTTTTTTGATTTACTATTATTTTTGTTTTCACGTTTAAGTTTGACATTTGCAAAATGGGACGCTATGAGCTCGAACAAAATTGGGAAATATTAAAAACTTACTTCCAAAGTAGTGAGTGTTTAACGCAAACTGTAAGAAATTTACGTGGGAAATTTTCGACAATAGATCGGTCCTCAGTTCAGCCTTCATGAAGCTCATTTTCACCTCGGTGGCTATGTCCATAAGCAAAATTGCCGTATATGGGGCTCAGAGAACCCACATCTGACTATTGAGAAGCCAATGCATCCACAAGGAGTCACTGTTTGGTGTGGATTTTGGTCTGTACTGAAAAATTGGGTTGATCGGATGGGGTACGGCCGAGGTAGTCATAGCAATGATATTGTATGGCATCTGGCATTTGTAAATCGACCTTATCTCATGGGCTATTAATTTATTAAAAAATATCATCACTTTTTTTTACTTACTTGCCCGCCACTCCCAGATACTCATCATCGTACAATTTATCCTTTCTGGATAGACGATAATATGTGACGACTTCACTGCCCGGTCTTATCGGATATTGACCCTCCGTACGGAATACCTTAGCATAATCATCCAGATTGAAAGTGATCAAATTTGAATTTTGACCAAAAATGCCGGGCATTAGGAAAATGTTGCCATATCGTTGACGGCACATTTTCAAGACATCATCGAATGGCAATCCATGAAAATCGCCGCCTTTCATAAAACCACGAAACATTTGAAATTTTGAAGGTCCCGGCACTGATTTGTAAGGTTTTGCCTGCTGCCATTCCTGTTGCAATCCCTCAAAAAAGGTAGAGGTATCGGGGGATGATTGATTGGTCTGTAAAAGAAATTGATATAGAATAGAATATAATGTGTTTCTTGTAAATATTTGTGTAACCTTAACATTCGCCACTGTGGAATATTTTTTAGATAGCCCCCACCATAATAGATTCAGATTATAGCGTTGTCGCAGCATCTTCTTTTCCCGAATTTTTGGTTGTTTTGTAAAGAATTTTTGCCGCAGTTTGTATAGAGCAGCTCTCCGGCCGAAAATCACATTCAAACTGAGTAAACCACATAATCTATTTACGCTCATTGCGCCGTTATTCAATTAAGTCGCTTCACGTTTTGAGTTTTTTTTTAATTGAATAATTCTGAGAGCGACCTACACCTATACTCGTGAGAGCTAGCTGTGTTGTCCCAACCAATGTCGTATCAGGGGGCCACAATCAAAATAAGCGCATTGTTAAGCCGACAATAGGCGAGTTTTATTTGTGACAACATAAATGAGACGATCGATTTTGAAATGTCCAATTTGTATTTGTACTTCTGAAGAAGGAAAGCTGTATTATAGCTATGTCACACTGCATGCGAAATCTAGCAGAAGTGACATAAGTTTGATTTTCAAATGTCAAATTTGTAAATCGACCTTATAGCCTTGTCACACTGCATGCGAAATCTAGTTTAAATGACATAAGCTCGATTTTCAAATGTCAAATTTGTAGAGCATCTGACATTTGCAAATCGACCTTATGTCATATTGTCAGTATGACAAAGCTATTATGTAATTTCAGCTAGATTTCGCATGTAGTGTGACAAGGCTATTGCCCAATTTACAAAAAAAAATATAAAATTGTACACACTAGGTCTGAATAGGCTATCAAACAGCAGGCGAAATCTAGCTGAAATGACATAAGGTCGATTTACAAATGTCAGATCCCATAGAAATTTAACATTTGAAAATCGACCTTATGTAATTTCAACCATAAATAGATAAATTTCACATGAAATCTGAAAAGGCTATAAATCGATTGATTTCGCATGCAGTTTGATAGGCTATTCAGACTGCAGCCGAAATCCAGCTCATATGAGGATCCTCCCTAGTGTTTACAATTTCATATTTTTTGAAAATCGGATAATACAGCTTTATTTGCCTTCTTCAAAAGTACAAATTTGCAAACTTTCATTTAAATCGGAGAACTTAAACAAATTTTCTGTTCAGTTTCACGTGGACGCATATAGGCTCGTTTACACACTATGCTTTATTGTCCTATTAGGCACGTTGATGCTAAACCGATATCGTCAAACTTTTGAGTTTATCGAAAACCTCAAAAAATCCAGTTATAGATCAGACGCAACGATTTTAGTCTCACGTGTATGTATGATTTAGTTGTAATTTAGTGTAAAATTTTGCTTTGTCATTGTTGTGTAGTCTCTGTTAGTTTGACAACATATGTATGTACATATATATATACATTTTGATGTGTGCATTCGTTATCAGAAAATGCTTTATTCGTATCAAATCAAGAGCGAAACTGGACTATTTATTACAAAGCATTTGCGGACGCTCATTCAGTTTGTTTTGATTTTCAGCAAAACAGGCCGCCAACGTCGGACCAACTTTGCAAGTCATTGTTTTCCACTAAAATGCTATCAAAAATAATTATAAGACAACGCCAGAATCTTAATAATATATGGTTTTATAAGAAATATTCAACAGCTGTTAATGTTAAGGTAGGTGAGAAATATTTGTTATTTTATTAATAAGATTTCTCTTCTTACAATTCAGTTAATTTTATACTTAAATCAATGAAATAATATCAAATGACCAATACTAATAGTCTTGTCACACAATCTAGATGAAATGACATAAGATACATTTACAAATGTCAAATCCCAAACAAATTTGACATTTAAAAATCGACCTTATGTCATTTCAAGCTGAAATCGATTGATTTCGCATACAGTGTGACAAAGCTATAAGGAAAGTTTAAGTTATAGCCCTTTCAGACTGCATGCCAAATCAAACGATTTTAGCTTGAAATGACAACAGGTCGATTTACAAATGTCAAATTTGTATGGGATCTGACTTTTGTAAATCGCCTTGTCACACAATCTAAATTAAATGACATAAGGTCCATTTACAAATGTCAAATCCCATACAAATTTGACATTTGAAAATCGACCTTATGTTATTTGAAGCTGAATTCGATACATTTCGCATGCAGTGTGACAAAGCTATAAGGAAAGTTTAACTTATAGCCCTTTCAGACTGCATGCGAAATCAATCGATTTTTGCTTGAAATGACATGAGGTCTATTTACAAATGGCAAATTTATATGGGATCTGACTTTTTTAAATCGACCTTATAGCCTTCTCAGACTGCATGCGAAATCTAGCATAAATGGCATAAGGTCGATTTACAAATGTCAGATCCATTACATGCGAAATCAATCGATTTTTGCTTGAAATGACATGAGGTCTATTTACAAATGGCAAATTTGTATGGGATCTGACTTTTGTAAATCGACCTTATAGCCTTGTCAGACTGCATGCGAAATCTAGCATAAATGGCATAAGGTCGATTTACAAATGTCAGATGCCATACAAATTTGACATTTGTAAATCGACCTTATATCAATTCTGCTAGATTTCGCATGCTGTCTGAAAAGGATAAACCTATAATTAATAATTATTAATAATTAATAATAATAAAATAGACTTTGTCAATTTTTGTGATTCCCCTTTAGCTTGATCAATTGTCTTTGGAAAAGCCCTATGTCAGCGATTTGCAACGGGAATGGCAACACTCCAAACCTTTCAAATCGTTGCCGGGACCTACGAAATTTCAAATGTTTCGTGGTTTCCTAAAAGGTGGCGATTTCCATGGCAAATCTTTCGAAGAGGTTATGCGAATTTGCCGTGAACGTTATGGCGATATCTATTTGTTGCCCGGAATGTTTGGCCAAAATACCAATTTGATTACCTTCAATGTGGATGATTATGAGAAGGTATTCCGCACGGAGGGTACCTATCCGGTACGTCCGGGTAATGAAATTATCTTTGAATATCGTCTAACTAGAAAGGATGATTTATATGACGAAGGAAATCTGGGTGTGGCAGGAAAGTAAGTGTACATGAAATTTTATTTTCATTGGATTAATATGTATGTATTTGCTTCTTCTCTCAGCGGCGCACAATGGGGCAAATTTCGCCATGCTGTAAATCCTGTACTAATGCAACCGAAAAATACCGTGCTCTATATAGATCCAATGCAAAAAGTCAATGGTGAATTCATTAAAAGGTACTTGACATTTAAAAGCCAGGGTATTCTTTTTAATTAAATCTATTTTATATTTAGAATTCGCCAAATTCGCCATCCCTCCACTTTAGAAGTTCCCGGCAATTTCCTCTCCGAAATCCAGCGTTTGTCTTTTGAATCGGTGGCCGTCATTGCTTTGGACAAAGAACTGGGCCTTGTACGCAACGATGCCCCCCTACCGGAAGCTGAAGAACTATTCAGTAATTTGCAGACTTTCAGTAAATCCTTCTATGATTTGGGCATAAAACCCTCGATTTATAAATACGTGAAGACGCCCACATACCAGCGCTTCGTGAAATCTATGGATACTATGACCAATATATGCCGTAAATTTGTCGACGAAACTTTGCAGCGTATCGAGCAGCGGGGCGAAGTGGGTGAGGGCAAGAGTGTTTTAGAACAACTAGTAAAAATCGATCGGAGAATTGCTTTAATTATGGCCGTTGACATGTTAATTGGTGGTGTCGAAGCGACAACATCAACTCTCTCGGCGGTGTTACTGTGTGTGGCCACAAATCCGGAGAAACAGCAAAAACTCCGCGAGGAGATACTAGCTGCCGTGGGCAAAACGGAAAGATTCACCATGGCCAATATGAAAAATCTACCCTATTTGAGGGCCTGCATTAAAGAGGCGATGCGTACCTATCCGATTTTGTTCGGTAATGTACGAGCTACCGGCCACGATTTGAGCTTGAGTGGTTACCAAATACCCAAGGGCACCAATATCTTCATGGTTTCCAATATGTTGCTGAAAGAGGAGCGCTATTTCCCTAAACCTCAGGAATTTATGCCCGAGCGGTGGTTACGTTCTGGTGGTGGGGAAGGGGATTCCGCGAAAAATATCAATCCCTTTATATTTTTGCCCTTCGGTTTTGGGCCACGTTCGTGTGTGGGCAAACGTTTAGTTGATTTGCAGCTGGAAATAACGCTGGCCAACATTGTGCGCAATTTCCATATGGAATTCAACTATTCGACGGAAAATGCTTTTCAGAGTTATTTCTTGAATACCTGTGTGATACCCTTGAAACTGAAATTTACGGATTTGAATTAGAGATTTTTTTTACTAATTAAATAGATAGCAAACTTTTTAAAATGAAATGTACCCAATAAACACAAGAATTTCGAAATGTAAATATATGTAAAAGCGGACAAAACCTTTGACGCAACTTGAGTGTAAAAGAGCCTTAAAGATTTTATGTTTATGGGTACCTGTACAATAAATATAAATGGGGACAAAACCTCTGACACAACTGGGGTGTAAAAGAGCTTAAAGCTTTCGGGTTTGTGGGTGCCTGTTCAATAAATATAAATGCGGACAAAACCTCTGACACAATTTGAGTGTAAAAGAGCTTAAAGCTTTCGGGTTTGTGGGTGCTTGTACAATAAATATAAATGCGCCAAAATCTATGACAGAATTTGAGTGTTAAAGGAGCCTTAAAGCTTTGTGGGTGCCTGTGCAATAAATATAAATGCGGACAAAACCTCTGACACAACTTGGGTGTAAAAGAGCCTTAAGGAATTTAGGTTTATGGATGCCTGTACAACTGACACAGCTGGGGTGTAAAAGAACCTGAAAGCTTTTAGTTTTAAGGCTCATAAAATAAATATAAATGCGAACAAAACCTCTGACACAACTGGGGTGTAAAAGAGCCTTAAAGCTTTCAGGTTTGTGGGTACCCGTACAATAAATATAAATGCTGACAAAACCTCTGACACAACACGGGTGTAAACCAGCCTTAAAACTAAAAATCCGACAAATTCTCTGACACAACTTGGGTGTAAAAGAGCTTCAAAGCTTTCAGGTTTGTGGGTGCCCGTACAATAAATATAAATGCAGATAAACCCTCTGACACAACTTCCTTGTAAAGGAGCATTAAAGTTTTCAGCATCGTGGGTGCCTGTGCAATAAATATAAATGCGAACAAAACCTCTGACACAACTTGGGTGTGCAAGAGCCTTAAAGCTTTCAGGTACCTTCACAAAAAAAAAAATAAATTTTCTTTTTACGAATATTTTCATTTTTCCTTAACTTCTAAACAGAACAGATCTCCAGAAGTATAATGAAGCCTACTGCCACTACAAATAACCGTGGTTCTAGATCCATGTCCCAGTTACACTTGGACAAATCATCAGATTCAAATCGCCAGAAATCCGAGGAAGCGAGGAATTATCAAGATTCCCGAAAATATGAAAACGTTTCACAACAAACATTGTCCATACAAAATCTGGAATTCCCCCAATCCCAAGGAATTGCTGATAAGCCGCAGTACAAAGTCAAGTGCGCGGATAATTTACTGCAGCCATCTGAGACGAAATCTACTCCCAGTCCTAAACAACGTGGCTACGACTTCACCAGTTCCTCCAACTCACATTTTGCCAGTAATTGGTTATTTCCGATTCCCCAGAAATTTCGAGCGCAGTGCTCCACAACATCTAGCGAAGAGAAAGGCAATTCGTACTCTTCGGTTACATCACCATTAGGCAACACCGAAACCCAAGATCGCTTGGTAACCTCGCAAGAAATGATTGACTCGCATCACAAGCATTCGGAGAAGCCCAAACACATCAATGGGCCCGAATGGCGCAAACCCTGTGCAGAAAGTTTTGTGGCCGGTGCCCCCAGAAATTTTATCGGCTCCTGTCCACCGACCATCCAACAAATTGCAAAAATGTCCAAGGCACGACAGAAATTCTTTCTCACCCAGGATCCGCGCAAAGTCCATTGCCTAGTCAATCCCAAGCTCTTGAGATCGAAATCCTATTCCAAGGAAAACGAATTCGAAAGCCTAACAAAAATGGTCAAAAATGCCCACAATATGTGCGGGGCTACGGCCTCGGAAACCTCAGAGTCATTCATCTGCGAAGTTATTGATTTGGAGAATCCTTTGCAGCTGGATTTCCAGGGTTTGGATTATAAGAACACCTATCAGAAGGACGAACAGGATCTACAAAATCAACGTAACTATAGAAGAGTGGAACGTTTTATGGCACGCAAACGGACAAAGGCAGAAACTAAGATCAACGTGGAAGAGGAGCTGCATCAGGAACGTTTGCAGGTAAGTTTGCAGATACAACAGCGAAGGCAACTTGATTAAAACTTGCTAGCAATTTGCAGCTACCCAAATGTTTTGAAATCCGTGATCGTAATACACCTCGCCAACCGATCCCTCCCGCGGAACCCACAAAGTTGGGTCAATTGATGCGATCTGCCGACAAGCCCGCTAACAGACAACGCATAGCCAGGGAGCAAGAGCAAAGGCAGGAACGCTACAAAAAGCTATACCTGGCGAACAGGGCCCGACAAAATCACCAGAGTGAAGTAGCCGACCAATTGCGGCGAGAACGCGAAGAAAATCTGGGTTTAATCTCAGCTGCTGGAAATTTTCGAAAACTCGTAACCGATATTGACAAAGTAATTGAGAGCAGCTTCAAGAAGGAAAGGATGCTGAGGCAGCCGTCAGTACAACAGCGTCTTTTCCCCCAAAAGAAAGCAAAACCGAGTCAAAGAAATCGGGAACACGGTCATCTAAAACAAGAATATCAGGACGAACAATTATCACGGAAAAAATTTTACCCTGAAGCTGGCTTAGACGAAACTTCGGCAACTCCGGAGCTGAGCAGTGATGCTTCCAATCACAACGATCAATCAGCCAGCGATGAGTTTAATAAGAAGTTGGGAAAAGTGGGCAGTCAGTTCAAGCTCAGCCATAAGTTGAGAAGAAAAAACCCTCAAAGTTCTGAACAACAGCAGGCTTTGCGAAAGGAAATAGGCTGTATAACCCGTGATCAGTGGCTAAAGGAATTGGCGCCCAAACGGGAAAAGGTCAAGTTGGATGTAGAAATGGGCCGACAAAAACTACTTAGCCCTGATGATCCCAAGTTAATACTATTTGAGGCCAACTTTGGCTATCGGCCTCCCCAAAGAGAACACTCAGCGGTGAAAGAGTTCCGGCAAAAACCCTTGGGACGTCACTATGACCGAGTGTTGCGCAAAAATTTGAAATTCATTAAGCCTCGTTTGCGCTACACTGTCAAAAAGTTCAACTTGATTGGCTATCGTTTTGGCGATACGAACAAGCGTTTAGCTCAGCTAGGAGCGTTTAGCTCAGCTAAAGAGGCTACTCCTCGAGGGCTAAATACAACTCTCGACTATATCCAGACTAAGGCGCTGAAGGAGCAACGCCGCCAGCAGGAACTCAAACATAAGCGCTGGCTATTGCTAGGTATAGCCTGCAAGCCCATCAAAAAGTCCCGTTTACAAAGGAAATGTGAAAATTCCTCATCATCATCCGAACCGGAATGGGTTCCCGAAAAGGAATCCGATCTAGACAAGGAGGAGTTACATACCCGCGGGAAAGACAACATGGCTTTGAGTATGCGCACCAATATGCCCGCTCCCAGG
Source organism: Polietes domitor (assembly GCA_947397865.1). NCBI lineage: Eukaryota > Metazoa > Arthropoda > Insecta > Diptera > Muscidae > Polietes > Polietes domitor. The sequence continues at coordinate 162,878,865 of OX377621.1, forward strand.
TATAGAGAACCAACTCTACGCCAACATCCCAGACGTCCAAGAGATTACCACAATCAAAGAGTGCCGTCCGAAATATTCGATGAAGTCGTGCGTAGTACCGCCGTGCCGCATATGCATAAACTACCTCCGGATATGATAGACAACGCGAATGTGGGTCTAAAGAAACGTCCCTACACCGATATGTTCGAAGCTCGCCACCATCATGCCCATTGGAATCCCACACAACAGAAGCAGGTCGATGTGCACTATCAACCGATTTTGGTCAAACCGAAAATAACGGAAGTGAAACAGAAATCTGCGGAAATTTCAAGGGAAATTTTTCACGTGGCCCAACCGCCTTGTAATAGATTTGTCAACATGCAACTCACCATGCCCGAATGGGATATAGACTCCTTAGTTCGGGATTACAAGAAGACATCGCAGAAGGTGGCTGACAATATGATGGGCACTTTAAAAATCGAGAATCTCTGTCACCAGCAAGACCTTATTCTTCGTTCACGGAACCCCGAGGAATTAAAGGGTCTGGATTACCCTGGAAGACAGGCATATTTAAAATTCCTGCACGAAATTAAGTTAGCGGTGCAGGAAAGCAAGCAAACCGAAGATCCCTCGGACAAGTTATATGTTAACAAGACAGCACTGCTGCAAGAGCTGGAGGAAGAATTTAAAAGCATCGAAAGTTGTTTGACTTCTCTCAGCAGTTCGGAATGCACTAATCTCACCAACGACAGCGGTAGTTTCCTTCTAATGGAGGGCAAGGAAAGAGTTCCGCTTGACTTCTTGCGCAAGTCGTTGGTGCCCTTCGAAGAACTGCAAAGATCTCGTTTTCGTGCCGAACCTATTGACGTGGACCAGGAGGAGGCCAATCCTTTTCGTGTTCTACCCTTTTCCGGCCAAAGGAAGGCTCAGCTGGAGTTGACCACACCCAAAGATAGCTTTTTCACCTTTAATACTCGTTTGAAGAATGGCTTACGACTGCGCTTAGAAGTTCCCATGGACGATGTACACAAACGCGTGATCGGCAAGGGAGCCCACAAATACAAGGGCGTAGTTGCTACCGATGTCGATGAGAATTACGTGGAGCAACTTAAAAGCCGTCCATCTGTGAAGCAGTTCAATTTTACAACGGGCACACCCCTCATCAAAGATGCGCTACGCCTGAAATTCGAAACCATGGTCATACAGCGTCAAGTGGATCGCACACAAAAGTATGATCGTTTAAATGAACAGCATTGGACGGATATGCTGAAGCTGAAGCAGTTGTACGAGCAGCTGTTCGACAAATGGGAGAAGCGGGAATATGACGCCTCCATGGCGGTGGTCTATGAAGTTAAGAGCTTCTACGAGGAGACAGATCGTCTGAGAAATGAGTGCAAGCTGCTGGAAAGGCAGCAGGTTGCCCTCAATATGGACATTGTGTTCATTGAGGGCCATTGGATACGTTGCGTAATGTTGCAAAACTTCCATTATCTAATGGGCGACCAAGAGTGGCGCATTGAGCATGATTGGATCCATCGTTTGCCTTGCGACGAGGATGCGGAAGTTCCTCGAGTGGAGCTGGAAAACTTTCAGGATTCCATAAGGAAAAGATCACGAGTCAATATTAGACAGCGTGAAAAGGATGATGCCTGGGCCATAAAAGCTTTCTACGAGCACGAATATCTGCAGAATAAGCATCCCAATCTGATAGTCTTTCCCGATGCCGATAGTTTTCTCCAAGGATTAGAGTATCTGAAAGCTAAAACATTTCTGCTGCTGCTGGAAATGCATTTCACATTGGCCATACACACAGAACTACAGGGGAAATTAGAGAGCTTTGCCGAGTGGTGTGCCCAAGATTTGCAGGAGAAGCGCGAATATGTGGCCCGCAAGTGTGCGAAGCTTTATTTTATGGAAGAGCGTGCAGCTTGGCTACAGCATCGTACCATGGTTCAATTAGATAAACCCATCGAGGAGTCGTTTAACGATGAAGTATCTCTAAAAGACCGCGCGGTAATATCGGAAGCTTGGCGTCGTATAGTACCGGCCAATATGAGGGGTTCCAGTGAACAACTGCAGCCGGTGGACATGGTTGCCATGATGTCGGATGTGGTGATGGATTTGATATGTAAGTATGGGGAGGGGTTACATTTCTCCAACACGATATTTAAGGGTAAAAAACGAAACATTTTTCCCGAAAAAATAAAATTAGCCGTCCGTTGTCGGTTTTAAACAGGAGGTCCCCTTCAGTGAGCATACAATTTTATAAGGCTCACCTCTCTGAAGGTGATACACTACCCCTTGTCCTGCCTGGGATATTTGTGGGACTTTTATTTATTTATTTATTTATTTATTATGAATTACAATACAAAGTAAATTTATATTCTAATTTTGGGTCCAGGGATTGAGCCGGGGTGACTAAGACCATTTTAGCTAGTTATTGCAGCGACAGACCAGAGCCTCTGGTGGGAATCGAACCCATGACCCCCACGCTGATAGTCGAGTACGCTATCAACTCGACTACCGGGGCTCTCTTTGTGGGACTTATTCTTTACCTAGGAGGGAACTCGGTTTTCTAGAATACCCGTCCCCTTCCCCAGGCAAAAAAACAAATGGTAAAATTAATATCAGGTTTCATATAGCTTTTTATCGTGATCAGTAATATACACGTACCAATTTTCAGCCTTCTACTCTCAAAAACACTTTTGCCACGCCCACTTCGACCACAAAACAAAAATCCAAATTTCCGGCATCAAATTTATCTTTCTTGTGGTCAGTAATATATATGTACCAATTTTTAGCCTTCTAGCTCAAAAAACACTATTGCCACGCCCACTCCGCCCATAAAACGAAAATCCAAATTTCGGCATCAAATTGATCTTTCTCGTAGTCAGTAATATATATTTAGCAATTTTTAGCCTTCTAGCTCAATAAACACTATTGCCACGCCCACAAAACGAAAATCCAAATTTCGGGATCATATATATCATTCTCGTGGTCAGTAATATATATGTACCAATTTTCAATCTTCTAGCTCTCAAAAACACTTTTGCCACGCCCCTTCCGTCCACAAAACGAAAATCCAAACTTCGGCATCAAATTGATCTTTCTCGTAGTCAGTAATATATATTTAGCAATTTTTAGCCTTCTAGCTCAATAAACACTATTGCCACGCCCACTCCGCCCACAACACGAAAATCCAAATTTAGGCATCAAATTCATCTTTCTCGGAGTCAGTAATACATATGTACCAATTTTCAGCCTTCTGGCTCTCAAAAACACTATTGCCACGCCCCCTACGCCCACAGAGCAAATTTTTAAAAATTCTATAGCCTATAGTTCCTTTCAGACCTGCATCTATCTGTATTGAAAATTTCGACAACGTCAGGGATATTCTTGGTAAAGGGGTTTGAGAGGAGCATTTCTCTAATAAATTTCATTTGTGTGGGATCTGACAGTTGCAAATCGACCTACAGCTGAAATAGATTGATTTCGCATGAAGTCTGAAAGTCTATTAGGGAAAAAACTTTATTATAGCCTTGTCACACTGCATGCGAAATCTAGTTTAAATCTCGACATAAGGTCGATTTACAAATGTCAGATCCCACAAATTTGACATTTGAAATTCGACTTTATGCCATTTCAGCTAGATTTCGCATAAAGTGTGACAAGGCTATAACCTAGATTTCGCATGCGGTGTGGCAAGGTTATTAAGGTCTTTTGAGACTGCATGCGAAATCAATCTATTTCAGCTTGAAATTACACAAGGTCGATTTACAAATGTCTAATTTGTATGTGATCTGACATTTGTAAATCGACCTTATATCATTTCAGCTCGATTTCGCTTGTAGTCTGAAAAGGCTATTAAAATAGTCTTATCTTGAGAAGTTGTTTTTGAGACGATTAAAAATAATGTTTATCTGGGAACACGTACTAAATATAACCCATTCTCCCCTCTCCTCTCCACCCAGCAAAATTCGAATCAATTCCCATGGCTGAAAGTCTCGCTACGGAGCATAAACTCCGATCGCATCGTAACTATCTACGAAAACAATCCTATCATGCCTGTCACGTGGAGAGACGCATTGAAAAGGAAATGCACAAAGTCGTTCGAAATCTTGAGCCACCCTATAGAATAGCCAAACGCTCCGGTAAATTACCCAGATACCATCTTAAGGAACGTTCCAAACCCGTGGTCATAGAGGAGAAGAAAATATCCGAAAGAGCCAAATTCTTTTTTCAAGCTTTCCACGAAGATGATGCCGATATAATGCAAACATCCGAGTTACGTGATAGTATTGCTCAGGTGGATGCTATCCAAGAACAAATTGTGCCATTCTACTTTGATCATTTCCTCAAGCTGAACGGTTACACGCCAAATTACAATTTCAAGACCCAAGTGGAAATGCGTGATGGGCCAGAATTGGAGCGCTTGAAAGTGCGTTACGTTATACCGGAGTTACAGGAACGTATGGTGCAATGGGAGGCCATGAAAAGGAAGATAATGGAAGATCATATTGGACGGAATCCGCAAATGTATATTAATGTGGTTTAATTTAGTGTGGGGAGCGGGAAAGGTCAAGCAATATAAAGGCGGGTTTACACATTTTCTATGCGATTTCTACAAAATACTTTTAAAATCTAGTTTAACTCGATTTCAAACGTCAAACACCAATGGAATTTTTACATCTACTTAAGCAAGATTTCGCCGACAGTGTGAACTGACTATTATTTACGATGTCTTGTAATATCCTTTCAGAAATCACATAAGTTTGATTTGCAAATGTCAGATCCCATACAAATTTGACATTTGAAAATGGACCTTATGTCACATCATGCTCAATTCGTTTGATTTCGCATGGAGTCTGAAAAGCCATTACAAGACTTCATATTTGTAATGAAAATCAGCAATGGTGAATCAAATTTGTCATGAGGTTTTATTAATTTCTGATATTTGTATTTTATATTTTATTTTTATATATAATAAATAAAAATAAATAAAAATAAATAAATGCAAACCATGCTGGAGGGTATATAAAGTTATAAAGGTATATAAAGTTCGGTCCGGTCGAACTCAACGCCGTTTTTACTTGTTCATACAATTAATTGTATTATAATTAAATACGTTTTAAACTCTATTAAACTAAATGTATACATCTAATTAATCTACAAAATAGCATAACTTCTATAGAGCCTCCTTATCTTTTCGCATAAATTCGCTTTGCCAGCTAGCCTACAGGAAAATAGCCCATTCAAATAGGACTTAGAAGATCTCTGTCCGATAATTACTTTTTCATAAATCCTATTCGTCTTTGGAATATTTTCCCTACGTTCAGGCAATTTGAGACTCGCTTTATTCTCTGAAACGCGTATATAGTACGCGTAGCAAGTAAGTAAATAGTAAGTACATTAAGCTGGCCCGCGTAATTAGCAGGTTTGAATTTGAAGTTGAATACAATCAACTTGTTTTCCACGACCCACTCGAATGTGTGTACACTAGGGCGTACCTCAAAAAAAAAGTTCGCCGTACACCTTCGAATATGAAGTATTATTGAAAGGTAGTTTCAAAAAAAAAATTTTTATTTTTTTATGCCGAACGTAGGGGTCGCGCTTTTACATTTTTCTATATAACTTGTATTTATAAACGGATTTTAAAGTGTGATACATCGATGTTTTTGTCTCGACGAGGCCGATTTTTTTGTCTTTGAAGTCATTGAGCTCAAGCACCCCCTTCTGGTACTTACCCATCATTTCTCAGTTGCTACTACCCTAATGTACCACTCTAATAATCGAAAATTAAAGCTCGCATAAAATCATGAATCATGTTTGAGCTCAATGACTTCAAAGACAAAAAAATCGGACAAAAACATCGATGTATCACACTTTAAAATCCGTTTATAAATGCAGAAGTTATATAGAAAAATGTAAAAGCGCGACCCCTACGTTCGGCATAAAAAAATAAAAAAAATTTTTTTGAAACTACCTTTCAATAATACTTCATATTCGAAGGTGTACGGCGAACTTTTTTTTTTTACTTGTAACCTGGTACGCTCTAGTGTACACGTCCATAAATGAGTAAACAGATGTCGACTTCTGCTTATCAGTTTTTTTATTGCGCACATATATCGCCAAGTAAAATGCCAAAAAACCTAACAACGAAAATCAATCTGTGGCGGAAAAAAAATATAAAAAAATTTAAAAAATAAATAGCTGCAGTCAAATTCGAATGAGGCCTATATATGGAGGAAATTGACGTCGCAGCGCTCATTTTTGTAAAAAATGGAGTCAGTGACGACACTTTTCGTCCGATAAACATTATTTAGATATTGTTCCTTCTATTCATTTCTCATGGGACCTTTTACAAGATGTTTGCAAGAAATACGAGTTTTTAGCTGTCACTTAGAAAACCCGCCAATAATTCGACACTGAGGTAAGTATAAAAATTTATATTTAAAGTGCCTCTAAAGTGCTATTAATCAGAAAAATATACAAATTAATAAACTTTAACTTATGAATGGGAAAACTTGAAATAGTTGTTAATGCTAAACTAATGCAGATAAAAGCATGTAATTTAAAGTATTTTTAACAGACGTTCTACTCTTTCATTTGATGCATGAATCGTAAAAATACGTAAGCAAATTATTAGAACTAAATAAAAATTTTGTACCCGAGACCTAAAAATTTATTTTTTTTGTGTACATCGAGGCCATCAGTATGCATAAAATCAACATAGATCTTATGTTGTACCCAAACATTTTTTTAATTTTGCTTTTGTATGAGAGCCCCCTTAATAATATAAAGTAAGTTCTTTTTTATTTTAGGTCAAAGATATGTAAAAGATTGATGGATAAATTATGGAAGTTATGACCCTTTTTTGTAGACACAAAAGAATTTAAAAAATCATTTTTTTAGTTTGTTATATTAAAAAATAAATAATTTATGTTATTGAAAAATAAAAAAAAGTATTTTTTAAATTTTTTTCTATTTTTTATAGAAACAAAAAATTAAAAAAAAAAACAATAAAAAATAAAAACCACATATTTTTTGAGAAATCGATTATTTTGTTAAAATAACAAAAAATCTCGATTTGGACAAAATATGTAAGGTCTTTTTTATATTTGGGTAACGATATGTAAAATATATATGGATAAATTATAGAAGTCATATAATATATATATAATATAAATAATTTGTAGTTATTGAAAAATAAAAAATAATATTTTTTAAAAAATTCTATTTTTTATAGAAACAAGAAATTAAAAAAAACAGAGACACACTTTTGAGAAATCGATTATTTTGTCGTGTTTTGTTAAAGTAAGTAAAGTTTTGAGTAAGGTCTTGTTTTATTTTAGGTTAACGATATGTAAAAGATTTATGGATAAATTATGGAAGTCATGGCCCTCTTTGTAGACACAAAAGAATTAAAAAAAATCATGATTTTTAGTTATTGAAAAATAAAAAATATTTTTTAATTTTTTTTCTATTTTTTATAGAAACAAAAAATTAAAAAAAAACACATTATTTTTGAGAAATCGATTCTTTTGTTAAAATAACCAAAAATCTCGATTTGGAAAAAATATGGGTAAGGTCTTTCTTTATATTTGGGTAACGATGTAAAAGATTTATGGATAAATTACAGAAGTTATGGCCCTCTTTGTAGTCGCAAAATAATAAAAAAAATCATATTTTTTTCTGAAAATTTTTTATATTAAAATATATATAATTTTTAGTTATTGAAAAATAAAAAAAAATATTTTTTAAAAATTTTTTCTATTTTTTATAGAAACAAAAATTAAAAAAAAAAAAACAAAAAGACCTAACACATATTTTTTGAGAAATCGATTATTTTGTCGTGTTTTGTTAAAATAACCAAAAATCTCGATTTGAAAAAAATATGAGTAAGGTCTTTTTTATATTAGGATAACGATATGTAGAAGATTTATGGATAAATTATAGAAGTCATGACTCTCTTTGTTCAAGCATAATAATTGAAATAATCACATTTAAAAAAAATTATATTGTTTTTTAGTTTTGAAAAACAAAACAAAATATTTTTTTACTTCTTTATAGGGGTTTTTCGTGCCAACAAAAAATATTAAAAAAACCTAACTCATAATTTTTGAGAAATCGATTATTTTGTTAATTGTGACCAAACTTGTGGTGTTTTGTTAAAATAACCAAAAATCGCGATTTATATTAAATTTATTTAAATATGTTTAAACATAATAATTAAAATAATCATATTTTTTGAAAAAAAAAATATAAAAATTTATATTTATAAATAATTTTTAGATATTGAAAAATAAAACAATATATATATATTTTTTTTTTAATATTTTTTTTACCAACAATTTTTTTTTGAAAAGAAAAAAATAACAAAAGTGGAAATGATATGTATTTACCATTTTTTTTTGGATGCTTTTAAAAAAGTAATTAGCTGAGAAGTACATCGACTTTTCTTTTTTAGTCTCTTGTATTCCAATTCCAATCGCTGTTATGTTCTTTTGCATTTCACTTCAGTTGTTATGCTCTACCAACTATAAGTGGTCATTTATAATAAAAATAATAAAAATCAACTGACAAACTCAACTTCTATCACAACAAAAATGTATTCCAAATGCTGTTACGCTCTTTTGCATTTCACTTCACTTGTTGTGCTCTATCAACTATAAGTGGTTATTTATAATAAAAATCAATTAATAAACTCAACTTGTATCACAACAAAAATGCAAATCACTGTTAAACTGCGTCCGAGTGTTTTTCATTTAGTTTGTTTTTCAATCGCATCCCAAAAGGTTCGTGCCGGCAATTTAGAAAGTCAAGGTTTAACAACGCGAACAAAAAAAAAATAGAAAAATAAAATGTTATCAAGACATGTCACTATAAGGCATAGCCGAAAGCTAAGTAATATATGGATTTGTCACAAATACTCAACGGTTGTGAATGTTAATGTAAGGAAATTTTGTGGAAATATTAAAAAAAAAATTAAATAATTATATAATTAGAGTAGTGTGACTAGATATTAGGGCTGTGTAAGCAGCGATAACAAAAACAGTAACAAAAAATAGTGGGCATATGCTTTTTAATTTTTTGAAAATTTGGAAACACGAACAAAAATAAAAACATAATAATTTTTATATGCCCACTTTCAAGCAAACCTCAAAATTTACAGAGTAAATAGATATTTATATATTTTCTTTTTCGAGAAAATCGAAGAGTACAAACGATTAAAAGAATAAAGTTTAAATTTATTTTTGGTTTTTCAAATTTTCAAAAAAAAATATTAATTATTATAGGCTTACTTTCAACCAAGCCTCAAAATTTACAGAATAAATAGATGTTTAAATAAAAAAAATCGAGAAAATCGAAGAGTACAAACAAATAAAAAATAAAGTTGTAATTAAAAAAATCAAAATTTCTATACAATTGTGACCACTTATACCATACCACCCCTCGATTTTTCCAGCACGATCTGGACCCCTCGGAGAATTCGTATGTTAAGGGGCTGCAGAATGAATGGCAACAGGCGAAACCTTTCGAAACGGTGCCGGGTCCCACAAAATTCCAAATGCTTCGTGGTTTTCTAAAAGGTGGCGATTTCCATGGCATACCTTTCGATAAGGTGCTGCGACTATGTCGTGAACGCTACGGTGACATCTATTTGTTGCCCGGCATGTTTGGTCAAAATACAAATTTGATTAGCTTTAATCTGGACGATTATGAGAAGATATTCCGCACGGAGGGTCCCTATCCGGTGCGTCCGGGTAATGAAGTTATCTTTGATTATCGTTTGGCTAGAACGGATGATTTATATGACGAAGGCAATCTGGGTGTTGCAGCAAAGTGAGTATAGAAATTTTATAAATTATCTCATCCATTAGATTAATATGTCTTTTTTCTTTATTCTCTCAGTGGTGAACAGTGGGGCAAATTTCGACATGCTGTAAATCCCGTACTAATGCAGCCGCGTAATACTGTGCTCTATATAGATCCTACACAGAAAGTGAATGGCGATTTCATTAAAAGGTAATATGATGAAGTTTAGGGATTTAATATATACACTTAGAAAAAAGTTTGCTATTACAAAAGTGTTTCTGTTATTACAGCAGTTTGTTCTGCTATTACAGCAGATTTTCTGCTATTACAGCAGTTTTTTTGTCTATTACAGCAGTTTTCCTGCTAATACAGCAGTTTTTCTGATATTACATCAAGTTTTATGCTATTACAGCAGTTTTTCTGTTATTATAACAGTTTTTCTGCTTTTACAGCAGTTTTTACTGCTATTATAACAGTTTTTTCTATTACAACAGTTTCCCTGCTACTACAGCAGTTTTTCTGCTATTACAACTGTTTTTCTGTTCTTACAGCAGTTTCTTTTTCTATTACAGCAGTTTGTATGCTATTAAAGCAATTTCTTTTGCTATTACAGGCAGCTTTTCTGCCATTACAGCATGCTTTTTTGCTATTACAGCAGTTTGTATGTTATTACAGCAGTTTTTTGCTATTACAGCAGTTTTCTGCTATTACAGCAGTTTTTCTGATATAACATCAAGTTTTCCCCTATTACAGCAGTTTTTCTGTTATTATAACAGCTTTTACTGCTTTTACTGCAGTTTTTCCTGCTATTATAGCAGTTTTTTTCTATTACAGCAGTTTTCCTGCTACTACAGCAGTTTTTCTGCTATTACAACTGTTTTTCTGTTCTTACAGCAGTTTATTTTGCTATTACAACAGTTTTCCTGCTATTACAGCATGCTTTTTGCTATTACTGCAGTTTGTATGCTATTAAAGCAATTTCTTTTGCTATTACAACAGTTTTCCTGCTATTACAGCAGCTTTTCTGTAATTACAGCATGTTTTTTTTGCTATTACAGCAGTTTATATGCTATTACAGCAGTTTTTCTGCTACTACAGCAGTTTTTCTGTTACTACAGCAGTTTTTCTTTTACATAACATTATGCTATTACAACAATCTTTCTGCTATTACAACAATTTTTCTGCTATTCTTTTATTACAACAGTTTTTCTTCTATTGCAGCAGTTTTTCTGCTATTACAGCAGTTTTTCTGCCATAATAACAGTTTTTTTTTGCAGTCTTTGCATCAGCATTCACGCTGCTAAATGGTTTGTAGTCTGCCAAAAATTGTTGCAGAATTTATATTTTCACAACTTTGTTTTTCGTTCAGATGATTCACAGTGGGGAAATTAGATTAAAATTCCATTGATTTGAATGAAATTCCATTCAATCATATCTGAAGTATTGTTGAACTTATGTTTTTTTGCCCAGAACTTACCCGAGTGGTTATGTCATGACATTTCGGCTCCTCGATAATTACAAATATACCGAACCAAAGCTAAAGCTATTTTTGCACTATAGGCTTAACTTATTTCAAAAAATCCACTTTTTCCCCTTTCAGAATTCGCCAAATCCGCGATCCTTCATCTTTAGAGGTTCCCGGTAACTTCCTCGCCATTATTCAGCGTTTGGCCTTCGAATCGATTGCCCTCATTGCCTTGGACAAAGAAATGGGCCTGCTACGCAGTGATACACCCTCAGCGGAAGCTCAAGAGCTATTCAAAAATTTGCAATATTTCAATAAGTCCTTCTACGATTTGGGCATAAAGCCATCGCTGTATAGGTACGTGAAAACGCCCACCTACAGACGTTTCGAGAAAGCTACCGATATTATGACGGATATATGCCGGAAATTTGTCGATGAAAGCTTGCAGCGTATCGCGGAGAGAGGCGACAACGAGGGCAAGAGTGTTTTGGAGAAATTGGTAAAAATCGATCGGAAAATCGCTATAATTATGGCCGTCGACATGTTAATCGCCGGCGTCGATACGACATCGACGACTATGTGTGCGGTGCTGCTTTGTATGGCCAAAAATCCAGAGAAACAACAAAAAGTCCGTGAAGAAATACTAGCTGCCGTTGGCAAAACGGGTAGATTCACCATGGAAAATATGAAGAATCTACCCTATTTGAGGGCCTGCATTAAAGAATCGATGCGAACCTATCCCTTGGTCTTCGGTAATATACGAGCTACTGGCGCCGACCTTTGTCTAAGTGGCTATCAAGTCCCCAAGGGCACCAATGTCTTCCTGGCTTCCAATATGCTTTTGCATGAGGAATGCTATTTCCCTCGGGCCAAGGAGTTTTTGCCTGAACGTTGGTTGCGTTCTGGCGATGCGGACGCAGAGGCGATATCCGCGAAACATACCAATCCATTTATATTCCTGCCCTTTGGTTTCGGACCACGTTCGTGTGTGGGCAAACGTTTAGTTGATTTGCAGCTGGAGATAACGCTGGCCAACATTGTGCGCAATTTCAAAATGGAATTCAACTATTCGACGGACAATGCTTTTGAGCAGTATTTCATGAATACCTGTGTCATACCATTGAAATTCAAATTTACAGATTTGAATTAGAGAATTCTTGAAATGGTGTTGGGGAAATTATGCAAATAAAAGTTATTTTTGTAATATTGAAGAACAATATTTAAATTATCCGAAAGTAGGAATTTATTTAGAAAACAATTTTTAAATAAATACTAATAATTTTAAAAAATATTTTTTCTATTTTAATATCAGAAGATAACAATACAAAGAATGTGCAGACTTTTGGAATTATCAAAATTACGTACATATATTTGTTAATCAAATGATGGGATATACATATATTTTTATCTCCGAAATAAGGGATATTTTAATAATATATCGTCAGGATTTAGTACACATTAGTACAGGAAAAAAATTCCACTCGTAGTAAAAAATTTTAGTAATTTTCGTTATAACACTTCAACTTTTAATAAAAATAAAAGAGAACAAGATAACTTCAAGTTTCATAATAAAAAAGTTGTCGAAATAAGTAAAAACGGCGTTAAGTTCGGCCGGGCCGAACTTTATATACCCTCCACCATGGATTGCATTCCACTGAGGTTGTCGGTTTTCGTAGAAGTGCCGTAATATTACAGGAAAATATAAATTTCTTAATATAGCCAAACCAAAACAAATATATATATTTAAAAAATAATTTTATAAAAAATATAACATTTTAATTATTTCAAACCATTATTTATTGCAAATCAAAAAATAATTATTCTTATATTTATATTTTCAAAAAGCTTGAATATCATATATATTGGTAGATAGTGGGCGCTACAGTTGGTTGTATTTTCATTCTATTTTAATTCCAAAAGTAAAAATTGACGTTTCTACGCAATTAGAATTTCATCATTCTAGCTGTAGTCGTTTAATTGGTACTATTTTTATCCCTCTGTACTATTGTATCCCTTGAAAGTACGAATTTCGAAAAATCCGTTTATTTTCCGTGTCTACGCAGTCAGAGGAAGATATACTCCGAATTGCACGACTCTAGCTGCGGTCATTTGGTTGGTAGTATTTGTATCCCCTTTTTTCCATTTTAACCCAAAAAGTACGAATTTCGAAAAATTTGTCTATTTTCCGTGTCTACGCAGTCAGAGGAATGTATACTCCGAATTTCATGACTATAGCTGCGGTCATTTGATTGGTACTATTTTTATCCCCTTTTTTCGTTTTAACCCCAAAAAGTACGAATTTCGAAAAACCTGTTAATCAGAGGAATGTATACACCGAATTTCATTATTCCAGGTGTAGCCGTTTGGTTGGTACCATTTTTATCCCTACGTACCCTTTGTATCCCTTGAAAGTACGAATTTGGAAAAAACCTTTTATTTTTCATGTCTACGTAGACAAAGGAATGTATACTCCGAATTTCATGACTCTAGCTGAGGTCATTTGGTTGGTACTATTTTTATCCCCCTTTTTCTATTTTGACCCCAAAAAGTACGAATTTCGAAAAATCAGTTGATTTTCCGTGTCTACACAGTCAGAGGAATGTATACTCCAAATTTCATGACTCTAGCTGCGGTCATTTGATTGGTACTATTTGTATCCCCTTTTTCTATTTTACCCCAAAAAGTACGAATTTCGAAAAATCCGTTTATTTTTCGTGTCTACACAGTAAGAGGAATGTATACTCCGAATTTCATGACTCTAGCTGCGGTCATTTGGTTGGTACTATTTTTATCCCCTTTTTCTATTTTGACCCCAAAAATTACGAATTTCGAAAATTCAGTTTATTTTCCGTGTCTACACAGTCAGAGGAATGTATACTCCAAATTTCATGACTCTAGCTGTGGTCATTTGATTGGTACTATTTTTATCCCCTTTTCTCATTTTAACCCCAAAAAGTACGAATATTGAAAAATCTGTGTATTTTACTTGTCTATGCAATCATAGGAATGTATACACCGAATTTCATTATTCTTGGTGCAGCCGTTTGGTTGGTACCATTTTTATCCCTCTATTCCCATTTCACTTCTTAAAAGTACGAATTTGGAAAAAATACTTTTATATTATGTATCTGCTCAATTAGAGGAATGTACACACCGAATTTCGTGTTTCTAGCTGTTGTCGTTTAATATGTACCATTTTATCCCTTTTTTGCCCCATTTCACCCCCTATAAATAAGAATCACTTTATGGTGCACGTTTTTGCTATAAGGGGAATGCGCATACCAAATATCAAGCAAATATAAACAGACATATTCAAAAAACATGCTTAAATACGCTAAAATATTAGGGCTTATTATGGGTATTTTTAGTCCTTGTGGGGAAAACATTTTTCCCTTTGGGCCGATTTCGCCCCGTTTCAATCGCAACCAATCTACGACTATAAGACGCATTTATGGAAAATTTGAACGTTCTAGCTACTTTCGTTTAGATGCTAGCGTGCTTTCAATAGACGGACGGACATGGCTAGATCGTCTTAGAATTTTATGACGATCAAGAATATATATAAAGGGTGTTTTTTATTGGGGTATAGAACTTTAAGTTGGCATCACTTTTTTAACTGGCGGCCATTTTGTCAGCTGTCAAGTGATTAATATTTAGTTTGGTTTGCCATTTCATCATGAACAGGTTGACAAAAGAACAACGCTTGCAAATCGTGCAAATTTATTTCGAAAGTAATGGTTCAGTTCGTGAAGTTCACCGCAAGCTCCGTCCATTTTATGGTCGACATAATCGTCCATCAGAGCAATTAATTCGGTTAACCGCATAATTTCGCGGAATGGACCTGTCAATTGGCCACCAAGATCGTGTGATTTGACACCATTGGATTATTTTCTTTGGGGATATGTGAAGTCGCTCGTCTACGCCAACAAACCAGAAACGTTAGGGGACTTGGAAGCCAACATTCGTGGCGTTATTGCCAACATACGGCCCCATATGCTCGAAAAAGTGGTTGAAAATTGGACCTGTAGAATTGGCTATATTCGAGCCAGCCGCGGCGGCCACATGCCCGAAATCATATTTAAACATTAATGGCATAAAATTATGCTTCCAATAAAGCCAAAATGATGGACATTAAAACGATTTTCTTGTGTTTTATTTCAATTCGAAGTTCTATACCTCAATAAAAAACACCCTTTACTTTATAGGGTCTCAGGTCGATATTTCAAGGTGTTACAAACGGAATGACAAAGTTAGTATACCCCCATCCTGGAGGTGGAGGATATAAAAAAGTTAAAAGCTATTAGTGTGGTCTGATTTCATTTTTTTGGTAGACCTTTTTTGGGAGGTGCCCATATGTTTTTTTAAAATTCCACTTTTTTTCAAAATGCCCAAAATTCCCCAAAAAAAAATTTTTGAATAAAATATTGGTTTATCGGGTTTGAAAGGTGATCTAAGAAAAATTATGTTTTTTTGTTATATTCCACTTTTGAAAAAAAAATACCCAAAATTCCCCATAAATTTGGAAAACTTAAATAAGAAAAATGTCGCTCCCGATTTGACTTTTCCGCTCTAGAAACCTCAAATTGTACTCGATTTTCTTTAAATTTGGCACAGCATCTTATAATCCAACTAGAAACACCTATGCTGCACTCGGGTAAGATCGCTTCAGATTTAGATATAGCCCCAGTACAAATGACGTTCCCGATATGACTTCTTACGATCTCGAAACCACATACATTACCCGATTTTCTCTAAATTTGGCACAACATTTTATAATCCAAATAAAAACACTTATGCTGAAATCGGGTAAGGTAAGAAGATTTAGATATAGCACCAATGCAAATGTTGCTCCCAAATGTTTAACCGATTTTGGCCAATTTTATTTTTACAAAATTGTACAAAATACATGAGAACACATAAAATGGTAAAAAAACATGTCGACCCGTTTAATAAAAATCCCCAATTTTGGAACATATTTTCCCCACTTTGGAAATTTGAGTGTTTTTTGGGAAAAATGGAAAATCTAGAAATTTTTCATCGTTTTTATCATTTTGACGATTTTTATGTATCTTCATTGTACCTCATTTCGTAGTTTTTTATGGATAAATGTTGAAGTTGTAGGGGAAAAATAATTTTTTTATTTTATTCTTGATTTGAAGGGGAATTCTCTTTACAAATTAGATAACAGAATAATATTTAATAGCTGGCATATAAGCTGAGAAAACAAGGTCTTTTTGAAGAAAATCTATGGATACATATAGATTTTTTATGGTCCTTCTTGTAGAAGTTTATGCCAAAATTATTAAGGTGAAGGCTTTTATTAATTATTTTTGCTTCATTAATGTGTATTACTATGGAAGTAGGTAGGTAGGTACATAAGCATAACATATAATCGTAAAGGTACTTTTTAAAGCATTGTATTTTCAGAGATAAAGTAAAGTAAAAACGAAAATCAAAAATTGCGGTGCTTACGTATTTTTGGCAAATGGGGCAAGATATGTCCAAGCTGAAGCTTGGTAAAAACACGATTTTTTAAATTCACTTAGTTCTACATTTTCTTCGTTAGAATCCCAGCTATCAAAGATAAAAAATTGTAATCTAATTTGAAAACCCGCTTTAACCAAAAATTTCAAAACTTAAATTTTTAATTGTTTTGCGTTTACAAAGAGAATCATAACTTCTACAATTATTCATACATCGTTTTTTATATTTTTTTTTTTTTAGTTTTTCATTTCTTTTATGTTGGTCTGTAATCAATATTTGATTCGAAGAGGGATATTAAAAAAAAAACAAACAATTCTTTCTCAATTTTTAGGAGACTTCATAAACCACCTTCTATATTTAATAGAATGCAAATTTATTTACAAATGGCATGGTGACATTTATTACTTGGCTGCAGACTACCACGATCATGATTTCGACCATGTCAAAAGTCTTTTCAAGTGGCTTCGCAGCGACTTTTCAACATCAATCCCGGCCTCTATAAGGAGATGATTCTCACAGACGTACGAGAAGCACAACTCATTTGCCGAATTTGCGTTTAAAAAGGCACCAAGTATTTTTTAATATTTTTTTAATTATTTTGAATTTACACAAAGGGCAACTTCTTAATTTTTCTATAGATTCTTTTCATACAGACATTGTTTTCTCCGTTGGAACATTAAAAAATAAAAAAACAAACTAAATAATGTTTCCCATTTTTTATGATTTTTTTTTGTGTCAGCAAAAATGACTTTACCACATCACTATGCGAAAGTGAAACTGGCAATAATTGTAGCCATCATAATTACATTTAATGGAGCATTAATAAGAGGGTGTGATAGGCATTATAAAGAGTGATTTTTTTGAGGTTAGGATTTTCATGCATTAGTATTTGACAGATCACGTGGGATTTCAGACATGGTGTCAAAGAGAAAGATGCTCAGTATGCTTTGACATTTCATCATGAATAGACTTACTAACGAGCAACGCTTGCAAATCATTGAATTTTATTATCAAAATGCGTGCTCTGTTAAGAAAGTTCAGAAAGAAAGAAATTGTGTTCAGCGACGAAGCTCATTTTTGGCTCAATGGGTACGTAAATAGGCAGAATTGTCGATTTTGGAGTGAATATCAGCCAGAAGCATTGCAAGAGCTACCAATGCATCCAGAAAAAGTCACAGTTTGGTGCGGTTTATGGGCTGGTGGCATCATTGGACCGTACTTCTTCAAAGATGATGCGAATCGTAACGTAACTGTGAATGGTGAGCGCTACCGTGAGATGATATCCAACTTTTTTTTGCCCAAAATGGAAGAACTGAACTTGGTTGACATGTGGTTTCAACAAGATGGCGCTACATGCCACACAGCTCGCGATTCTATGGCCATTTTGAGGGAAAACTTCGGAGAACAATTCATCTCAAGAAATGGACCGGTAAGTTGGCCACCAAGATCATGCGATTTGACGCCTTTAGACTATTTTTTGTGGGGCTACGTCAAGTCTAAAGTCTACAGAAATAAGCCAGCAACTATTCCAGCTTTGGAAGACAACATTTCCGAAGAAATTCGGGCTATTCCGGCCGAAATGCTCGAAAAAGTTGCCCAAAATTGGACTTTCCGAATGGACCACCTAAGACGCAGCCGCGGTCAACATTTAAATGAAATTATCTTCAAAAAGTAAATGTCATGGACCAATCTAACGTTTCAAATAAAGAACCGATGAGATTTTGCAAATTTTATGCGTTTTTTAAAAAAAAAAAGTTATCAAGCTCTTAAAAAATCACCTTCCAAGTGAGAAATTGGATTCTCACTTCCAAGTGAGAAATTGGATTTTTAGTAAAAAAAAAAAATAAGAAAATATCCACAATTTTTTTATTGATTTTATGAATCAATACATAAGAAAATAAATTTTTAGGTCCCGGCCACAAAATTTTTATTTTGTTGTTGAATAGTGTAAATTAACGATTTCCTCGAATAGGACTTTTTGGTAAAATGCCCCTTTTGTGTTTTGTACTTTTACTACTTTATTACATTAATATTAAAAGAACAAATACAAGTCGCTATTTTATTTATCATAAATATATGTAATTATGTCAAAGATATATGTCTATTAGGGTGTACCATAAACAAAATTAATTCCAGCTATCGCTTCAATAGTTTGCCTATTTTTTGAGATTCCTGAAAAAGTAATGCTTCGGAAATTTTGATTTTTTCTTCGCCCAATTAAATGATAAAAAAGGAAAATTTTCACAACGCTGTAGCTCATGAACGACAAATTTGTGAGAATCTGAACATAAATGTTTGGTTTTGATCTGGTGACAATAGCAATATTTGATGCATTAATGCACTCTAATATATGTACATATATACCGAAGATGAAATTTCTTATCAAAAGTATGAACATGCATATTTATTCATACATATGTGTACTTATCGAAAGACTTCAATTAAAATTGAATCTGAACTCTAAGACAGAGACTGCCTGCATTTTAGCTGCACACACTTTCAGTTTGTGCTAGATATTCGGACAGACACGTTTGCATAGCGAAAAGCTCGATTTAAGAATATTTTGCCATAAAGAAAATGTTATCAAAAGCAAAGTTGAGACCACAGTGCGGCGCACTCACAATATACAATTATAGAAAATATGCAACGTCCGTTAAAGTTAAGGTACATAACTTTCGTTAAGACTGGATAAGTAAGCTGCGCTAAAAAACCTAAATAAAAAGCTAAAATTTCAAAATAATTTTTTTGTATTTTATGTATGAAATGAATTAAAAAAAATATTTTATGTTAAAAATGTTGGACTTAGCTTGGATAATTATCCAGAGTAAGTCAAATTTATGGTTATCGAAGTCCTAAAAATTAAAAACAAAATATTTTTTTTTTTGAAATTTTTTTTGATACAAATATTTATATTGTAGATGGCGACAATATGAAAAAATATTTTTTTTTTATTTTGAGTAAAAAATTAACTTTTTATTAACGTTCTGTTATAGCAGCTTGTTATCCCGACTTAAGAAAAACAGTCCTACTATTTTACTACTCGTTTTTCGTCTATCATATTTTCATTTTGTTATATTTTTATTTTTTTACATTTTATATTTTTTTATTTATTTTACTTTTATATTTTATATTCATTTAAAGTTTTGTAGAAACAAAAAATCATAATTTTCGCAATTAAAATAGATTATTTTTTGAAAAAAAAAAAAATAATAAATTCTATTTTTCGTCGAAGGTACATTTAATGTTTGTACTTTCATTCATTGGAAATATAAATCCAATCATATCCGCTTTTATGTTCAATTCAAGAAAATGATGATGGTTGCAAATGTTCCGAATTTCACTTTCACATAGAAACAGCGGTTTAGGAACAGTCTCAAAAAAAATGATTTTTTCAAAAAAAAATGAAAAATCTCAAAAGTCTTTTCAAGTGGCTTCGCAGCGACTTTTCAACATCAAACCCGGCCTCTATAAGGAGATGATTCTCACAAACGAACGAGAAGCACAACTCACTTGCCGAATTTGGGTTTAAAAAATCGCACCAAGTAATAAAGCACACATGCCATCTTACAAGCATCTCATTGAGTTGCATATGTAAGTATGTGTATATGAGAATCATCTCCTTATAGAGGCCGGGTTTGATGTTGAAAAGTCGCTGCGAAGCCACTTGAAAAGACTTTTGACATGGTCGAAATCATGATCGTGGTAGTCTGCAGCCAAGTAATAAATGTCACCATGCCATTTGTAAATAAATTTGCTTTCTATTAAATATACATGCAAAATGGTCTTGAGCCAGGACAATATCCCAGTTCAAATCATTTTTTTTTATTTTGAGTAAAAAATTAACTCTTTATTAACGTTCTGTTATCGCAGCTTGTTATCCCGACTTAAGGAACACAGTCCTACTATTTTACTACTCGTTTTTCGTCTATAACTGGTTTCTTCACATCCATTTAAGTACAATTCACACTATCATATTTTCATTTTGTTATATTTTTATTTTTTTATATTTTATATTTTTTATTTATTTTATTTTTATATTTTATATTTATTTAAAGTTTTGTAGAAATAGGATGACACTATAAAACAAAACAAAAATCATAATTTCCTCAATTAAAATAGATTTTTTTTTTGAAAAAAAAAAATAATAAATTCCAATTTTCGTCAAAGGTAGATTTAATATTTGTTCTTTCATTCATTGGAAATATAAATCCAATCATATCCGCTTTTATGTTCAATTCAAGAAAATGATGATGGTTGCAAATGTTCCGAATTTCACATAGAAACATTGGTTTAGGAACAGTCTCAAAAAAAATGATTTTTTCAAAAAAAAAAAAGAGAAATATTATCCCTTTATGTCTGTCTGTTTGTTTGATTTGATGCAGGTCTGGAAGGAACTAAAGACTATAGAATTTTTAAAAATTTTCTCTGTGGGCGGAGGGGCGTGGCAAAAGTGTTTTTGATAGATAGAGGGCTGAAAATTGGTACATATATATTACTGACCACCAGAAGATCTTTCTGGCCACCAGAAGATCTTTAATGCCGAAATTTGGATTTTCGTTTTGTGGGCGGAGTGGGCGTGGCAAAAGTGTTTTTGAAAGCAAGAAGGCTGAAAATTGGAACGCATATATTACTGATCATGAGACAGATGTATTTGAAGGCGTACTTCGGATTTTCGTTTTGTGGGCGTGGCAAAAGTGTTTTTGAGAGCTAGAAGTCTAAAAATTGATACATATATATTACTGATCACGAGAAAGATAAATTTGATGCCGAAGTTTGGATTTTCGTTTTGTGGGCAGAGTAGGCGTGACAAAAGTGTTTTTGAGAGATAGAAGCCTAAAAAATTGGAACGTATATATTACTGATCATGAGTCAGATGCATTTGATGGCGTATTTCGGATTTTCGTTTTGTGGGCGTGGCAAAAGTGTTTTTGAGAGCTAGAAGGCTGAAAACTGATACATATATATTACTGATCACGAGAGAGATAAATTTGATGCCGAAGTTTGGTTTTTCGTTTTGTGGGCAGAGTAGGCGTGACAAAAGTCTTTTTGAGAGCTAGAAGGCTGAAAACTGGTACATATATATTACTGACCACTAGAAAGATCAATTTAATGCCGAAATTGGATTTTCGTTTTGTGGGCGGAGTGGGCGTGTCAAAAGTGTTTTTGAGAGCTAGAAGGCTGAAAATTGAAACATATATATCACTGATCACGAGAAATATCAAATAGGAAACCTGATTTTAATTTTACCACTGATTTTTTGCCTGGCGAAGCGGGCAGGGTTCAGCTAGTGTTATATATATTTTTAATAGCTAACATTTGACGGAGAAAACAGTGGCTACATGTAAAAGATCTACGGAGTAATATAGAAGTTATAACTTTCTTTGTAGAGGCAAAATATTTTTTGAATAAAAAAACGAGATTTTTATGTTTTGGTTAAATAACGCGAAAAATTCTTTTAAAAACTATATAACTGAATAGTTTGTCATATTTTATAAAAAAACTAGCTTATTGATGAAAAACAAGGCCTATTTGAAGAAAATATATGGCTAAATGTTATTACCCTTATTATCGTAGGTCTTCTTTACGAAGTTTTTGTTTAAATTTAAATTTAGTCACACGTGAAGAGGACATGTACAGTTCTACAAGAAGGGCCACAACCTCTACATAGATTTTCTTCAGCTAGGTCTTGTTCTCTTCATTAGCTACATATTATAAAATAAAATATTCTGTTTATACATGTAAAAGATCTCTGGATTAAAGTAGAAGTTATAGAGGAAAATCAAGATTTTTCGTTTTTTGGTTAAATAACGCGAAAAATGTATTTACAAATTATATAACAGAATTTTTTATACTATTTTATAAAAGCTGGCTTCTTAACGAAGAAAACAAGGCCTTTTTGAAGAAAATCTATGGATAAATGTTGAAATGGATCTATGAAAATCTATGAACCTTATTATCGTGTGTCTACTTTACGAAGTTGTTACTTAAATTGATTTAGTCATATGTGAAGAGGATATGCACTTCTACATTTACCAATAGATTTTCTTCAGCTAGTCATTGTCCTATTCGTTAAAAAACAGATATCTAATTTGTAGAGGGGAACCCCCGCGCTATTTATCTAGAAATTAAAAAATCATAATGTTTTATTATTTTACTTCTACAAAGATTGTCATAACTTCTACATTTATACATAAATTTTTTACACTCAGGCATTGCTTTCTTCGCTAGAATATTATCTCTTAAAAAATAAAATAAAATATTTTTAACAATTTGATTTGAACTGGGATATTGTCCTGGTTCAAGACCATTTAGCATCTATATTTAATAGAATGCAAATTTATTTACAAATGGCATGGTGACATTTATTACTTGGCTGCAGACTACCACGATCATGATTTCGACCATGTCAAAAGTCTTTTCAAGTGGCTTCGCAGCGACTTTTCAACATCAAACCCGGCCTCTATAAGGAGATGATTTTTAACAATTTTTCCTCTATTGTTTATGGATTTTTAGTGCCAGCGAAAAAAGTTTTTTTTTTGAAAAATCAATATTTACTCAATTTTTTGCCGACTGTTCCTTAACCACTGTTTCTATGTGGAAGTGAAATTCGCAACATTTGTAGCCATGATATGTAGCTTTAATTGAACATAAAAGCGGGTGTAATCGGACTTTTATTTCCAAACTTAAAGTACAAATATTAAAGGTACCTGGACGAAAATTGGAATTTTAGTAAAAATTAGTAAATAAAAAATAAATAAAGTACAAATTAAAAATAAAAATAAAATGTTGATTTTATGAGACGACATACCTTAATGTTCACAAACTCGTATCTCGTATACAGAATATTTGATATTTGTATATCATCTCTTCAAGAGAAATCCGCACGCAAAGAAAAAATATTGTTGGGGTGATCATAATCAAAGGATATCAAGCATGATGGGAGTTACGATTATAGTCAATCATATTATAGTTATCATGTTATGATCCCAATAATCATACAGTTATCATTATATGATTCCCACTCAATCATAATGTTGTCCTTAAATTACAAAATATGGTCTCCGCAATCATATCATGATCACCAGATACTGGAACTGCAGTTCTGGCATTAAAAAGCCTCGGTGTAAACGCTACTTAACACATTATTTTGTAGAACGTCCCATCCTTACACCCTTAAATTACAAAATATGGTCTCCGCAATCATATCATGATCACTAGATACTGGAACTGCAGTTCCGGCATTAAAAAGCCCCGGTGTAAACGCTACTTAACACATTATTTTGTAGAACGACCCATCCTTACGCCCTTAAATTACAAAATATGGTCCCCGCAATCATATCATGATCACCAGATACTGGAACTGCAGTTCCGGCATTAAAAAGCCTCGGTGTAAACGCTACTTAACACATTATTTTTTTTAGAACGACCAATCCCGGGACTCATATGTCGCTGCTGATTTACACCGGGAATGGCAACAAGCGAAACCCTTCAAAACCCTGCCGGGTCCTACGAAACTGCAAAAATTTCGTGCTTTTCTAAGAGGCGGCGAATTTCATGGCAAACCTTTCGATGAAGTTTTGCGAATGTGCCGGAAACGCTATGGCCCCATATACCTGTTGCCCGGATTGTTTGGTCAAAATACAAATTTGATAACATTCAATGTGAGCGATTATGAGAAAGTATTCCGCACAGAAGGGCCAAATCCGTATCGACCCGGTTTCGATGCGATTCTGCACTATCGTTTGCACAGGAAGGATAAACTATTTGATGAGGAAAATTTGGGCGTTATAGGGAGGTTAGTTACACTTGGGGTCAAACATAAGGATTTCTAATAGATTTTTTCTTTGGATTTTTCCTTTTTCAGTGGCGCCCAATGGGGACGGTATCGACATGCTATAAATCCCGTACTAATGCAAACAAAAAATGCTGCCTTTTACATTGAACCTATGCAAAAAGTCAATGAGGATTTTATGAAAAGGTACTGAAGACTAGGGCTGCGATAACAAAAACCGCAATAAAAAGTTAAAATTTCACTCAAAATATAAAAAAAATATATTTGTATACCCCCCACCACCAGGATGTAACAACTTGAAATATCGACCTGAGACCCTATAAAGTATATATATATATTATTGATCGTAATAAAATTCTAAGACGATCTAGCCATGTCCGTCCGTCTATCCGTCTGTTGAAAGCATGCTAGCATCTAAACGAAAGGAGCTAGGACGTCCAAATTTTCCAAAAATGCGTCTTATAGTCGTAGATCGGTTGGGATTGAAACTGGGCGAAATCGGCCCAAGGGGAAACTTTTTTCTCTCAAAAGGACTTAAAATACTCATAATAACCCCTAATATTTTAGAGTATTTAAGCATTTTTCAATATGTCTACTTGTACTTACTTGATATTGAGTATGCGCATTCCTCCTATAACAAAAAAGTGCACCATAAAGTGATTCTTATTCGTAGGGATCGAAATGGGACAAAAAGGGATAAAAATGGTACCTATCAAACTAAAACAGCTAGAAACACGAAATTCGGTGTGTACATTCCTCTAATTGAGTAGATACATAATATAAAAGTTATTTTTCCAAATTCATACTTTTAAGGGGTAAAATGGGAATAGAGGGATAAAAATGGTACCAATCAAACTTCTGCATCTAGAATAATAAATAAAATAAACGGATTTTTCGAAATTCGTACTTTTTGGTGTTAAAATGGGAGAAGGGGATAAAAATAGTACCAACCAAATGACGGCAGCTGGAGTCATGAAATTCGGAGTATACATTTCTCTAACTGTGTAGACAGGAAAAATAAAAGGTTTTTTTTCCAAATTCATACTTTCAAGGGATATAATGGGTACAGAGGGATGAAAATGATTAAATTCGGTTTCTACTTCCCTCTAATTGCGTAGACACGTAAAATAAAAAGATTTTAGAAAGTCGTACTCTTAAGGGGGTAAAATAGGAAAAGCCAACCGAATGGCCGCAGCTAGAATCGTATACATTCCTCTGATTGCATAGATACGCAAAATAAAAAGATTTTTCAAAATTTATACTTTTTACATTTACGGCTCTCTGTACGTGAGATAATGGATTTACAAATTTTTTACTTTTGGATTTAAAATAGAATGGTAATTAAGCTCTTTTGAAAATATAAATGTAAGAATATTTATTTTTTAAATTGACTTGAAGTATCCCAACAAGCAAAGTAATACGAAAACGATTCGAAATCGTATCGCCAAGAAGAAAAATGATATTGCGGCAACAATCATATTCGTATTGCGGAAGTTACCCCACTTAGAGAAGTTTGTGCGGCAAGGGCGATAAGCCAAGGCAATACGAAAGCAATACTTCCGGATGATAAATCGGCGATATTGGCAGATTATCATCGGGAAGAAATCTAGATGATATTGCCAAAATATCACTTGGATGATAAAAACGGGATATCCACCTGGAAGACAAAAATAATTACAAGAAGATGTGAACGAAAAACTAATAATAAAGTAAATGACTTTAAAACAAAACAAGTTGCGATTTAAATGGATGAAATTATTACAAAAAGCTATGTTAAATTTAACCACTGCTATTTTCGTCTAATTTCGTTTGTTAGTTCTGAAATTCGCACATATGGCTCTGGTTAATCAAATTGACATTTTCGCACTTGCGTTTGGGAAAGAACCGAAACATGTACCAAGCTGTATTATTCAAATTTTCCTTCCAGACCTTTAATTGCAGAAATGAAGTTACGTTTTTGAATCGATGACTTCTCTTTGGTTCACATCCTAATAAATGTAACTTTCAACGTCAGATAATATCCATTTAAGAGCGTGTCTAGTACAGTTTCATCACTTCCAATTTCGTGTTTTGTCTGTACGAATAGCAAAAAATGAATGTATGAAAATTGTAACAATTATAAATTTATAAATTCCCATCAGATCAGTTGAAAACTTGCTATAGACTTCATTATTCCTGAAGAATATAATCTGCCGTCTTTAATCGCGCGTGTTAATTTTTCAGTATTTAACAAAAAAATTTTCACGGATTTAAAATAAAAAGACAATTTTCCATTATTGTTTGCCAAACATTCATTCGAAATATGACAACAGAATGAATTCTTTTCAATATTGCCAATATTTCTCCAATATGAAAAATAATTTTTATGAATTTCTTCAAAATGATAAATGGAAGATATTACCGCAATATCCCCTTGGTGATATATCTCGCCCAAATGTTTGTAGGGATTATTTCGATATGTAAATGTATTGGTAGCCTATTTATTATTTATTTTATTTATTATTTATTTTAGTTTTTTCGTTTATATTTTTTTATATTTATTTATTTATAAAATTATTTTTTTCAATATTAGATTTGAACACAGTTCAAATACTGAGATATTGTCCTGGCTTAAGACCATTTTGCATCTATATTTAATAGAATGCAAATTTATTTACAAATGGCATGGTGACATTTATTACTTGGCTGCAGACTACAACGATCATGATTTCGACCATGTCAAAAGTCTTTTCAAGTGGCTTCGCAGCGACTTTTCAACATCAAACACGGCCTCTATAAGGAGATGATTCTCACAAACGAACGAGAAGCACAACTCGCTTGCCGAATTTGCGTTTAAAAAAATCGCACCAAGTAATAAAGTGCACATGCCATCTTACAAGCATCTCATTGAGTTGCATATGTAAGTATAGTTTAGTTACCCAGCAATACTTTTGTTTTAGTTTTTTCGTTTGCATTTTTTTGTCTGTAATCAATACTTGATTTGAACTGGGATATTGTCCTGGCTCAAGACCATTTTGCATCTATATTTATTAGAATGCATTTACATTTATTACTTGACTACAGACTACCAGACTACGACCATGTCAAAAGTCTTTTCGATATTTTTATTTGTTTTGGTTTGGCTATATTAAAAAAATATATATATTTTCCTGTAATATTACTGCACTTCTACGAAAATCGAAAGCCTCTGTGGGATGCAATCCATGGTGGAGGGTATATAAAGTTCGGCCCAGCCGAACTTAACGCCTTTTTTACTTGTTTTTAAATCAAGGTGTGTAAAAAACAAAGTATAAGAACAATTTATGGTTATCGAGGCTAAGTCCCAAAAAGTCACACAAAATATATATATATTTTTGAAAATTTGTTTTGATCAATTATTTATATTGTTATTTTGAGTAAAAAATTAACTTTTAATTAACGTTTTTGTTATCGCAGCTTGTTATCCCGGCTTAAAGAAAAACAGCCCTGCTATAAGGTATCGCGCACATCAAATTATTCTATCGTCGACGCTGTGATTTGTTGAACAGCTGATTCGGTAACCGGTATAAGGTTGTCGATCTAAATTCCTGCATATTTCAGCTCTAGGTCGATCTACAAAATGTCAGATTGACATTTCAATGTCAATTTGAAATTTGAAAATCGACCGTCACAAAAAATCTAGCTGAAATGACATAATGTCGATTTTCACATGTCAAATTTGTATGGGATCTGACATTTGTAAAGCGACCTTATAGCCGTGTCACACTGTATGCGAAATCTAGCTGAAATGACATAAGGTCGATTTTCAAAATTTGAATGAGGTTGGACATTTGTAAATCGACCTTATGTCATTTTAGCCAGATTTCGCGTGCAGTGTGACAAGGCTATTATGTGATTTCAATCTGAAATCGATTGATTTTGCATGCAGCCTGATAAAGCTATAATGGGACAGGGTTGCCCAAAATTAAAATTTAAAATTTATGATGACCGAGAATTTAAAAATTATATATTAAATTGTAATAAGGGAATTTATAGTTTAAATGACATAAGGTCGTCCAGTGCAAATGACAGATGCCATACGAATTTGACATTTGTAAATCGACCTTATGTCATTTTAACTAGATTTCGCTTGTTGTGTGACAAGGCTTTGACGTTACTTACAAAATACCGGATACTAAAAAACACAGTATTGCCAAACTAATTTAATTTGCCACAAACTTAGAAAAACGTTTATCTTTGTTTTCTCCCCAGAATCCGTCAAATTCGTGATCCTTTGAGCCTAGAAGTACCTCACGATTTCATTTCCGAAATTCATCGCCTGTCTTTCGAATCGGTGGCCGTCATTGCCTTGAACAAAGAATTGGGACTCGTACGCCATGATTGCCCGGTACCAGAAGCTGAGGAATTATTCAAAAATTTGCAAGCCTTCAATTTATGCCTCTACGATTTGGGTATACAACCCTCGATCTATAAATATATAAAAACGCCTACTTATAGGCGTTTCGAAGCGGCCATGGACACTATGATAAATATCAGCTGTAAATTTATTGATGAGACCTTGCAACGCCTCGAGGCCAGAGGCTCCACGCCGTTGGGGGAGGACAAAAGCGTCTTGGAGAAATTAATAAGAATTGATCGGCGGATGGCTATAATAACATCGATTGATATGTTAATTACTGGCGTTGAGGCCACTACGACCATACTATCGGGCATTTTGCTGTGCTTGGCCACTAATCCAGATAAACAGGAGAAACTGCGTTTGGAAATAATGAAGACAGTGGGAAAATCGTCAAAATTTACGGTGGAAAATATGAAAAATTTGGCCTATTTAAGAGCCTGCATCAAAGAGGCCATGCGTTTATATCCGGCCATAATTGGAAATCTAAGAGCCACTGGTCGGGATTTGTGCCTGAGTGGTTATCAAATACCCAAGGGGACCAATGTCTTTATGGTTTCGAATATGCTGCTGCAAGAGGAGTGCTATTTCCACGAACCTCAGCAGTATATACCAGAACGCTGGCTGAGGTGTAACGACTCGGAAATGGCTGAATATTCGTTGAGAAATATCAATCCATTTATATTCTTGCCCTTGGGCTATGGGCCACGTTCATGTGTGGGCAAACGTATAGTGGATTTGCAGCTGGAAATAACGCTGGCCAATATTGTGCGCAATTTCAAAATGGAATACAACCACTCAACGGCCAATGCATTCCGGAGTTATTTCATATATACGTGCCGTTGAAATTCAAATTTACTGACTTCTAATAATGGCAAATCCCAAAAAAGACTTTATGGAAGGTTAGTAATAAAGAAAGTACATTTTATATAATGAAATATATATTTTGTGTTTTATTATTTAACAAGAGCAAGTAAAGACGGCGCACAGTGGTTCAGAATCAAAATCCATCGGCCAAAATTCAATAACTTTTGTTCTAGTAGACATTTTTGAATTCTGTAAAAAAACAAAATTAGAAAAGGACCTAAGGATTATTTTGAGATATTAATGTTAATAATCGAGAAATCGGCTATATTTTATAAATCAGCCCAAAGCTAACTACTTTTTGTACTTATCGATTTTAAAGAAAATTAAAATTTTTATTTTTTGTTTTTATGTTTTTTAACATATTTTTACGTATTTGTTCATAATGCGAAGAAAAAAAAATTTTTTTTTGTATTACAGATTTCCAACTTTTTTAGATTTTGAAAATTGAAATTATATTTCAGAAATCGCACCAAAGTTGACTACTTTTTGTATTTTTCGATTTCGATAAAGAAAATTAAAATTCATAATTCCGCAGAAGTAAAACAAAAATCCCCAAAATGAGATTTTTCGAATTTTTCGAGAAAAAATGGATATCTCTCAAAGGTCGGCGAGAAAGGCCACAAAAAATTATACTTCTGAAAACAATCGCACAATTCCCACAAAGAAAATAAAAGATCCCAAAAAAGAAAATTTTCCCACGTTTTCGTTTTCGAGAAAAAATGTATTTCTCTCAAATTTGATCTGATAGAGACTTTTAGTGAGCAAATTTACGTTTAGGAAGAAAAATCAACTAAATTGCATACTTCGGAAAACAATCCCACAATTCCCAAAAAGAAAACAAAAATCCCCAAAAAATTTAATTTTCTCACATTTTCGAAAAAACTGGCTGAAATATTGAAAAAATCGAGTTTCTCTCAAATTTGATCTAATTGAGGCAACATTTGTGATCACGTTTTCGAAAAAATACAGATTTATCTCAAATTCGATCCGATAGAGACTTTTTGTGGGCAAATTTGCATTCAGCGTGAAAAAAACACCTAAAATGCATACCTCGGAAAACAATCCCACAATTCCCAAAAATAAATTCAAAATCCCAAAAAAAAATTAATTTTCTCACATTTTCGAAAAAAAAACTGACTGAAATGTTGAAAAAATCGAGTTTCTCTCAAATTTGATGTGATTGAAAAACAATTAGCTTTCAGCGAAAAAATGTCACAGACCCAAATTTGTTTAGGTTTTTTTGTTCTGGAAGATTTGTCTTTGATTAAAAAGTATTGTATGTATTCCCCGGTGTGTTTTTGTATTGTAAATTCCCTTTATGCTCATGCTAAATTTTATGACAATCGGAGTTCATTTTTAATGTTAATATCCTTGTCTAATTTTGGTTTTTTACAGAATTATTGAATTTTGGCCTATGAATTTTAGATTACGGGAAAATTTCATTTTTTAATATAACCAAACCAAAATAAATAAAAATATTGAAAAAATAATTTTATAAATAAATATAAAATTTTTATTATTTCAAACCACGCTTATAAGGTAAGACCAATACGTTTATACTATATGTATATATCGAAATAATACTTCAAGTCAGTTGAAAAAGTAAATTGAAGACAGCAATCTTCAAAAAGCTTAAATATCATAAATATAGGGTGCTACAGTTGGTTGTATTTCCATCCTATTTTAAATCCTAAAGCACAAATTTTGAAAATCCATTATCTCTCACGTACATAGTGCAAAATAACCTAACTTCATGATTCAACCAATTTTTGCCGTAAAAGTAAAAAGTACAAATTTTGAAAAAATTTTTTATTTTGCGTTTCTATGCAGTCAGAGAAATGTATACAACGAAGTCCATGATTCTAGCTGCGACCATGTGGTTGGTACCATTTTTATCCCCTTTTTGCAATTTGACCGCCTCAAGAGTACGACTTTCTACAATCTCTTTATTTAACGTGTCTACGCAATTAGAGGGATGTACATTAGAGCGTACCAGGTTACAAGTAAAAAAAAAGTTCGCCGTACACCTTCGAATATGAAGTATTATTGAAAGGTAGTTTCAAAAAAATTTTTTTTATTTTTTTATGCCGAACGTAGGGGTCGCGCTTTTACATTTTTCTATATAACTTCTGCATTTATAAACGGATTTTAAAGAGTGATACATCGATGTTTTTGTCTCGACGAGGCCGATTTTTTGTCTTTGAAGTCATTGAGCTCGTCGAGACAAAAACATCGATGTATCACACTTTATAATCCGTTTCTAAATGCAGAAGTTATATAGAAAAATGTAAAAGCGCGACCCCTACGTTCGGCATAAAAAAATAAAAAAATTTTTTTTGAAACTACCTTTCAATAATACTTCATATTCGAAGGTGTACGGCGAACTTTTTTTTGAGGTAAGCCCTAATGTACATACCGAATTTCATCAGTCGACCTGTAGCCGTTTAGTTGGTACTATTTTTATCCCTCTGTACCCATTGTATCTCTCGATAGTACGAATTTGGAAAAAAACTTTTATTTTTCGTGTCTACACAGTCAGAGGTATACATTCCCCGAATTTCATGACTCTAGCTGCGGTCATTTGGTTGGTACTATTTTTATCCCCTTTTTCTATTTTGACCCCAAAAAGTACGAATTTCGAAAATTCAGTTTATTTTCCGCGTCTACACAGTCAGAAGAATGTATACTCCGAATTTCATGACTCTAGCAGCGGTCATTTGGTTGGTACTATTTTTATCCCCTTTTTTCATTTTAACCCCAAAAAGTACGAATTTTGAAAAATCTGTTTATTTTACGTGTCTACGCAATCAGAGGAATGTATACACCGATTATCATTATTTAGGTGCAGCCGTTTGGTTGGTACCATTTTCATCCCTCTATTTCCATCTTACCTCTTAAAAGTACGAATTTGGAAAAAATACTTTTATATTATGTATCTACTCAATTAGAGGAATGTACACACCGAAATTCGTGTTTCTAGCTGTTGTCGTTCGATAGGTAAAATCACTTTGTACGTTTTTGGTATAGGGGGAATGCGCATACCCATTATCAAGTAAGTACAGGCAGACATATTGAAAAAACATGCTTAACTACTCTAAAATGTTTGGGCTTATTATGGGTATTTTCAGTGCTTGTGAGGGGGACATTTTTCCCTTTGGACCGATTTTGCCCAGTTGCAATCCCAACTGAACTACGACTATAAGACACATTTAGGGAAAATTTGGATGTCCTAGTTCCTTTCGTTTAGATGCTAGCGTGCTTTCAACAGACGGACTGACGGACGGACATGACTAGATCGTCATTTTCAAAAAAACACATAAAATTCAGAAAAATGCATGAAATCTTTATTCGAATCGATAGTACGGTCCATATAATTTAATGTTTGAAGATTATTTCATGCAAATGTTGACCTTGACTGCGCCTCAAATGGTCCATCCGCTTAGTCCAATTTTGGCATTTCCACGTATTTGAGTAACAGAGGCCCAATTGCTGCGAACGGCGACGAATCGATAATTGATGGTCATCATTAACACTGGCCGATACAGCTGCGATATTTTCTTTAGTTCGCACTCTACGTAAGCGTGTTGGTGGTTTAATGTCCAACAAAGTAAATTTGGTGCGAAATTTAGTCACAATAGCCCGAATAGCCGCTTCAGTGGGTCGATTAAACTGACCATAAAATGGAAGCGCGCGATGAACTTTCCTAACAGAGCACGCATTTTGATAATAAAATTCAATAATTTGCAAGCGTTGTTCGTTTGTAAGATGATTCATGGTTAAATTATAGACCAAACTGAAGATGTTTGACAGTGAAACAAAACACGAAACGTGCGTCAGCTGTTTAAACCAGTGTTGCCAACAAGATAATAGCTAAAAAATCACCCTTTATATACTTTATATTCTTGAAAAATTCGGACGTCCTGGCTCCTTTCGTGCTTTCAATAGACGGACGGACGAAGGGGCGTGGCTAGATCGCATTAGAATTTTATGACGATTAAGATATATATACTTTTTTGGGTCTCGGGTCGATATTTCAAGGTGTTGCAAACGGAATGACAAACTTGGTATACCCCTATAGTAAACTACGAATTTTGAAAATTATCTTTGATTAAAGTAAGCATAAATCTTTGGAAATTTGTTCAAAATACATGCCCTAAGGCCTCACTGAGACTACAAATAACTGAGATCTGTTCCAGGATCTCATTTCCTTAAGATTATGTTTTCCCCTTTTTTGTTGAAATGCGGAAATTGATTTTATTTCATTTCCACAAAAAAAAACTCATCTTTATCATATTTAATTTTTTTTATGATAAAAATCTCCTCAAGAATTCGCCCGAATTGATTTAAAACAAATCCAGGAATTCCTCATTCCTCTCTGCAGCAGCTAGTGGCAGTTTAACTTAATGCTGACAGTTTGCAATATGAGACTATATTCTGGCACATCCATCCATCCATAGATGAGATAAATTCTCTTTAGTGTTGTTGGCTACTACATACATATGTACGAGTACATACACTGGATGCGTTCCCTTCACCTCTGTGTCTGACTGACTGACTGTCACCTCTCGAAGCGTCAAATTTCAATTAGAGATAAATACGACAAGATTGTTTTTTCGTTTGTTTCTCGTTCTTGTCAATTTTATTCATTTTGTACAAGCACAACGAATTGAATGGGGATTGTTACAGAAACAACAACAGCAACAACAACGATGTCATAGTTACCGATTCTCTCCCTCTCGCTATCACAGGAGAGCGAGTGGCAGAGATTAAATAAAATTTGTCAATGTGATGCTTTGCGCTACTGTATTTATTTGTTGTCTCTATGACGAGTGCGAGGGAAAGAGAGAGAGGGAGAGTGATAGAATTACTAAGGGAACGCGAGTAATGAAAAGGATGTCTGTCTAAAGTAGTGGAATTTCAAACTAATTAGGATTAGGCAGTTGAATGGATTACGATTATGTAAGATTTGTGACTGTTTTAATCGCTACAGCGTGAACTTGAAAACGTTTAATGACATTTTGTGACGGAAAAATGAAAATGTTGTGTCTGAGTTCTCAAAATTTATTTTTATACCCTCCACCTCCAGGAGGGGGGTATACTAACTTTGTCACACCTTGAAATATCGATCTGAGACCCTATAAATTATATATATATATTCTTGATCGTCATAAAATTCTAAGACGATCTAGCCATGTCCGTCCGTCCGTTTGTTGAAAGCACCTAGCATCTAAACGAAAGGAGCTAGGACGTTCACATTTTCCATAAATGCGTCTTATAGTCGTAGATCGGTTGGGATTGAAACTGGGCGAAATCGGTCCAAAGGGAAACATTTTTCCCTCACAAAGACTAAAAATACCCATAATAACCCCTAATATTTTAGAATATTTAAGCATATTTTTCAATATGTTTGCTTGTACTTACTTGATAATAACAAAAACGTACACCACAAAGAGATTTTTATTCTTAGGGGGTGAAAATGAGCAAAAAGGGATAAAAAATGGTACCTATCGAACGACAAGAGCTAGAAACACGAATTTCGGAGTGTTCATTCGTCTAATTGAGTAGATACATAATATAAAATTAATTTTTCTAAATTCGTACTTTTAAGAGGTAAAATGGAAATAGAGGGATAAAAATGGTACAAACCAAACGGCTGCACCTAAATAATGAAATTCGGTGTATACATTCCTCTGATTGCATAGACAAGTGAAATACACAGATTTTTCAAAATTCGTACTTTTTGGGGTTCAAATATAAAAAGGGGATAAAAATAGTACCAAAAAATGACCGCAGCTAGAGTCATGAAATTCGGAGTATACATTCCTCTGACTGTGTAGACACGGAAAATAAACTGAATTTTCGAAATTCGTACTTTTTGGGGTCAAAATAGAAAAAGGGGATAAAAATAGTACCAACCAAATGACCGCAGCTAGAGTCATGAAATTCGGAGTATACATTCCTCTTACTGTTTAGACACGAAAAATAAAAGGTTTTTTCCAAATTCGTACTATCGAGAGATACAATGGGTACAGAGGGATAAAAATAGTACCAACTAAACGGCTACAGGTCGAATAATGAAATTCGGTGTGTACATCCCTTTATTTGCGTAGATACGTAAAATAAAGAGATTTTAGAAAGTCGTACTCTTAAGTGGGCAAAATGGGAAAACGGCGATAAAAGTGGTACCAAAAAATGACCGCAGCTAGAATCATGGAATTCGGTATATACATTCCTCTGACAGCATAGAAACACAAATTGAAAAGCTTTTTCCAAATTCGTACTCTTTTAAGTACTATTTTTACGACAAAAATTGATTGAATCATGAAGTTAGGTTATTTTGCACTTGGACGTGAGATAATGGATTTTCAAAATTTGTACTTTTGGAATTAAAAGTGTATGGAAATACAACCAACAGTAGCACCCACTTTCTAACAATATTTATGGGTCTTAAGCTTTTTTGAAAATATAAATATAAGATTATTTATTTTTTGAATTGATCTGAAGTATTATTTCGATATACAGTGGTGGCCACGAGTTTAGCACACTTCACATGTATTGTTTATAATAACAAATAATTTGTTCTGATAATGAACTATGCGCCAAATATTTGTTTTTTAGTGATGCTTATGGTGTGGTCAGTAAGCCCCATAATTTTTTATCGTATTCTTTTGTGCCTTCTTCTCGTACTCCCGTGTATTTGCAAGAATATTCTTGCGGCTGGACACAAATTTAGCACATTTTATAAAAGTTGTTATTTTCTGTTTCATTTGCGTTTAAATTAATTAATAGGTATGTTTCGGTAATTTTTACACAAATGGAAGTTACTACTTAACAAAATTTATAATTAGACGTTGCTAAAGGAAAATAGGACATTGAGATGCAGCGTCAGATTATTATGTACCTGAACGACAGTGGAAGTACCGCTGGGGATATTGCAAACATTATAAATTGATCCAGACAGATTGTATGCAATATACTAAGCCATATTGGCACTTATGGAGGCTTCAAAAATGTCACACAATGTCCTATGCCGAGGAAAACAACCAATAAATCGGCTTTTTTAATTTATGGAGCCTGTGTAGCAAATCCATTTGAAAGCTCAACTGTGATTCAGAGTAAAAAATTTGACATTAGCATTTCCTCAAGAACCATAAGAAGAACAACCAATGAAAAAAATTTACTTGGCTGCATTGTTCAACATAAGGCAGCCGTATCAAAATATGGCTTACAGTGTCAAATTTCATTTGCTCAGAAGCATTTAGGAAAATCCAAGATTTTTGGGAAAATATCGCCTGGATTGGCGAATTGAACATTTGTCGGTTAGAATCTAATAGGAAACAATACGAATTGTGCCCTCCAAACATGCTGCACAACCCAAAGTACAAATCTGAGACGGTAAAGCTTGCTGGCGAAAATCTGATGGTGTATACAGCGTTTTCTGGACACGGTGTTGGTCCCATACACAAAATCGATGCACTGATGGATCAGTATATTTACAAAAATCTACTTGTTGATGCTATGATAACATATTCAGATAAAAACATGCCACTTAAGTGGCGTTTTATGCACGACAACCAACCACAACACACTTAACGCCAGTGAAGAGCTGTTTGGAGCCGTACAGAATAAATTTTTAAAAATGGTCCAGCACAGTCACCGGATCTCCATCCTACTGAGAGTCTATGGAAGGGACTTTATCAACATATTATAGCAATAAAACCCAAAAATTTGCCTGATATCTTGAATGAAACTCAAAATTCCTGATATGCTATTCCAATGGAGCGTTTTATGTTTCTAGTGGAGAGTATGTCCAGAAGATGTACAGCTATTACTCAAAATAGCGATTATCCAACCAAATATTACGTTTATAATAAAATGTATTGGTTAGTTCAGTTTTTCCGGTTTGAATAAAGTTTTTTTTTTAATTTGTGCTAAATTAATGTCCAATCATTTTTCGTATTATTTGTACTTTAGATGGAATAAAACTAAAATGCAACATAAGAACCGAACAAAAACAACGTTAAATGGTCATGTTATCCTACATAATATTTTAGAAAATATACCGGTCAAAAAACATAAAAAGAAGTTGAAATATTTGCTTTATAAAGATACATGTGGTGAATGTGCTAAATTCGTGTCCACCACTGTATATAGTGTAAACATATTGGTAGCCTTGCCTTATAAGCGTGGTTTGAAATAATAAAAATATTATATTTATTTATTTATTTATTTTTTCAATATTTGTTTTGGTTTGGCAATATTAAAAAAAATATGTTTTCCTGTTATACGAAAATCGACAGCCTCTGTGGAATGCAATCCAAGATGGGGGGTATATAAAGTTAGGCCTGGCCGAACTTTGCGCCGTTTTTACTTGTTTTTTATTAGTTTTATCCGTCTCCGTTTTTGGGTAGTATTTTTTTAATTTTCTTTTGGTGGACTATTTTAGCTGAACCTCCTTCGTATGCATAATTTTTTATCGTTTTCTACCCAGTTTTGAACCAAAAATCACCACCGCAGAACCTTTTATATCCTCGACCTGTGTTTCCAGATGCAGCCGGCCAATTTATAACTTCTTGAACACCTTTCCCAAAAAGTACACATTTTGAAAAATCACTATTTGTTTCACCTAAAAACATGTACTTTATTTGGTACCACGTTTATCCAATGTCGTCCCGCATCCTCTTTATAAGTACAAATTTTGAAATAGCCATTTATGTTCCTCGTTTACACAATTAAAGTGCTGTACACAATTTTTATTCCTTTTTGTCCCGCGAACCCCTTAAAAGTACAAATTTCAACATTTTTACTCCGGTTTAGTAAACATTTCCTTAAAAGTAGGAAAATGAACTAAGTATGAGTAAAGTTTCCTTATTTCAATGCCATAATAAATAGTTTATTTAGTAGAAATAGGGAAGTAAATTTACTTTAAAAAGTTTCATTGGATCTAATAAAAAATTCTTAAAATGCATACTTGTTTTAAGTAAGACAAATGTTAAGAAATTTTTTGTATGGAAAAAATCCAATTAGGAAATTTTAACTAGAAAGTGTGACTTTTCCTAAAATTAAGTTAATGTGTTTACTGAAATTTATGCCGAGTTCTTCACACATTGAAGTATTAATGAACTTATCAAAAATCACTTGAAATTGTTTAGAAAAATCTTGAATATTAATCTAAGAAGCAATTCTCGTTCGTTTACAGAGACTTACTTCTTAAATACTTTAAGTATTATTCTAACCAAATACAGCGAAGGCGCCTGTCTTGCCTTCACAGCAATCATGGAGCAAAAAACCTCAACTCTTTATGGCAGAGGTATCATGAAACTTTTGAGAAATATTTCATGTTGTCATTTTTGTATTAGTTTTGCATAGTCTGAAGCAAAATCATTTCTTTGAATTATTTTAGTTAAATTGAACTTATTTTAAGTTAACTTTTTTACTTGTATAAAGAAAAATTTTCCTCAGTTTAAGTAAAAATGTAATTGTTTTAAG
Source organism: Polietes domitor (assembly GCA_947397865.1). Lineage (NCBI taxonomy): Eukaryota > Metazoa > Arthropoda > Insecta > Diptera > Muscidae > Polietes > Polietes domitor. The sequence goes on from OX377621.1 coordinate 162,918,132, forward strand.
GAAAAAATCAGCAAATTTGTCTTCAGTTTAAGTAAATATTTATTCGATTTGAGTACAAATTTACTTTTTATACCCTCCACCTCCAGGATGGGGGTATATTCACTTTGTCATTCCGTTTGTAACACCTTGAAATATTCATCGGAGACCCCATAAAGTATATATATTCTGGGTCGTGGTAAAATTCTAAGACGATATAGCCATGTCCGTCTGTCTGTTGAAAGCACGAACGAAATGAGGTAGGAGGTTCAAATTTTTCCTAAATGTGTCTTATGGTTGTAGATCGGTTGGGATTGTAAGTGGACGAAATCGGCCCAGAGGGAAAAATTTTTCCCTCACAAGGACTGAAAATACCCCTAATATTTAGAGTATTTCAGCATGTTTTTTGAAAATATTAGCTTGTATTTAATTGATATTTGCAATGCGCATTCCCTTTATAACATAAAAGGGGGGGGCGAAATGGGACAAAAAAGGGATAAAAATGGTACCTATCAAACGACAACAGATAGAAACATGAAATTTGGCGTGTAGATTCCTCTAATAGAGTAGATAAATAATAAAAAGTATTTTTTCTAAATTCGTACTTTTAAGGGGTTATATGGGGCTAAAGGGATAAAAATAGTACCAACCTAACGGCTGCACCTAGAATAGTGAAATTCGATATATACATTCCTCTGATTGCGTAGACACATAAAATAAAAGAACTTTCCAAAATTCGTACTTTTTGGGGTTCAAATGGAAAAAGGGGATAAAAATAGTACCTACCAAATGACAGCAGCTAGAATCATGAGATTCGGAGTATACATTCCCCTGACTGCGTAGACACGAAAAATAAAACGTTTTTTCCAAATTCGTACTTTCAAGGGATACAATGGCTACAGGGGATAAAAATAGTACCAACTAAACGAATACAGCTAGAATGATGAAATTCAGTGTGTACATCCCTCTAATTGTGTAGATACGTAAAATAAAGAGATTTTAGATAGTCGTACTCTTGAAGGGGCAAAATTGGAAAAAGGGGATAAAAATGGTACCAACAAAATGTCCGCTGATAGAATCATGTAATTCGGTGCATACATTCCTCTGACTGCATAGCCACGTAAAATATTCGTACTTTATTTTGTTGCTTTTACGACAAAAAATGGTAGAATCATGAAGTTGTCTTATACTGCGTACGTGAGAGATAAGGTATTTTCAAAATTTATACTTGAAATACAACCAACCAAACGACTGTAGCTGAAAATACACTGTCTATCCCCCAATATTTATGGTATTTATGATTGCTCCCTTATATTTACTTTATGAATTGAAGTATTATATCCATTATATATAGTATACAAATATTGGTAGCTTGGCTTATTAATTAAATTTCTTATTTTCATACAGTCAAAATTTGTTGCGGACATTCCTCTTGTAGCTTGGAAGCACCACAAAGAAAAAAAGTTTTTGCGGGCGAAATGGGACAAAAAGAGATAAAATATGGTACCAATATGGTACATCCCTCTAATTGCATAGACACGTAAAATAGAGGGATTTTTCGAAATTTGTACTTTTAAGGGATATAATTAAAAGGGGGATAAAAATGGGACCTACCAAACCGCTGAAGTTGAAATCATGAAATTCGGTGTATACATTCTGACTATGAAGACTCGAAAAAGGGGTTTTTCGAAATTTGTACATTTGGCCGGAGAATGGGGCGAATGGGGATATCTTTAAAATTTATACTTTTCTTATCACTTTGTCTGTATCTGAAAATGCTTCTTTCTAATGGCAACTGACAATCGCCTAATATTTAGTCATGTTCACTTTCACAATTTCAGCATTTTATTTATATATAGTAGTCGATTTTAAACAGTGCACATAAGTATACATTATAGTTTGAAATAGTAAACAAATATAGTAATATGCATAAAAATATCACAATTTTCGTAATATGGTACTGTGCTTCTATGTAAAATCAACATCCTTTAATCTGCTGGTAATACTGTGGAATGCACTCCGTGGTGGAGGGTATATAAGATTCGGCCCGGCCGAACTTAACGCCTTCTTAATTGTTTTTACTTTTTTGGAAAATCTCAGCAAAATTACTTGATTTGAATAAAAATTTATTTAGTTTTTAAATTTATTACATATTTACTTGGTTTCAGGAAAAATTTACTTAGATTTAAGAAAATTTCAGCAAAATTTAACTTAAATTTAGTACAAATGTGCTTGGTTTGAGGAAAAATTTACTGGAATTTTCCTCAATTTGAGTAAATATTTACTTGGTTTGAGGAAAATTGAACTGGAATCAAGCATGTACTACTTTTGAGGAAAAGTTTGAACTTGATATTAGGGAATATTGCTTTAGCACTATACGAAGTTCATTTTTCCTAAATTTCAGTTCACTTTAAATCATTATAGGGTTCACTTTTTTCTGAGTGCATAATTTTGACTTACACTGGCTAAGTCCAATTTTGTTGACACAAAATTATACTTTCAAAATTTTCATATTGTTTATGTCATACATTCTCCGCGATTCCTAAAAAGGAATCCAAGGTTGTTGTATATCCTTGAAGGCTTTAAAGTTGACACTTCATTGTAATCTACAATTACAATAAATTCAAATTTCAAAAATTCCCACAATTCTCAGGTGTTCTCTGGAAACATGACATTCAATTACTTTCTTGCAGCAGCTCACGTTCCATTCCATCACGTTCCCTCCAGCAGCAAAAGTAGGAGGAGCTTTATACGTAATAGTAGATATATAGATACGCAAAACTGGGAAATATGCAACAGGATCAACAGGGAACACTCTCATACAAATGCAGAGATTAAGGCGGCCAGCAAAAACGACAACAACAACATGAACATTATATAAGACGGAATTAGTGACACTGTGAGCAACACCACCAATGCCACAATAAGAGGGGAGGGATGAGGATGACGAGAACCAGGACGAGTAGGACAATGACAAAAAATCACATCACATCACATGGAAAATCCAGTAAGCATATCGAATTACAATTAAATCATATAAAGATTTGCTACGCACAAACGCCGATTCCTTTTGCTCACTTCACCAAATGCAAACAGACAGACGGACAGACAGTCAGACGGACGAAAGGACACACACATACTCGTAGCTATTGTTCCGGGAGTATGAATGAATGCGGAGAATGTGTTAGAAAAACATCCCCTTTTGTTTTTTTTTTTCAGCCTAGAAATGGGAGAACCGGGGAAAACCCAATCGAGGTAAATGAAATTTACAAACATTTGGTTTTAATTTGTTCACTTTTCCCCGGTTGATTTGAAATGATGATGGTTGATGTTGGTGATGATGTTTAGGCTGTGACTTGTCCTGTGGTCGATGCTGATGACGATGAGGTTAGAAAGAAAACATATGTTCCACTTTGGGTTCATTACTGTGTTAATTAAATCTTCAGGGAGTTTTCGTTGGTTCATTAAAATAAACTTGTTTTGTGGGGGTTAGCAGAAAAAAAAAATAGAAGGATTTGACAGTGAAACAGAGGTCAATCATGTCCTTTGAAATACTAGGAGGCTTACAAAAAAGAACATAAAAAAGAATTATTCGTTATTTGAAGGCCCAGGAGACTGTACATTGAAAGAATTTTTCCTCATAATATTTATGAGGGTGAAAATTTTCATTAAAAAGTCGCCAAAGAAACATTTCATAAAATGTATGAAACATGTTCAATAAAGCACAAATCAATGAAACGTTTATGAAACATTTCTCAGAAACTATGAAATGCAGTTCTTCATTTGAAGATCTTTTGTCATAAAAATTCATTATATTTCATAATATGATTTATGAAAATTTTCATAGATTTTATGAAGAAACTTCATTAATTTTATGAAAGAGTTTCATAAATAGTAATAATTTATACTGAACTTTCCAATATAAACAAAAACAATAAGTTAAGTTCGGCCGGGCCGAATCTTATATACCCTACACCACGGAGTGCATTCCACAGTATTACCGGCAGATTAAAGGATGTCGACTTTACATAGAAGCACAGTACCATATTACGAAAATTGTGATATTTTTATGCACATTATTATATTTGTTTACTATTTCAAACTATAATGCGCACTGTTTAAATTCTACTACTATAAATAAATACAATGCTGAAATTGTGAAAGTGAACATGCCTAAGTATTAGGCGATTATCAGTCGCCATTTGAAAGAAGCATTTTCAGATACAGATAAAGTGATAAGAAAAGTAGAAATTTTAAAGCCCCATTCTCCGCCCAAATGTGCAAATTTCGAAAAAACCCTTTTTCGAGTCTTCATAGTCAGAATGTACACACCGAATTTCATGATTTCAACTTCAGCGGTTTGATAGGTCCCATTTTTATCCCTCTTTTTAATTATATCCCTTAAAAGTATGAATTTCGAAAAATCCCTCTATTTTACGTGTCTATGCAATTAGAGGGATGTACACACCGAATTTCCTGATTCTAGCTGTTGTCGTATCATTGGTACCATATTTTATCCCTTTTTGTCCCATTTCGCCCGCTAAAACTTTTATTTTCTTTGTGGTGCTTCCAAACTACAAGAGGAATGTCCGCAACAAATTTTAACTGTATGAAAATAAGAAATTTAATTAATAAGCCAAGGCTACCAATATTTGAATACTATGTATAATGGATATAATACCTCAATTCACAAAGTAAATATAAGGGAGCAATCATAAATACCCTAAATATTGGTGGATAGAGAGTGTATTTTCAACTACAGTCGTTTGGTTGCTTGTATTTTCATCCTATTTTAATTTCAAAAGTATAAATTTTGAAAATACCTTATCTCTTACGTACGCAGTATAAGACAACTTCATGATTCTACCATTTTTTGTCGTAAAAGCAACAAAAAATGCAACAAGTAAAAGCAAAGTACGAATTTGGAAAAACAATATTTTACGTGGCTATGCAGTCAGAGGAATGTATACACCGAATTCCATGATTCTATCAGCGGCCATTTTGTTGGTACCATTTTTATCCATTTTTCCAATTTTGCTATCTAAAATATCTTTATTTTACGTATCTACACAATTAGAGGGATGTACACACTGAATTTCATCATTCTAGCTGTATTCGTTTAGTTGGTACTATTTTTATCCCCTGTAGCCATTGTATCCCTTGAAAGTACGAATTTGGAAAAAAACGTTTTATTTTTCGTGTCTACGCAGTCAGAGGAATGTATACTCCGAATTTCATGATTCTAGCTGTTGTCATTTGGTAGGCACTATTTTTATCCCCTTTTTCCATTTGAACGCCAAAAAGTACAAATTTTGGAAAGTTCTTTTATTTTACGTGTCTACTCAATCAGAGGAATGCATATATCGAATTTCATTATTCTAGGTGCAGCCGTTAGCTTGGTACTATTTTTATCCCTCTATCCCCATTTAACCCCTTAAAAGTATGCATTTAGAAAAAATACTTTTACATTATGTATCTACTCAATTAGAGGAATGTACACACCGAATTTCGTGTTTCTAGCTGTTGTCGTTTAATATGTACCATTTTAATCCCTTCTTTGCCCCATTTCACCCACTACAAACAAGAATCACTTTATGGTGCACTTTTTTGCTATAAGGGGAATGCGCATATCAAATATCAAGCAAATATAAACAGACATATTCAAAAAACATGCTTAAATACGCTAAAATATTAGGGATTATTATGGGTATTTTTAGTCCTTGTGAGGGAAAAATTTTTCCCTTTAGGCCGATTTCGCCCCATTTCAATCCCAACCGATCTACGACTATAAGACGCATTTATGGAAAATTTGAACGTGCTAGCTCCTTTCCTTTAGATGCTAGCGTGCTTTCAACAGACGGACTGACGGACGGACGGACATGGCTAGATCGTCTTAGAATTTTATGACGATCAAGAATATATATACTTTATAGGGTCTCAGGTCGATATTTCAAGGTGTTACAAACGGAATGACAAAGTTAGTATACCCCCATCCTGGAGGTGGAGGGTATAAAAAGGACTGACTCGTTGTCTAACAAATCAACACACACTACCCACCATTGCGAGAGTTTTTGCAATGAATATGCCGTTGACCTAAATCGGGGTTCATACTTATGTCAGAGTTAACACAGGACAAATGAGAATTGCTAGCATTCAATCGAATAAAGTCGCCACACTAAATTGTAGTTGTAAATTATGGAACATCCTATGAAATCCTTCATTATACTTATGAAGACATTTCCTAATACAAATATTTTATTTGTTATGATATATTTCATAATATTTAAGAATTGTTTCTTTAATACTATGAACTATTTCTTTGATCTTATGAAACTAAGTTTCACTAATTTAACAATTTTGTTTTATGATCGATTTGTCGATCCTCGCTTTATATCTCTAGAATTTAAATTAGGGATTCTCATCAAGCTTTGCTTAAACAACATCTAAACAGATCCACTAACCCAAAAAAATTGATTTAAAATTTTAAATTTGAACCATTTTGAAATTTAGAATAATATAGATTTTTTTAAGGATAATGTTTGACATTTGCAAAATGGGACACTATACGCTCGAACACAAGTGGGAAATATTTAGAACTTACTTCCAATGTAGTGAGTCTTCAACGTAGACTGTAAGAAATGCATGTGGATCATTTTGGAGAAGAGATCGGCCTTCAGCTCAGCTTTCATGATGCTCATTTTCAATTCGGTGGCTATGTCAATAAGCAAAATTGCCGCATGTGGGGCTCAGAGAACCCACGCGTGACTATTGAGAAGCCAATACATCCACAAGGAGTCACTGTTGGGTGTAGTTTTTGGGCTTTACTGAAAAAATTGGGTTGATCAATGAGGTACTGCCGAGCAAGTCGTGGTAGTCATATGAATGATATTGTGTTCCATTATCGAATGACAAAGTTCAATCATTCCAATAAAACAAGAAATTTGAAAAAAAAAAACAATAATCAGTACTTTTTTATAGTCATCTCTCCTACAGGAAGGTAAAATCATCTACTTCGAGAAGAAATATTCTGAATTTCTTGTTTGCCTCTGTTTTTATCGTTTGAAAATAAATAACATGTGTGTGGCGTCCCAATTTATTTTTTTCCTTAAGGCTGGCGATTTCATTATACCCTCCACCTCCAGGATGGGGTTTTACTAACTTTGTCATTCCGTTTGTAACACCTTGAAATATCGACCTGAGACCCTATAAAGTATGTATATTCTTGATCTAATAAAATTCTAAGACGATCTAGACAAGTCCGTCCGTCTGATGAAAGCATGCTTGCATCTAAAAAGGGAGCTAAGTACCAACCCCATACAAACAGACAACTATAACCATCGATCAGCACAACTTGAACTTAATTTTTTTATTTTTCACGATCTTCAATCTGAAATCAAGTAAGACTGCGCTTAGGTTCATTGATTTACTCTCGAAAAATGTATTAAATTGAATCTAAACAAATTACTTAATTTAAGTACATTTATGGTTCAAATGAAATTCAAACTTATTTTGAGTAAATTTTACTTTACTTTAAATAAGACTTATAACTTTTTCAGAATGCTTGCAAAATCTAGCTGAAATGACATAAGGCTGATTTACAAATGTCAGATTCCATATTAAATTGACATTTGTAAATCGACCTTATGTCATTTCAAGCTGAAATCGATTGATTTCGCATGCAGTCTGAAAGGGATATAAGATGACAATGTGCGCTTTGTTACTTGGTTGCGATGGTTTTGACTGATATTCGGAAAGTGAGTTGTGCTTCTCATTCGTTTGGTGAGAAATATTAATTATTGACTTCCAGAGTCCAGGTATCTTGTTGAAAAATCGCTTGAGAAGCCTCCTGAAGAAGCTCGTCACGGACCAAAAATCATGATAGAGGTAGTATCCGGCCAAGTAATAAATGTCACTATGACATTTGTAAATAAATTTGTATTCAAAAGAATATATGTAGATGCGAAAAGGTCTTGAGTCAGGAAAATTGAAGGGTGCCAAACAAATACCAATTTCCTTAATTTTAGTCAATTGGTGGGGCTGTTTTTCTTTAAACCTTGTTATGCCGGTTGGCTGCGACAACAAAAACTTTAATTAAAATTTATTTTTTTTTTGCTCAAAATAAAATAAAAAAATTTTTAAACATTGTCGTCGACTACAATATAAATATTTGTATCAAACCAAATTTAAGAAAAAAATTCGTTGTCTTTTTTGGTCTTAGCCTTGATAATCATAAATTTTACTCACACTTATCCAGACTAAGTTCAAAATTTTTTATATAAAGTTATTTTTTAAAAAATTATTTTTATAAAACATTAATATTGCTGTTGGCGACAATTAAAAAAATATTTTTTTATTTTGAGTGAAATTTAAACTTTTTATTTTGGATTTTGTTATACAGTCTTAAATAAATACAGCCATATTAATTATTGACTTAAAGAGTCCCGAATAAGGACCTCACGTAATAAATGTCACTATGACATTTGCAAATAAATATGTATTCTATAAAATATAGATGAAAAAAGGACAAACGCCAATTTCCTTAATTTCAGACAATTATTAATTGCATTTTTTGAGTGTCGTTTTTTAGGCTCTTGAAACATACCACATTTTACATTTTAGTAGTTTTAATATTTTTTAAATATGCATGCCTCAAAAATTTGTATAAGTTATTTTTAAAATTTTAAATGTTTCGAATTTTTCGATTTTTCTAAAAATTGTCTTTTGTGTTGTCTTCCTTCTTAATTAGCCTTTAATAAATTGAGGACGTCAAACATATTGAAATTTGAATCATGCACAACTTTTAAATGAGGTCTCATATTCGTTACGCTCTCACGTTCGCCCTCTCGTCACACACACACTCAAAATGCTGCGAAGAGATTTGTACTACATGCGGCTGGCTAGGTAATTTTGTGTGGCGCTTTTGTTGTTGTTGTTCGAAAATATCTAAACATTTTTTCCAACTAATTGCTTGTACATGCAGTGACTGCTCTCGTGGTTACAAAGTTCCAACACGCGTCTTAGCACGCCCCTGCAGTTAAAGGGTGAATGGGTGGGGGCGGGTGAGATATATACTTGGATGATGTACACTTTACGCCATAGCAACGTGGGCATATGACGACGAGGGCATTGCAATGTGTTTGGGAAAAAAATAAGAAAATATATAGGGTGGTCCATTTAACATTTTAAATTTGAACTGCCGATTCTTTGACTTTGAAAGGTAGAATAACATTTATTTCTATTTTTATTTTCAGGTTTATGTTTGGCCTTTGCAAAATGGGACGATCGATATACGCTCAAAAAAAATTGGGAAATATTAAAAACTTACTTCCAAAGTAGGGAGTCTTTCACGCAAACTGTAAGAAATTTATCGTGTTTTCAGATGAAGCTCATTTTCATCTCGGTGGCTATGTCAATAGGCAAAATTGCCGCATATGGGATTCAGAGAACCCACACGTGACTATTGAGAAGCCAATGCATCCACAACGGATTTATGGCTGCACTGAAAAATTGGGTTGATCAGATGAGGTATTGCCTAGCCAGTCGTGGTAATCATATGAATGATATTTTGTGTTCCATTATTAAATGACAAAGTTCAGTCTTTCTAATAATACCAGAAATTTGAAAAAAATAATCATTATTTTTGTATAGCCAATTCTAATTTAAAATTTTATATGGTTCACCCTATGCAGTTTGATAATAGTTTTTTCACACTGCATGCGAAATTAATCGATTTCAGCTTGAAATGACATAAGGTCTATGTAGAAATGTCAAATTTGTGTGGGATCTGACATTTGTAAATCGACCTTCAGCAGAAATCGATGCAGTGTGAAAAGGCCTCAAGTGAGTGTGGTGAGCGTTTGATGGGTGAATAATAGGTGAATTTATATAAACCTGAAATTTGTCTTCTGTTTGACACAGAAAGTGCAAAAGTTGATTTCTATATTTTGGGAGAAGTTCAATTGATATTTTCGTGCTAAAATCATCGACGCACAGTGGTTCAGAATCAGAATCCATCGGACAAAATTCAATAACTTTTGTTCTAGTAGACATTTTTGAGTTCTGTAAAAAAACAAAATTAAACAAGGACCCAAGGATTATTCTGAGATATTAATGTTAAAAATCGAAAAATCGGATATATTTTATAAATCGGCCTAAAGTTAACTACTTTTTGTATTTTTCGATTTTAAAGAAAATTAAAATTTTTATTTTTTTTGTTTTTTTAACATATTTTTACGTATTTGTTCATAATGCGAAAAAAATAATTTTTTTGTATTACAGACTTCCACCTTATTCAGATTTTGAAAATTGAAAACTCGTTTTTTTTTCATTGCCAACTGTTTCTCACACATTTTAAAAGATTTTGCACTCAAATTTGTTTTATTAGAAATTGTGGTTTCTTAGCTTTATTATGACCCCAAAACTATGTTTGTGCCAAATATAGTTTTGGTTGGACTTTCAGAAGTTAATGAGACGAAAATGACTAAATTTTTGGAACTAAAATATCGAAAAAAATCCTGTCTTCCAAGGGGGTAATTTCGGGCGGCCAAAAGTTATCCTGAAAAAACGGCGAACCCTTCAACCTTTCCAAATATGTATATATTTCGTTAAAGGCTTACGAAGGAAAAAAGTTGTGTTAGTCCAAAGTCAGACATTTGTTCAAAAAGGATATTTTTTACAATATTCATTACAACCAAACTATATTTGGCACAAACATAGTTTTGGCGTCATAATAAAGCTAATAAACCACAATTTCTAATACAAAAAATCGAGTGCAAAATCTCTTAAAATATGTGAGAAACAGTTCGACAAAGTCAAAAAATTAAATTACGTTTTTTCAATTTTCAAAATCTGAAAAAACGTGAAAATCTGTAAAAAGAATATATTAAAATTTTTCTGCGCATTATGAACAAATACGTAAATTCAGATTTGAAAAAACGTGAAAATCTGTAATAAAAAATATTAAAATTTTTTCTTCGCATTATGAACAAATACGTAAAAATATGTTAAAAAACAAAAAAAAATTATTTTCTTTAACTTTAACTTTGAGGCGATTTCTAAAATATATCAGATTTTCCGATTTTTAATGGTTATATCTCAAAATAATCCTTCGCTCCTTATCTAATTTTGTTTTTTTACAGAATTCAAAAATGTCTACTAGAACAAAAGTTATTGAATTTTGGCCGATGGATTTTGATTCTGAGCCACTGTGCATCGTTAATTAAAAGCTTTGGTGAGCATGGCCGGAAAGTCGATTCTTTTTCACTGTTCACACAAAATGCTGGTCAATGATGAATTATTTTCACTGAAAGGTTTACGCAGAACCAGATTTGACCAAGGGGTCAGCTTTTCAAATTTGAAGGGTCGCGCACACCAGTTTAAAGCATTGGGCACACCGAAAAGCATTGGGCGTCTTGAATTTCATACACTTTCTTGACGTTTCGGTATAAAGGATGTCATAAGCACACGTGGACGCCATAAAAGGCGTCTTGGTGTGCCCAACGCTTAAAGCTACGCTTTTTACTTCAGACGCTGCGTTTTTCATGAGCAGACGATTGAGCTATCCATAAGATTAGCATGAAGGATGTCATAAGCACACGTGTACAACATTTTTTTGACGCCATAAAAGGCGTTTTTGTTGTGTCCAACGCTACGCCACGCTTTTTATTTTCGACGCTGCCTTTTTTCTTGAAGAGACAATTGAGCTATCCATAAGATTAGCATGGATGCCATAAGCACACGTGTACAACGCCATAAAAGGCGTCTTTGGTGTGCCCAACGCTTAAAGCTACGTTTTTTAGTTTAGGCGCTGCGTTTTTCATGAACAGACAATTGAGCTATCCATAAGATTAGCATGAAGGATGTCATAAGAACACGTGTACATCATTTCGTGTCGCCATAAAAGGCGTCTGTGGTGTGCCAAACGCTTAAAGCTACGCTTTTTATTTTAGACGCTGCCTTTTTCTTGAACTGATAATTGAGCTATCCATAAGATTAGCATGAAGGATGTCGTAAGCACAAGTGTACAACATTTTTTTGACGCCATAAAAGGCGTGTGTGCCCAACGCTTAAAGCTACGCTTTTTTTTTTAGACGCTGCGTTTTTCATGAAAAGACAATTGAGCTATCCATAAGATTAGCATGAAGGATGTCATAAGCACACGTGTACAACATTTTTTGACGCCATAAAAGGCGTGTGTGCCCAACGCTTAAAGCTACGCTTTTTATTTTAGACGCTGCGTTTTTCATGAAAAGACAATTGAGCTATCCATAAGATTAGCATGAAGGATGTCATAAGCACACGTGTACAACATTTCGTGACGCCATAAAAGGCGTCTTTGGTGTCCAACGCTTAAAGCTACGCTTTTTATTTTAGACGCTGCCTTTTTTCTTGAAGAGACAATTGAGCTATCCATAAGATTAGCATGAAGGATGTCATAAGCACACGTGTACAACATTTCGTGATGCCATGAAAGGCGTCTTGGTGTGCCCAACGCCTCAAGCTACGCTTTTTATTTTAGACGCTGACTTTTTTCTTGAACAGATAATTGAGCTATCCATAAGATTAGCATGAAGGATGCCATAAGAACACGTGTACATCATTTCGTGATGCCATGAAAGGCGTCTTGGTGTGTCCAACGCTTAAAGCTACGCTTTTTATTTTAGACGCTGCCTTTTTTTCTTGAACAGATAATTTAGCCATCCATAAGATTAGCATGAAGGATGTCATAAGCACACATGTACAACATTGTTTGACGCCATAAAAGGCGTCTTTGGTGTGCCCAACGCTTAAAGCTACGCTTTTTATTTTAGACGCTGCGTTTTTCTTGAACAGATGATTGGGAAATTAAAAAAATAGTACACTCTCAACAAACTGGAAGTTGAGAAAAACGCTGCGACGTAAATAAAAAGCTTTGGGCAGCCCATTGCTTTAAGCTACTCCCGCTTATATTGCGACAAATGTGCCGACTCGTGTGTCCAGTTTAGATGAACTCGGATATTGTCCTGACACAAGACCTTTTTGCGTGTATATTTTATAGAATGCTAATTTATTTATAAATTTATGGTTCGTAACCACCATCTTTAGATAACTTTGAAGCGATTTTTCAACAACAAGAACTTCTGTTCTCCCACACGAATGAGAACTACAACACATTTTTTTCGAATATCTGTCAATCGAGCCAAGCTGGGAAATTTAAGTAATTAATTTTCATTTGTCAGCTTAACTTAACTTATCACACCACCTTCGTGGCATTACAAACATGCTACGTTAATTAAAGGGCGCATGAGGAGCGAGAGAGATAGAGACATACCGACTGTATGTCCATGCCTCTGTAATGTGGAATGGAATGTAAAACGATGCTAAAGTACTGATAACCGCCGAATAAACTCGCACAGCAACGAAAAAAGGAACAAATGATTTTTGATTTATTGTTTTTGTCTTATGCCTTGGTTACTTGCTCGGTGTCCATTTACTCTCTCATCCAGGGATTGTTGATGCACAGCATTTTTTACGAGAAGAGACCAAAATTATTACATGATGTCTCCGAGGAATCAAATTATTTATGAGTGTGAAGTTGGTAATTAATAATTAATGGTAGGTTTAAAATTTCAATTACCACAAAGCCCAATGAAATGTACTTTTTTTCCAACATAAAGGGAAATATTTAAGAAAACATGGCAGAAAATGTATCAAGATATAAAATAGAAAATAAAATTCGCAAAACTTGAGGTATTACAAAAATCAAATGTTTACATTCCACATTTTAAGTGAAAACATGAAACCTAATGATGTCTCATAAGATAAGCAAATCCACTACATATCATTCTTAAATCTTCCTCTCACAGAAGTCACTGCCATTGTCTCTCTTCAATTGTCATTGCCTAGATCTAATGCTGAGATTTCTCGGAGGTAAAGGAAGGATTTAAACCCACTCATCTTTAGATAGCAATCGCTGGATGAATGAAAAAATCTTTACAAACTATGGAAACGTTTATCGAATCGAAATCACAACTTCCGTTTCACGTTAATCCTGTGTTAAGGAGAGAGCAACTGCTTGGTTCATAGATTTTACGTAGGAACTTGATTTGTCATCATTTAGTTTGATTAATAAAAATATTTAATATAGACTTATAGCCTTTTCAGACTGCATGCGAAATCCAGCTGAAATGACATAAGGACGATTTACAAATTTGACATTTGAAGATCGACCTTATGTCATTTCAGGCTGAACTCGATTGATTTCGCATGTAGTCTGAAAAGACTATTACAATCGACAGTGAGAATACACCAGTTCTCACGAAAGATTACTTTTATATCCTCCAACTCAAGGATGGGGGTATTCTAAATTTGTCATTCCGTTTGTAACAACTTGAAATATCGACCTGGCACCCCATAAAGTATATATATTCTTGATCCTCATATAATTCTAAGACGATCTAGTCCGTCCGTCCATTGGAAGCACGCTAGCATCTAAACGAAAGGAGCTAGGGCGTCCAAATTTTCCATAAATGCGTCATATAGTCGTAGATCGGTTGGGATTGCAACTGGGCGAAATCGGCCCAAAGGAAAAAAATTTTCCCTCACAAGAGATAGAAATAGTACACTTTAAAAAAACTGGAAATTGAGAAAAACGCTGCGACGTAAATAAAAAGCTTTAAGCTACTACCGCTTATATTGCGACAAATGTGCCGACTCGTGTGTCCAGTTTAGAATGAACTCGGATATTGTCCTAACTCAAGACCTGTTTTATCTACAAATTTATGGTTCGTAACCAAATTTTCATAATTTCGTCCAAATTTTCCATAAATGCGTCTTATAATCGTAGATCGGTTGGGATTGAAACTGGGCGAAATCGGCCCAAAGGGAAAAAAATTTCCCTCACAAGGACTTGAAATACCCTAATATTTTAGAGTATTTAATCATGTTTTTTCAATATGTCTGCTTTACTTACTTGATATTAGATATGCGCTTTCCCCCTATAAGAAAACGTGCGCCATAAAGTGATTCTTGTTCGTAGAGGGGCGAAATGGGGCAAAAAAAGGGATAAAAATGGTACCTATCAAACGACAGCAGCTAGAAACACGATAATCGGTATGTAAATTCCTCTAATTGAGTGGATATATAATTAAAAAACACAATACCGCATTGTATATAAGGTACATTACTCCTTAATTTCTTAAAAAAAAATCAATGTATATCTATCAAAATATATTTATTCATAATCTCTTGTATGCCATTTACTATATTCCTACTTTTTTTCTGAATTAGTTTATGTATATTTTCTTTATTTCATTCTTTGTCGAGCGCATATGGTCTTAGTCACCCGGCGTGGCGTCTCTTTTTATATTTTATAAATTTAATTTTGTAAGATATATTGTAAATAAATAAATAATATAAAAATATTTTATTCAAATTCCTACTTTTAAGGGGTAAATGGGAATAGAGGGATAAAAATGGTACCAACCAAACGGCTGTAACTAGAATAATGAAATTCAGGGTATACATTCCTCTGATTGCGTAGACATGTAAACTAAAGGGATTTTCGTACTTTTAGAGGGTAAAATGGAGAAAGGGGATACAAATTGTACCAACCAAATGGCGGCAGCTAGAGTCATGGAATTCGGAGTATACTTTCCTCCCACTGTGTAAATATGAAAAATAAAAAGGTTTGTCCAAATTCGTACTTTTAAGGGATACAATGGGAACAGAGGGATACAAATGGTGCCAACTAAATGGCTACAGCTAATATGGTAAAATTCGGCGTGTACATCCCTCAAATAAAAATATAGATTTTCCAAAGTCTTACTTTAAATGGGGTAAAATGGGAAAAGGTGATAAAAATGGTACCAACCAAATGGCCTCAGCTTGAATTATGGAATTCGGTATATGGGCATTTCCATGATGTCGAACGTGACCATCGTACACATTTAAAGTGACAAAAAAGTCAAAATATAACGGTTTTTTATTTTGACCGTATGCTTAACTTATAGCTCTTAATTAACTGTATAATTAGTGCTAATGTGAATTTTGGATAATTTTTCGTTTTCAAAATAATTTAACAAAACCAAGGCATTCGCACGTGTCCAAAACAGAAGTCGTTTTCGCGAACAACAATTCAAACACCAATTTCAGCGAAACATTTCAATGTGACCTATTTTAGAACGTTGATTTTATCCGAAAATTATTAATAATTTAATTTTAGGACCGGTCGTCGCACGTGACATTTTTTTCCATCATGGTATTTATGTTGTTTCAGTTTGCAATTTTTATGAAATTATAGATAAAATTTTTTGTAATCCACAGAAGTAGTCAATGTATTCATTCTCAAATAATAACAGCAAAAAAGAAAATTTTGTTTTTCAATTTATTTTAGCTGATCTTCTTTCAACTTTCTCACCGCAGTTTTCAGTTCTCTTTATTTTTTCGCCTCCGTTTTTGCTAATAAATAAATTATAAATTATTTTTTTTTTACAAAAATAAATTATTGAAGTAAGATTTTTTTCTAATTTTTAATTTTCACACTTAAAATGTCGCACGTGACCAACTTTAATGAAGTACCAAGGTCACCGATTTTCTTATTTTCCAGTAATGTTATTTTTTATTTAAATTGCATACAAATCTCTGTTTGTACTCAAAATTTTATGATCTTTCGGCATGAACTTTGGATACAGTAGCAACAAATGTTGTTTTTCCATGTCGAACGTGACATCGAAATAAAGGGTGTCCCAAGAAGAACGCAATTTTTAAATCTGGCAACATTCGAAGTGTCATTGTTTGACATTTGAACAATTGTTATTGTTTGTTAGTAGAAGGTACGAGGTTAGTAAAAATGGAGCGCTACACGAATGAACAACGCATTCTCATTGTGAAATTGTTTTACCAAAATGGTGAAAGTTTTGCGGCTACAGTTCGCAAATTGCGATCAATTTGGGGTCACAATAATGCTCCAAAAGAGTCAACTGTAAAGAGATTAATGGATAAATTTGCCGAAACTGGGTCTGTTAGTGATGTAAAGACAACAACGCGCCATCGACCAGGTCGATCGACCGAAAATGTCGCAGCTGTACGTGATGATGTCGCTCAAACTCCATCCACCTCAATTCGACACCGAGCTCAGCCAATTGGTGTCTCCAAATCCACTTTGCAGCGAATTTTGACGAAAGATTTGCATCTTCATGCATACAAAGTTCAATTGACTCAGGAACTGAAGCCAACTGACCATGGACAGCGTAGGGAGTTCGTTAATTGGGTATTGGAGTGACAACATGAAAATGCTGATTTTGCCGATAAAATCATCTTCAGTGACGAGGCCCATTCTCATCTTGATGGCTTCGTCAATAGGCAGAATTATCGCATTTGGGGTGCGGAAAATCCTCGAGTGATTCACGAGAAGCAAATGCATCCTCAACGTGTCACTGTGTGGTGTGGTTTTTGGGCTGGAGGAATCATTGGACCTTTTTTTTATGAAAATGAGGCAGGTCAAGCGCAAACAGTCAATGGTGTTCGGTATCGTGAAATGATAACCAGTTTTTTCTTGCCTAGAATTGAAGAAATGAATGTGGAGGGCATGTGGTTCCAACAAGACGGCGCCACATGTCATACAGCCAGAGAAACAATTCAATTGCTGCATCAGTCATTTCCCGGTCGTGTTATTTCGCGTTTTGGAGATCAGAATTGGCCGCCTAGATTGCGATTTCACACCATTCGATTTTTTCTTTGGGGTTTTTTGAAGTCGATGTTTTACGCGAATAAGCCGACGGCGACTCAAGCCTTAAAAGACGAAATTGGACGCTGCATTAATGAAATACCGCAGCATTCATGCAAAAGGTCATTGAAAATTTCATTAAAAGATCGCGTGCATGCCAGCAAAGCCGCAGCGGCCATCTGCACGATATATTGTTCCATACATAACCTCATTCTGTCTACTTTACGATATAATAAAGTTTCACGATTTTTTCTTAAATATCTGTGTTTTATTTAAAATTAAAAAATTGCGCTCTTCTTGGGACACCCTTTATATGATAATGCAAAGCAAAAAGATACAGTTAATAGCAGTCGTATAACTTCGTATCCTTTCTTTTCTGACTCTTTGTACTCCCTGAAAGATTTTAGACAGCAAAAGTCAAAAATCAAAGTCTATTTAAGAACTTTAATCAAATCAAAACTTGCGAAAGAAACATTCAGACGAGTAAAGTTGTACTTGCGCGACTTTGCATTTGAATATCTCAAAATAGTAAATGAATTAATGTAATTTTTTTACATTAGTTAAATTTGATTATTTCTCTATGAAAATGTGATAAAACAAAGTGTTTACAAGAACTTTTAATTTTTTGGTCTTGGTGGACCTTTCTGTGGAAATGCCCATATACATTCCTCTGATTGCATACACTCCCAATATAAAAAGTTTTTACTTTTTCCTTTTACTGCAAAAATAGGTGGAATCATGAAGATAGCTTATCTTAGAATTGGATTTTCAAAATTTGTACTTTTAAAATTGAAATGGGATGGAAATACAACCAACCAAACGGCTATAGCTGAAAATGTATTCACTATCCCCCAATGTTTTTTAAAGATTGCTGCCTTACATTTATTTACTTTTTGATTTGACTTGAAGTACTATTTCGTTATATAGTATAACATATTGGTAGCCTTGCCTTATAAGCCTTGTTTAAAATAATTAAAATTTTATATTTAATTTGAACTGGGATATTGCCCTGGCTCAAGACCATATTGCATCTATATTTAATAGAATGCAAATTTATATACAAATGGCATGGTGACATTTATTACTTGGCTGCAGACTACCACGATCATGATTTCGACCATGTCAAAAGTCTTTTCAAGTGGCTTCGCAGTGACTTTTCAACATCAAACCCGGCCTCTATAATGAGATGATTCTCACAAACGAACGAGAAGCACAACTCACTTGCCGAATTTGCTTTCAAAAAATCGCACCAAGTAATAAAGTACACATGCCATCTTACAAGCATCTCATTGAGTTACGTATGTAAGCCAGGACAATATCCCAGTTCAAATCAAATATTGATTACATACCAAAAAAATGCAAACGAAAAAAACTAAAATTTTATATTTATTTATAATATTATTTTTTTCGATATTTTTATTTATTTTGGCTATAATTTTTTTTAACATTATATATATAATATTCGGCGACCAAACTTAAGACCGTCTTTACTTGTTTTCAATTACTTAATACTTGTTAGATACATAAATGATGCAACATTTTTTCAAAAAGCCTTCATAGAACACCAATTTTTAAAGAGTAAACGCCCTTTATAAGGAATTCTTTGAAGACTTTTCAGAGAAAAGTATAATTTCCTCTTTTAAGGTTTTAACTACAATTTTCTCTCTAAATTTTACATTTAATTTCAGTTTTATTATTAAGTTTTGCCGAATCAGCTGTTCCAGAAAAACGCAGTGTCGTCAATAAAAATCTTTTTTGCAAATTTTTCAATTTCAATTTCACCTTTCATCAAAATTACTTAACCAAGTTGAAAATTTCATACGCACAATTTCAGATGCAAAAATCTATTATCTATTATTTATCAAGATGTAAGTCCCACTAATGAGTTTTTGATTACTCTGGAAAAAGATGGAAAGGAGCACCTTTACACACAAAAGTGTAATTCAATATCAAAAGAGCAAAAACCAGAAAAAAACATCAGCACCCTTTTAAAAAATCACAAAATTGTGCCCCCTTGTTAAACACTCTCTCACACACAATTGACAATTGTGCAATTGTTTGACAGATAGAAAGACAGTGACATTCATAGTTTTACGTAAAACTATTTTAGGGGTTCCTTCGACATTTGACAGTAGCATAATGACAGGTAAACAAAGGTTAAAATGCATTGCTGCCGTCATTGAACATTTTTACACATGTACGAAGGACCTTTGTTGAAAGTGGGAAAAAGCAAATAGCAAATCCCACTCCACGCTAACTACCCCGTGTAGGGGTAAAAGTGATTTTCGACAACTTTCTTTTTTTTTTGTTTTGGGTTGAAAAAGGTGCGAAAATATTGTGAATTCTGGTGGCTATTGTCTGGCAACGAAAAAGATTTGTCCTCGCCATTGTAATGACTCGGCTGACGCGACACAACCTGACATTTCTTTCTGGCAATTGTGTGCACCTTGTGTGTTAAACTATCATTAGTGGCTTTGAGGAACGCGTAATGTTGACAGTGGGCACCTATTCAGAGCAACGAGAGTAGAGTGAGTGAGTGAGTGATTAAGGGAGATTATCACTTAGTTAAGAGTTTGTTTACAAAACATTACCCATTGTTGTGCTCTACTTTTAAGCTAGGTTTGCGTGGGGATTATTATGATCACTTCGTTTTTGTGGTTTTGGGAAAAGTGTTTTATGAAGAAAACAGATTAGACCTCTGGTTTAAGAAGGTAAGATTTAAAATAAGTTAAATATTCTCTGTTGTCGCTGTGTGTGTGAAAGTGAGTAGAGATTATGCAAAATTGTTTAATATGTTCGATTTTTAACTGGAAAATAGTCTTTTGTAAAAAGGAAATGAAATGCAATATCATAATTCATAGAAATCATTTGATATATACCTGCATATTTTTTTTATGTCTCAAGATCTTACACAAGAGCTGATAATGTCGATAGAACTTAAACTTTGGCCTCAGTGTGATAAGGGCTATTATATAATTTTTATTCAATTTATTTCGCCAGTTTGATTTTAAATTTGTATGTGAAAAGTACTCGATTTAAAAGATTTATTTGGAAATATGTATACATTTTGTTACAGATTTTTGAAGGAAAAAAGTTGTGTTGGTCCAAAATCAGACATTTGTTCAAAAAGTATATTTTTTACATTATTCATTTTCTAATAAAAAAAATTGAGTGCAAAATCTCTTAAAATGTGTGAGAAACAGTTCGATAATGTTATAAAAAGAAATTACGTTTTTTTTCAACTTTCAAAATCTGAAAAACGTGAAAATCTGTAATACAAAACAAGTAAGGAAAGGCTAAAGTCGGGCGGGGCCGACTATATGATACACTCCATTTTCCAACCGAAAACAATTCAACTCGGTAAAAAAGTGAAAAAGGGAAGAATTTTTGTATGTTTCCTAATCATAGGCTAATATGACCTGGTTCGATTTGTCAAATCGATAAGAATATTCGTATCGGGGCTATATCCAAACATGGAAAAATGTGACAAACTTTCACAATAAGAAATATAACTTTGAAGAAATTCGGTGAAAATTCGTGGTTTCTGGGGCGGAAAAAGTTAAATCGGGAGCGAAATTTGTATGGGAGCTATATATAAATCTGAACCGATCTATCATATTTTCACCACAGGTGTTTCTAGTTGAAATATAGGATGTTTTGCCAATTTTGAAGAAAATCTGTTGTAATATGTGGTATCTAGAGTGAAAAGAGTCAAATTGGGAGTGAAATTCGTATGGGAGCTATATATAAATCTGAACCGATCTAACACATTTTTACCGCAGGATTTTCTAGTTGAAATATAAGATGTTTTGCCAATTTTGAAGAAAATCTCTTGTAATATGTGGTATCTAGAGTGTAAAGAGTCAAATCGGGAGTGAAATTCGTATGGGAGCTATATGTAAATCTGAACCGATCTGAAACATTTTTAACACAGGTGTTTCTAGTTGAAATATAAGATGTTTTGCCAATTTTGAAGAAAATCTGTTGTTATATGTGGTATCTAGAGTGAAAAGAGTCAAATCGGGAGTGAAATTCGTATGGGGGCTATATCTAAATCTGAACCGATTTTCTTCAAATTAAATAGCGTTCGTTCTTATCCCGAAAAACTTCGATATGCAAAGTTTCATTTGGTTCTGTCTACAATTGCGACCTGTATCGTGATTACAAGAATAGATGGACGGACAGACAGACGGACGGACATTGCTAAATCGATTCAAAAAGTGTTATTCTACCGAAAGGTAGAATAACATTCATTTTTATTTTTAGGTTTATGTTTGACATTTGCAAAATGGGACCCTCGAACCGCTCGAACAATATTGGAAAATGTTAAAAACTTACATCCAAAGTAGTGAGTCTTTAAAGTAAACTGTAAGAAATTTACGTGGAAATTTTTCGTTTTTTCAGGTGAAACTCATTTTCATCTCGGTGGCTATGTCAATGTTGTTGTTGTAGCAGCTTTAGAGGGAGCTGATGTGATAATCCTTAAGTCTGAATTGTACTAGACTTCGTTCCGGCATGTATCCGATTATCGCGGGAACCTTTGTTCATCATCGTTCTCATGTTGTCCGGCTGTTATTTGCATCTTCTTCAAGGTTGATGTTAATGTTAAGGGAATGGGATGTTAATCGAGTTGTACCCCTATCCTCCACTAGGGGCGCTGCATTTTTTATGTTAACAGCCATGTTATGTATCGGTAATGGCTATTAGTTTCTTCCCTGGACCTTGGAGCAATCGAAATGACTATTTTTATGTGAAAGTGTGTTCGGATGAGAAAATTGGCTGCAGAAACTCTTATTTTTATGATGAAAAGTGAAAATTTGTTGTTTGTGGCTATGTCAATAAGCTAAATTGCCGCATATGTGGTTCAGAGAACCCACACGTGACTATTGAGAAGCCAATGCATCCACAACGAGTCACTGTTTGGTGTGGATTTTGGCCTGGCGGTATCATTGGGCTATGTACTGAAAAATCTGTCGTGGTAGTCATATGAATGATAATAGGCCTGTTCGATTGGGGTTCCTAGCTTACAATTAGAATACTTGATAAGGTGGCAACGTTTCTACTCATTGGTTTTTCTTAAATGAATCAACAAGTAAAATCTGGCAGTATCACTAAGAGAGTAGCAAGCTAATTTCTAGCTAAGCGAGTAAATTCCATAAAAAAAAGCTAGAAAGCCCAAACGAACAGTCCTATTGTGTTCCATTATTAAATGACAACGTTCAAACTTTCTAATAAAACCAGAAATTTGAAAAGATAATCATTTCTTTTTCTTCTATAGCCGATTCTAATTTAAAATTTTAAATGGCCCGACCCTATATATCAAAATAATTATTCAGAAAGACATACGGTATGTACATATTATATATTAGGGCTGTTTCTTTAAGCTGGAGTAACAAACCACGATAACAAAAACATTAACAAAAAATTAAAATTTCACTCAAAACTAAAAAATTAATTTTTTTTTAAATTGTCACCAACAGCAATATCAATGTGTGTGTAAAAGCAAATTTTGAAAAAATAACTTTGTGTTAAAAATTTTGGACTTAGCCCGGATCCAGTGTAAGTCAAAATTATGGTCATCGAGGCTAAGTCCAAAAAAGTCAACACAAAATATTTTTTTGAAAATTTGTTTTGATACATATATTTATATTGTAGGTGGCGACAATGTGAATTTTTTATTTTGAGCAAAAAATTAAATTTTTATTAACGTTTTTGTTATCCCGACTTAAAGAAAAACAGTCCTATTATTGTGGGTATCATTCGTTAACGAAACGTTTGAAATAACAGAAATGAAACCGTAAACGTACGTATAACTGCCTCGCGCGACTAAATCGATTAGTGTAAAGGCTGCTTTACTTATAAAAAGTCGAAAATCGGTATGACAAAAATCGATTTTGGCCGATTTACTAAAATACAAAATCAACTGCAAAAAATCGTTTCTTGGAACTACTGCAGTAAAGAGTAAAGTGAGTGAGTGATTATTTGTAAATTTACATTTTTAGTGACGAACAATAATTTTTCATAATATTTTTGCATTTTTTTGCTTATTTTGTTATCACAATTAGTTTTTGTACAAACGTTTTTATAAAATAAATTAAATAGAAGCACACTGGATAAAGCAAAAATCCAAAGCAATTGGCCAAGGTTATAAATGTCGCCGCAAGTGGGACGTTGAAAACAAAAACAATTGAAATCGCGAGAAATAATTACTAACTAAAGATTAAATTATGCAAACCTTGTGGCAAAAATTCCAAAATGGTCTTTTCCAAAATTTAACCGCAACATATTTCCGAGGTTTGTGTTCTTCTATCCCTGTCACCACGCGTCCATGTTGCAGGACAACAATATTACGACATAATAATTATTCGGGTGGTACTGGTGCCGGTGTTTGTGTGGTGGTTCGACGGGTTCACTGTCTTCGTCGTGTGTCCCATCTATCCAAGTCGATAACAGATCAATGTTGTAAATATTTCACATTTCTTTCTTAACGGAAACAACAACAGTTTTTTTGTAGTTAATTTCGTGTAATCTAATCTTTAATTTAATCACTTGTTTTGATTGTAATCATATTTATAGTATGTGTTTTTGTGTGTGTGTTGTTTTAATAGCTTTTGATTGTATTTTTTTAGTAATTTCCTATTCTGTTTTGTTATTCACTTTCTTAAACAGCTGGTGGTTGTGTTGCTCAAAAACGACTTAACATAAGAGATGAAACAGAATTGCGGTCGCCAGTGACCATGTGGCCGGCTGGCTACATGTGTATTCTTATAGGGGCGTTTACACATGAAGATTTATTATTTTTTGTCTGTTTTCTTTTCCTACAGAAATTTTCGCCAAAAGCAATATTAATAGGGCTGATTTTCTTTAAGCCGGGATAACAAGCTGCGATAACAAAAACTTTAATAAAAATTTAATTTTTCTTTCAAAATAAAAAATTATTTTATCACATTGTCGCCAACTACAATATAAATATATGTATCAAAAGAAATTTTCAAAAAAATATTTTGTTTCGACTTTATTGAACTTAGCCTCGATATCCATCATTTTGACTTACACTGGATAATTATCCAGGCTAAATCAAACATTTTTAACAAAAAAATATTTTTTCAAAATTTGTTATCACAGACACATTGATATTGCTTTTGGCGACAATTTTAAAAAAGAATTTTTTATTTTGAGTGAAATTTTAACATTTTATTTAGATTTTTGTTATCGCAGCTTAGTTATCCAGTCTTAAAGAAAACCAGCCATAAAATTTGAAAAAAAAAATTGTTAAAAATTTTAGACTTAGCCTGGATAATTATCCAGTGTAAGTCAAATTTATGGTTATCGTGGCTAAGACTAAAAAAGTCAACACAAAATATATTTTTGAAAATTTGTTTCGTTACAAATATTTATATTGTAGTTGGCGACCATGTGAAAAAATATTTTTTTTATTTTGAGCATAAAATTAAATTTTTATTAACGTTTTTGTTATCGCAGCTTGTTATCCCGTCTTAAAGGAATACAGCCCTATTATTATAAAGTTTTTTTTCACATTATAAATATTTGAACCAAAACAAATTTTCAAAAAAAGATATTTTGTGTTGACTTTTTTGGACTTAGCCTCGATAACCATAAATTTGACTTAAACTTGATTATTATCCAGGCTAAGGCCAATATTTTTACCATCAAATTATTTTTTTCAAAATTTGTTTTCATACACACAGTGATATTGCCTCTAGCAACAATTTTCAAAAAAGATTTTTTTATTTTGACTAAAATTTTAATTTGATATTTAGGTTTTTGTTAGAAAAAACAGCAAAAAATTACATTTTTATTAACGTTTTTGTTATCGCGGCTTAAAGAAAAACATCCCTAATGCCTCATTCAGTGTGATTATTGAGTAAATAAAAAAACACATTTTTCATAAGAAAAATGCTTAATTTTATAAGTTCTCGTCATAATTCATTATTATAATGTGCAATAAATCTCCATGTGTAAACATCCCTTATGACAAGTCAAATGCCGCGGCGGCGACCATGATAATGTTATCTTATAGTCTTTTCAGACTGCATGCGAAATCCATCTGAAATGAAAAAGTCGATTTTCAAGTGTCAAAATTTGTATGGGATCTGACATTTGTAAATCGGCCTTGTAGCGTTGCCACTCTGCATGCGAACTGATTTCGCTTTCAAGTGTCAACATTTGTATGGGATCTGACATTTGTAAATCGGCCTTGTAGCCTTGCCACTCTGCATGCGAACTGATTTCGCTTTCAAGTGTCAAAATTTGTATGGGATCTGACATTTGTAAATCGGCCTTATGTCATTTCAGCTAGATTTCACATGCAGCGTGTCATGGCTATTATGTTATTTTAGCTGGATTTCGCCTGCAGTGTGAATAGACTATTATAAACAAGAAATTGCAAATCCATAAGGATTGCAAAGAGAGAGAGAGAGAGCGACATTTCATCTCTCTATCCATTGTTTGTTGTTTTTGCTTTTCAATGCTTCCAACCTTTTGCTATTATACTAGGGGGTGTTTGTCTTAGCTAAGTTTATTTATAATTTTGCTTTGTAATTGCATCTGTAGATGTCGCCCATTTTATTTTTCTGTTTTATTTTTTTTTGAAACGGTTTTTAGCCCTTCCACATTTATGTTTATTCTTGTTTCTTTCTTGTAGCTCAAAAACTACGCAAAGTTGGATTTCACGGCATGCATAGCTCCGTTGAAGATTTGAAAATGGGCTGTATGAAGGTGAAGGTGTTGCCCGCCTTGCAGGATAACTATATGTACTTGGTGAGTAATGATCAATTTTCTTATGGAAATTAGTATTCGATTAGTTTTACAACAAGGAATGTTGTACACAAACAACATTTCCGCAGGAGTGGCCAACTTTTCAATTGGAAAGTTCAATCTACATATAAAAGATCAATGTCCAGACCAAACAACTAGAGCTATAATTAGGAAATTTGGTGTTTACTTTTCTCTTATATTGTAGAGGTGAGATAGGAAGGCATTTTTTCGAAATTAGTAAAATGAGGTTAAAAGGGATAAAAATAGTACCACCAAATAGTAGACCAAACGGCTGGGCCTAGAATCTTGAAATTTGGTACGGACATTGCTCTTATGGCATGAACGCGGGCAAAAATATATTTTGTAAGATTCGTACTTTTTAGAGGTGAAACTGTTTAAAAAGGATAAAAATTGTACCAATCAAACTGTTGAAGCTTTTATCATGAAATTCGGTGTTTAAATACCCCAAAATCCGTAGAAACGTAAAATACTGGAATTTTTCGAACATTAAAAGGGTAATTGGGGGAAAAAGGGTTAAAAATGGTACCAACAAGACGGTTGAAGCTAGAATCATAAAATTTTGTGTGCATATTCCTCATACGCGCAAAATAAATGAATTTTCCGAATTTGTTTACTTTTAAGGGTGAATCGGATCAAAAAGGGTTTAAAATTGTACCATCGCATTGTTCAAACGGCTGGGCCTAGAATCTTGAAATTTGGCATGGACATAGCTCTAATAGCACGAATGTGGTCAACAATATATGTTCGCAAAATTTGTATTTTTTGAGGTGAAATTGAGTAAAAAGGGATAAAAATGGTACCAATCAAACGGATATATGAGGAATCATCAAATTCGATGAGTATATTCCTCTTATAATGTAGAGTTGAAATAAGAAGGAATTTTTTGATATTAGTACTTTTAAAGGTAAAATGGGGTTAAAAGGGATAAAAATAGTACCACCAAATCTGATTGGCCTAGAATATTGAAACGCCACCAAATAATATGTTTGTAAAATTCGTACTTTTTGGGGGTGAAATTGTGTAAAAAGGGATAAAAATGGTACCAATCAAACGGCTGAAGCTGTTATCATGAAATTCGGTGTGAATATATTCCTCTTGTAGTGTAGAGGTGAAATATGAATAGGAAAAAGGGATAAAAATAGTATCACCAAAACGGCTGGGCTACAATATTGTGATTTGATGCATGCTTTCCTCTTATAACACGTACGCCGCGCCGCACAGAGGGTTGAAATCGCCAAAAATGGAGATTAATTCGGGGAAGCCTTCGGGTCAGGTAATGTTTATATTTTTCCAATATTTATACCATAATCAATAGAAGAAAACATAATTTGAGTACAGTTTAGTGCCAAAAAATGTTTTTCCTTGAAAATAAATTAATAATCCGACTGTGTATATTATCTTCTTATCGAAGTACAAGTCTCAATTATTATCCAATACCAATCCAATAACTTGGTACATCTAATTTTTTCGCATCAATGATGGACAATATTAAATTTGAAGCAAATCAGTGCAGATTTAGATATATCTTCCATAAAAATGTCACTCCCGATTTGACATTTTTCGCTCTAATACCACCTATTATAAGCGATATTGTTCAAATTTGGCACAACACGTTATATTTCAACTATACAAATGTATGGTGAATGTGGGTCACATCGGTTTAGATTATAGCTCGCTCCCATACAAATGTCGCACCAGATTTGGTGACATACGGGACAATGTTTCGAATGTTTCCGATATTAATCTGTCACAGATATTTTAATACATCTAGAAATGGTAGTAAATTACTAGTTATAGGGTAGAAGATGCAGGGTATCATATAACCGACATCACCCGACTTTAGTCGTTCCGTACTTGTTTTTGTATTGTATATGTTTATAAAATAAGATATATTGTGAAACTTGGTACCTGATTCTGCTTCAGTGAATGCTTTCCATGAGAAATAATTATATCATTTAAGTGTTAAGTAAATAAAAAGACTTATTTGTCATTGCAAAATGCTTAAATATTAAGTTTTCGTCATAATCTAAATTCCAGTTGTACAATAAAACTTAATGTAGCACCCATATAGAGTGACTATTTTCACAATTTATTTAATAAAATAAATTGGCGCAAAAAAGCGCAACATTTTATTGCGGAATATTGAAGCTAACACGTCGTAATTTAATTGGAAACATTCGCCATCTGGCGGTATGTTACAGAATTCACATTTAAAACTCCACATAAATTTTGAAAATACCTTAAATTTAGACATATTTTGAACAATTTTCTAAAAATATTTCTAGAATACTTTCGTCAAAACATTTTTTTGTAAAAATACTCTAAAATAACTGAAAATGCAGATTGGGCAAAATGATAAATTAACCTTTAAAATATGTCAATTTTAACTTCTCACAACTGATCGTCTAAATCTCAACATTTTCTTGACTTTCAGGCAATCCAACTGGGATAGTAAACAACACATGACATTGATATTTTCGGCAGTGATGTAGAATTTTATATTCTTTAATCGTATAATAAAAAAATTCAAAAAAATAAATTTAGATTTTTGAATTTATGTCCATTTTTGGCGATTTCAAACAAAGAAAGCGACCAAAAAATGTGTTTGTAAAATTAGTACTTTTTGGGGTGAATTTGGGTAAAAAGGGATACAAATTGTACCAATCAATCGCATTAAGCAGTAATCATAAAATTCTTTGTATACATCCCCCAAAATCCTTAGAAACGTAAAATGCAGAATTTTTTCGAAATTCATACTTTAAAATGGTAATTGGGAGAAAAAGGCATAGAAATGGTACCAATAACACGTTTGAAGCTAGAATCATAGAATTTAGTGTGTACATACATCTGACCATGTACACGCGCTATATAAATGAATTTTCCGAAATTTTTTAATTTTAATGGTGATTCGAATCAAAGAGGGATAAAAAAACTACCAACCAAAGTGTCGCAGTTAGAATCGTAGTATTCGGTGTGCACACGGTGTGACTACGTAGACGAGCAACGTAAATGAATTTTCTGAAATTTTCGAATTTTCTGAAATTATTTCCTTTTAAATGTAAATCGGATCAAATAGGGATAAAAATAGTACCAACCAAAGTGCGGCGGCTAAAATTGTGAAATTCGGTGTGTACATTCCCGTGGTGCCACACATGGTTTTTTTTATCCAAATTTGTAATTTTAAAGTTAAATCGGGATAAAAATGGTACCATCGTAGAATTCGGTGTGCACACGGTGTGACTACGTAGACGAGCAACGTAAATTAATTTTCTGAAATTATTTCCTTTTAAATGTAAATCGGATCAAATAGGGATACAAATAGTACCCACCAAAGTGTGGCGGCTAAAATCGTGAAATTCGGTGTTTACATTCCCCATGGATTTTTTTTATCCAAATTTGTACTTTGAAAGAGAAATAGGGACAAAAAGGGATAAAAATGGTACCAATCGAAGTGTGGCAGGTAAAATCGTGAAATGCGGTGTATATATTCTCTGACCACGTACACGAGGAAAATAAATGAATTTTACGAAATTTTTCGGATCAAAGTGTATTTTTTTATCGAAATTTGTACTTTGAAAGAGAAATAGGGACAAAAAGTGATAAAAATGTTACCAATCAAAGTGTGGCAGCTAAAATCGTGAAATGCGCGGTGTTTATATTCTCTGACCACGTACACGAGGCAAATAAATGAATTTTACGAAATTTTTCGGAACAAAGTGGATTTTTTTTTATCGAAATTTGTACTTTGAAAGAGAAATAGGGAAAAAAAGGGATAAAATGGTACCAATCAAAGTGTGGCAGCTAAAATCGTGAAATGCGCGGTGTTTATATTCTCTGACCACGTACACGAGGAAAATAAATGAATTTTACGAAATTTTTCGGATCAAAGTGGATTTTTTTTTATCGAAATTTGTACTTTTAAAGTTAAATCGGGACAAAAAAGGGATAAAAATGGTACCAATCAAAGTGTGGCAGCTAAAATCGTGAAATGCGCGGTGTTTATATTCTCTGACCACGTACACGAGGAAAATAAATGAATTTTACGAAATTTTTCGGATCAAAATGGATTTTTTTTATCGAAATTTGTACTTTGAACGAGAAATAGGGACAAAGAGGTTACCAATCACCGTTGGCAGCTAGAATCGTGAAAATCGTTCTGTGACTACATAGAAGTGCAACATATAAGGATTTTAGTCGATATTTGTACTTTTAAAGGGAAATCGGGGAAAATGGTATCAACCAAAGTGTGGCCTCTAGAATCGTGATATTTGGTGCGTACATTTCTGTGACAACGTAGATGAGTAGCATAAATAGTTTTCGGAAATTTATACATTTAAGCGGAAGTCGGGACATAGAGAGATAAAAATGTTGCAGCTAGAATCCTGAAATTCGGTGTACATTACTCGGACTAAAGGGTGATTTTTTAAGAGCTTGATAACTTTTTTTTTTAAAAAACGCATAAAATTTGCAAAATCTCATCGGTTCTTTATTTGAAACGTTAGATTGGTCCATGACATTTACTTTTTGAAGATAATTTCATTTAAATGTTGACCGCGGCTGCGTCTTAGGTGGTCCATTCGGAAAGTCCAATTTTGGGCAACTTTTTCGAGCATTTCGGCCGGAATAGCCCGAATTTCTTCGGAAATGTTGTCTTCCAAAGCTGGAATAGTTGCTGGCTTATTTCTGTAGACTTTAGACTTGACGTAGCCCCACAAAAAATAGTCTAAAGGCGTCAAATCGCATGATCTTGGTGGCCAACTTACCGGTCCATTTCTTGAGATGAATTGTTCTCCGAAGTTTTCCCCTCAAAATGGCCATAGAATCGCGAGCTGTGTGGCATGTAGCGCCATCTTGTTGAAACCACATGTCAACCAAGTTCAGTTCTTCCATTTTGGGCAAAAAAAAGTTGGATATCATCTCACGGTAGCGCTCACCATTCACAGTTACGTTACGATTCGCATCATCTTTGAAGAAGTACGGTCCAATGACCGCACCAAACTGTGACTTTTTCTGGATGCATTGGTAGCTCTTGCAATGCTTCTGGCTGATATTCACTCCAAAATCGACAATTCTGCCTATTTACGTACCCATTGAGCCAAAAATGAGCTTCGTCGCTGAACACAATTTCTTTCTTTCTGAACTTTCTTAACAGAGCACGCATTTTGATAATAAAATTCAATGATTTGCAAGCGTTGCTCGTTAGTAAGTCTATTCATGATGAAATGTCAAAGCATACTGAGCATCTTTCTCTTTGACACCATGTCTGAAATCCCACGTGATCTGTCAAATACTAATGCATGAAAATCCTAACCTCAAAAAAATCACTCTTTACATAGAAGAGCAAAATAAATGGATTTTAATCGAAGTTTGTACGTTTAAGGGGGAAGCGGGATAAAACAGATACAAAATTTTACCATTTAAGAAAATTTCGAAATTTAGGGGAAGGAGCGAGACATAAAGGTACGAACCAAACTGTTGCAGCCTGAATCGTGAAATCGGAATAGGTCTCTTAGGCAACTAATATTATGTGGGCTTTACTCAAGAACTGTACACATTCCAGAAACATGTGGCCAAAAGTAAACCAAAAAAACGGACAAGATCGATATAGGATGACACACAGAGCGACTGAATGTTGCGATCAATGATCTGTAAAGAAGCTGTGGAAACGAAGGGGAAGAAATATTTCCCCTATGTGCTTGTGCAAGACTTTCGAAAGAAAGTTTGGATACTCGCCTTCTGTTCTTTATGGAACTAGCCGATTTAGCAGATTTAGCACTATTGGTCAGATGACCATAAGATTATGGTCATTTTAAGATCCAATATCTGCTATCGTTATCAAAACAGGATGTCATATGCTGATCTGCTTGGCTAGCACTCAGAGCGACTGAATGTTGCGACCAATGGTCTGTACAGAAGCTGTGGAAACGAAGAGGAAGAAGTATCCGTAAAACATATCCTATGTGCTTGTGCAAGACTTCCGAAAGATACTCGCCTCCTGTTCTTTATGGAACTAACTGATTTAGCAGTTGTCACCATTGGTCAGATGACCATATGCATATGGTATTTTTAAGGCAATCAATGTGGTTCGGCGAGAGGGACGAGATACATTAATAGTCAGTCACTGTAGTAGACTATCGACTCAAAGGGGATTTTTCAAAATTTGTACTTCTATGGAGGGAAGCCGCCACAAAGTGATAGCATGGACGGCAGCATATATAACAATGAAATAGAGGATGGATGTACAGTCTTCAGACGGCTTCACCTAGAATCATAAAATTTGGTGTATATATTTCTTCAACTGCCTGCAAACTTGACACTTAGCAATTTACCCTACAAAATATATTCTTACATTGGCATATTTTCGGAACAAAAAATATAAAATTGTTAATACTGAGAGATGTAAAAATGTTCCACAAGCGATGTAGTTGCTGGTATTCTTTATATAGGAACAGTTTCACCTAATCAAAATAACCACAGTTTCAACGTAGAAAAAGTTATGGCCCAACAACTATGTTTAGACAATATTGAAAAGCTGGTCGAACACAACAGCGGAGCTTATCCAACAGCATCATTTTTAATTTTCTTTGTTTCCCTTTATTTAAATTCCTACCAGATCGTTTGTGATGCCACCAAAGAGGCTGCCATCGTTGATCCCGTCGATCCGGAATGTGTTCTCGATGCTGTCAAACAGGAAAGTGTCAATTTAACCAAAGTTCTTACCACACATCATCACTGGGATCATGCGGGCGGCAATGAGAAACTATTGAAAATGAGCCAAAAATCCCTACAAGTCTATGGAGGCGATGAACGTATCGGTGGTCTAAATTGCAAAGTCACCCAAGATGACTCCATACAAATTGGTGAATTGAAAGTGACCTGCATCTTTACGCCCTGTCACACCACCGGGCACATTTGCTATTATGTCGAAGCTCCAAATGGCGATAAGTGCGTGTTCACCGGTGATACACTCTTTCAGGGAGGATGTGGTCGTTTCTTTGAAGGTACAGCCGAACAAATGTACGCCGCTCTGGTGGAGAAACTTTCAGCTCTGCCAGATGAGACGAAAGTTTTTTGTGGCCATGAGTACACTTTGCAGAACATGGCCTATGCTCGTCACGTGGAGCCTTTGAATGAGGACATTTTGAAAAGAATCGAATGGGCTAAACTGCGGAGAGCTACAAAGTCCCCGACGGTACCGTCGACCATTGCGGAGGAGAAATCCTGGAATCCCTTTATGCGTGTGCACTGTCCCATTGTGCAGAAACATGCTGGTCAAACTGAACCCATACCCACTATGGGCAGTTTGCGCAAAGAAAAGGATAATTTTAAGGGTTAGTTTAAAGTTGTTAATGTTGTATTACTGTCTGTCTGGCTGTCTGTTGGTTTGTCTGAGACAAACCTATTACTAATTTTCTCGAGGTTTTGAATGAACTGCTACTAACAAAAACTTTCCAATTTCAGCACATTTGTAAGAAGGCTTAAATTATCTATGCATGTATATAATGTTTAAAAAAACAGAGATGTTCTGCAAGAGCGTTGTGATTGTAATAAAATTAAATTTAAGCGCACAATTGGAGCTTGCAATCTGAAATGCTGCAGAACATGTCCGTATAGAAGTGGTGATACAAATTCTGAATTTAATTTTATTCTATATTTTTTAAAATTGGCAAACAATAAACAAAGCAAAAAATGTTTGGTTATGGTAAATGAACACAACTGGAAACTGGAAACAACTAGCGAAAGCTAACAAGGCTATCAATTTTTGTTCTCAATAAATTCTTCGCTGCTTATATTCCAAAAATGATGACAGGTAAACGATTCGTTTGAAATCGATACGTTTTTATATTTCGATATCAGTGGATAAAAGACAAAGTCGTACATTATTATTTTATTTATGCTTAAAGAACTGATTTTTATACACTCCACGAGAGTATTATGTCTTTGTGCATTTGTTTGTAACACCCAAAAGGAAGAGAGATTGTTAATTATACCGATCGACATAGAATCACTTTTTGAATCGATTTAGCAATGTCCGTCTGTCTGTCCGTTTGTCTATTCTTGTAATCACGAAGTAGGCAGATCCTAATGAAACTTTGCACAACGAAGTTTTTCGGGATAAGAACGAACGCTATTTAATTTGAAGAAAATCGGTTCAGATTTAGATATAGCCCCCATACGAATTTCACTCCCGATTTGACACTTTTCACTCTAGAAACCACATATTGTATCAGATTGTTTTAAGATTTGGCAAAACAACTTATATTTCATCTAGAAACACCTGTGGTAAAAATGGCGGAGATCGGTTCAGATTTATATATAGCTCCCATACAAATTTCGCTCCCGATTTGACTTTTTCCGCTCTAGAAACCACATATTTTAACAGATCCTCTTCAAATTAGGCGAAATATATTATATTTGTCCTAGAAACACCCATAGTGAAAATGGGTCAGATCGGTTCAGATTTACATATAGCTCCCATACGAATTTCACTCCCAATTTTAATCTTTTCACTCTAGATACCATATATTACAAGAGATTTTCTTCAAAATTGGCAAAACATCTTATATTTCAACTGGAAACACCTGTGGTAAAAATGTGTTAGATCGGTTCAGATTTATATATAGCTCCCATACAAATCTCGCTCCCGATTTACTTTTTCCGCCCCAGAAACTACGAATTTTCACCGAATTTCTTCAAAGTGAGCATAACACCATATATTTGTGAAAGTTAGTCAAATTTTTCCATGTTTGGATGTAGCCCCGATTCAAATACTCTTATCGGTTTGACAAATCGAGCCGGGCCGTATTAGCCTATTCTCCCCGTTTTCACTTTTTTGCCGAGTTGGACTGTATCCGGTTGGAACGTGTAGTGTATCATGTAGTCGGCCCCGCCCGACTTTAGCTTTTCCTTACTTGTTTAATATTTATTTATGGTACAAACATTCAGTCTAATTTTATCTTACATTGTCCTTTATTAAAAATTAATTTAAAAATATTAGTTAACGCAAAGAGTGTCATTTGAGAGACTGAATGTTTGCGACTAATGATCTGTGCAGAAGCTGTGGAAACGAAGAGATACAAGTATCCGTAAAACAACTTCTAGTGCTGGTCCAAGGCTTTCGAGAGAAAGGTTGGATACTCTGGGCTCCTGTTCTTTTATGGAACTAGCCAATTTCACCATTGCACACTGGTCCCAAATCCATTTTCTATGACATAAAGTCGAAAAATAAACAAACAGTTTTGTAATTTTGCACATTTGCTAGACATATCATACACAAAAAATAAACATAAAATTGGGCCGATCGACCCACGCCCACTACCACCTCCCATATAAACTCAATATATAACCAACATAATTATCACCCTGTATTGGTACGGGGCGACCAAAAACAAAATTTTATGAAATCTTAAAAGAATGAAGAGTTGTTTATTTTGACGAAATATGTTTTTCTAAACATTATTTCAAAAGCAAAATATAGCATACAAATAGTATACTTTAAACTGCAATTTAAATAATTATTTCAAGAAATAAAGTAGAATGTATACATGTGTACAAAAAGGTGAATGATGTTGTATACCATTTTAAAGGTAATTTCAATGCCTTTTAAATAAAATATTGATGGGTCTCGTACACAAAACTAATTCAGAGATATAATCATATGTATGTCTATGGCTAATCAAAAACTGTGCTAAAATAAAATGAAAATTTTTGGAGTTTGCCGAAAAATGGTGACGAGATAATAATTCCACCATAAACTACAACCTCAGACGAACACTTTCACATTTACACTTTGAGTCAAGTTGAGTGATACATATAACTTTTGGACCACAACATTTATAGATTATGTTCTCTACAAATCACAAAATTACAATACCTATGAATACTTACAAGACCACAATAATCATAAAATATTAAATATAATTTTTCAACTACTAACTCTTGCCGTCAATTTGCATTATAGAGTCACTTTATTATTTTCTTTTTAAGTCTTGATTTTAATTAATTTGTAAAACTGCTTTATATCAAAATTAATCCCACTTTTTTTGAACCGCAAAGTTTAAGTACCATTCAGGCTTGTGGTGTTGCCACCTAATGTTCCCCAGTATATTTTCTTGATTGCTTGGAGTGTTGTCATAAAGAAAATATATACACATTTACCACTTTCCAATTTTAATTTTTTTGAATTTCTGCCAAAAAAAATGGATTTGGGACCATAGTGCATTGGTCAATCAAAGTGGATCGCTGAGATAGACTTTAATAGTCAGCACCTGTGGTATCACAATGGGATATTAACCATTATCTGAAATGCAAAAGATAATGGTTAATCATATTAAGGAAGTCCTACATTTTAAAAGGCTACAAAAGCCCGCAACAGATTGATGAAAATAAGGTCGAAAGTGTACACAATGAAATATATACTGAAGTAGAAGAACTAATGAGTGCCCCACAACTTACAACATTCGCGGAAAAGAAAATTAGTCTGCAAACTATCAGAAATATAATACATAAAGGCAATTTTCAATGGTAGAAGAGCTATGATGCCATTGATTACATTGGCAGAAATAAGAAGACAGATTAACTTTCGCAAAAACGCAAAAAGATAAGGACTTTTCGTTTTTGAAAGGATGTGATTTTCACGAACGAAAGTAAATATAATATATTTGGATAGGATAAAGCCAACTATAAAATAGTAATGGTTTGGGGATCATTCTCGGCAGCTGGTCCGGGATTTCTTCATTTCATCGAAATGGATCAAAAAGTGTATTTGAATAGTTTGAAAGGCAATTTGCACCAACTACTACAACGATTCCAATTGAAATTAAGAATTTTCATTTGATGTTGTGAAAATTCCAATTGAAATAGAGAATTTCCATTTCAAATGGCGAAAATTCCTATTGAAATAGAGAATTACCATTTCATAATGAATGAGAAATTTTCAATTCAAATTGAGAATTTCTATTTCGAATTGAGCAAATTCCAATTGAAATTAAGAATTCTTATTTCAAATTGAGTGAATTATAAATAAAAACTTAAATTTTTTCAAATAGAGATCAAAAATCTCAATGTTTAATGGAATTTCTCAATAGGATTTTTTATACCAATTTCAAGTGCTGAAGTCGATAAAGTGAGAAAATGCGACTTTCCATCCAAGTCTGAACTGAAGCGCATTCTTTTGTAAGAATGGAATCGAATTGAGTCTAGTTCTATTGCCAGAAACTGGTGGAAAGTATTCCCAAGACAAGAAATTTAACTAGGCCATTTATATTTATACTAAATTACTTGGTGTACGACTTTCACATTTACCCACTGTATATATTTTGATATGATAAGTATAAAGTAATGCCACACCGAGGCGTGTGTCTTGACGTAGACGCATAGATTTGAATGAATTTCCTGACGCTTTGGTGTAATAACTGCCCTAAGCACATTTTTTTTGATGCCGGCAAAATTTTATGCTTGACGCCTTGGAGTAGCCAATGCTTTTATACTTCATCTAATTTTATCGCGGGAATCGACTTTGGACCTTTGGTCTCCGCAGAAGCTGGTGATAGGAGCTTGTTTGCAAATGCCGAGATTTTGTTGGGAAAATTCTAAAAGAAACAGTAAAAAGAAATAAAGAGAAAAAAAAAACTACGATATTTGATATTGAAATTGAGAAGAACCGAAAGAAAATGGATTGACTTCCAAATGGAAGGTAAATTTTCCAATTGAGGATCCAAATTAAGGCCGTATCCTAAATATAAATGAGTGTAACTGACATTTTTTTCGCAATCATGTTTGCAAATGTCGCGATTTTGTTGGGAAAACTCTGCAAGAGACAGTAAATAAAAATAAAAAACTACGATATTTGATATTGATATATTGTGAATAAACGAAACAAAATGGATAGAATTCCAAATGATAGGTTCATAGCGTCATCCTCAATCTGAAAGGGCTTAACTGACAATTTTTTCCCCAATAACGTTTTTACATATTCCGCTAGAATATTTTTGAGAACATCGAAATATGTTAAAGAACGCTATTTCGAAAAAAAATTATCCGGCGTAACGCTCAATAGGGGCGTATTATTTATTGAGCGATTTTCCACACCGTTTAATGTTATCAAAAGATGGCAAACAAAAACTATATGTATATTTCAAAAACAATGGAATGGTTAGCCATTTACTTTGCATAGTCCTGACGGCAATTCCTATTGCAATTCCTATTGTCATGCAAAAGAATCCACCAAGATTTGGTGTTTTTTTTTAGAAATTTTTAGGACGTTGGAATACTTTCGGATCGACTTGCAGATTGTTATCAGTGATGATTTTCCATTTATTCTTGCTCTGATTCACATCTCCGCAGAAGTTGGTGATGGGAGCTGGTTTGCAAATGCCGCGATTTTGTTGGGAAAACTCCTAAACCACAGTAAAAAGAAATAAAAAGAAAAAACTACGATATTTAATACTGAAATTGTGAATAACCGAAACAAAACGGAGAGAATTCCAAAGGAAATGCACATTTTCCAAACATTTTCCATCATACATATCGCCATCCTAAATTTAAAAGGGCTTAACTGACAATTTTTTCCAATCACATTTTTATATATTTCGCTAGAATATTTTTGAAAACATCGAAATATGTTTTGTCCTTAGGCGAATCAGTTTCGCCCATTTTGAGAAAGTGTCAGTTAGGTCATTTGGAAATTATTTTTTTATATATTCCGATGTATTCCAGGAACGGAAAAATATCAGTTGCGCCCTTTAAGAATTAAGGTACGAATTTGTCTCTTGCCATTTATAAAAGTTCGTTTCTCTCTAAGTTAAGTATCTGTCATAAGAATACATGTTATCGGATTGAGAACATTTTAATAGAAATTTATTTAAAATTTGATAAATACCAACTGAATTGATAAGTTT
Source organism: Polietes domitor (assembly GCA_947397865.1). Lineage (NCBI taxonomy): Eukaryota > Metazoa > Arthropoda > Insecta > Diptera > Muscidae > Polietes > Polietes domitor. The sequence goes on from OX377621.1 coordinate 162,957,510, forward strand.
CTAATTATCCAGGGGTCTCATAGAATCAGATTGTAGTCGATTCAATGTTGTTGTGCTCAATCTAAAAATATAGGGATACCAAGGCCTGGGATCAACATTTTCTAAAAATCAGAGAGACTGTCTAGAAACGCTAAATTAAGTAATTCATTAAGGGATCTACATGTTCCAAACTTCCTGACTGAATGGATTGACAAGACATCCAGAGGAACGCCACAGGGGGGAGTTTTATCTCCTCTTCTGTGGCTTCTTGCTGTCAACAGTATCCTCAGATTCCTTTCTGATGAGGGTAACAAAGTAGTTGCATATGCAGATGACGTTGTTATATTGGTAGGAGGAAAATTTCTACCAACAGCGATCTGTTGCAAGGAGCACTGAAGAAATTATCTGATTGGGTTAGAGACAGTGGCCTGGGCATTAATCCTAGGAAAACTGAGCTAGTCCTATTTACAAGGAGATATAATATAGAACCATTTAGGAAGTCAATCCTTGATGGAACGGAGCTCAACCTCTCTCATGAGGCCAAATTCCTTGGTGTCATCCTAGGCCGGAAGTTGAATTAGAATAGGAACACTGAGGAAAGGTATAAAAAAGGTCTAAATGCACTCTACATGTGCAGGAACTCCATAGGCAAGAGCTGGGGTCTGAAACCAAAAGTTGTAGACTGGATCTACCGATCGGTTGTTAGACTCATTACTACTTATGGATGTCTGGAATGGTGGGGCGCAATGAGAGTGAGTAAACTCCGGGCAAAATTAATGAAAACGCAAAGGCTAGCAGGACTGAGCATTACGGGAGCCATAAAAAGCACTCCACAAGCAGCAATGGATGTAATTCTGCATCACCCATCTCTGGACCACTTTACAGAGATGATTGCTGCCAGGAGTGCTATAAGACTCAAAGAATCAGGATGCTCGAATAATAGACCATACTGGGTGTTCACGAATCGGTCATCAACGGAGGTACAGACTACATGGTGCCGGTTCTGTACTTATCACCCTTACCACAGATGATTATACCAAAGAGATCAGACTGGGACAATGGCGAGCCCTTCAAAGGGCTTTCGGTCTACACTGATGGCTCAAAGATGGAACAAGGCACAGGTGCGGGATTCTATATTGGATCACTACAGATACGCAAGTCTCTCCGAATTGACGACACTTGTAGTGTTTTCCAAGCAGAATTACTGGCAATTGAAAGGGCAGCAAGATTTCTATCAAGTGAGAACATTCCGGTGACCACGGATATAAACTTCTACGTAGATAGTCAGGCAGCAATGAAATCAATCATGTCACACACTGTCAAATCCAGGCTTATGCTGAGTTGTAAACGCTCACTAGATAACCTCAACGACCATGTCGTCCGTCTCTGCTGGGTTCCCGGACATAGCAATGTCAAAGGAAACGAGATACCAGATGAATTGGCTAGAAATAGTTCGTCCTTGGAAATCGATAGAGCTGACTACTTAGTAAAACCACCGATTGGCACGTTTTATAGACTGATTGAATCAAGGAAATGGTCACAGATGAACGTAGCATTTAATAGTTTGTCAACCTGTAGGATCGCCAGGGCCACATGGCCAAAGATCGATAGGGGCAAAACCAGAACTCTATTAGAGCTAAACAAGGCAGAAATTCGAACTTTGATAGGTATCTACACAGGGCATTACTGCACTAGGAGTAGGATCTCAAGATGGCAGTTGGACATTGAAGATCACTGTCGATTATGTGAGGATGAGGAGGAGATAGAATCTATTGAACACATAATCTGCAGATGTCCAGCGCTTTGTGTACGCAGAAATAAATACCTAGGAAGTTATTTCATCAGTAACATAGAGGATATTGCAACCCGCACCATTTACGACCTTTTGGGATTCTCAAAAGGACTAAATCGGATCAGGTGTGGCTAATTAGGAACATGGATGTAACCGCATAGACAGTTGACGACTAACAAAGAAAGAGAGCCATAAAGGCATACCATCAACGGTATACCGGATGACTCTCGACAAATTTTCTTACCTAGTCGTCAACCATTGGAAATCACCCGCACACAGAAATACTAAAACACACCTTCATATTCTCCTACCCCCATATCCCTTTCCAATATCCCCTTACTTCCCTCACGTCTCATATATCATCTAACACCAATCACTCCCTATCCCTCTCCTATAACCTACAACCTTATACTTTCAGGAAACAAAAGGATTTGCACAATGGACCCATCTGGGTCTCCGAGTGTTCAGAATGCAGGAGCATTCTGGTCCTTTAAACCAAACCAAACTATCTTTGGCATTAGTTTAAATGATTTTTCTATATATAAAATTTCAAGTGTTTTCAAAATAGTGATGAGCTCAGACTTTCAGTCTAAAGTCTCTTTAATATCATTCAACACAACACAGCACAACCAAACACCAGATAACTTTGTTTGCACTCTCTCGTACTTTTTTAGATACATTTCTGTAAAAAATTATCATTATCAGTATTTGTATAGCATTCTCTTTGTTTCGAAAACCTAAATACAATTAGTACTCCTCACGTTAATTATTATCTAAACAATTCATGACATTGGAATGCAAAACGGCCACAATTGGTAATAAAACGTGATAGCAAAAGATAATCTCTAGACTCCAAAACAAAGGAATTTTATCTTAAAGCAAAACAAAAAAAAAAATTAAAAACAATAATGGAATAAATAGTTTTGAAATGTATCACAACAATAACAATGGGCGGCTTGTTGTTGGTTTGATATACGATTTAAATATTTAATAAATAGATAAGTTGTTAGTTTTTAGTGTAAAACGCGAAAAATGTTAAATGAAGGTTAAGGTTAGTAACGAAATTAAATTTGCCCCTCACCCTAGCCCTCTTCAGACCCATTAAGGGTAGTGTTTGTAGAAAGTATACTCTTTTTGCTTCATGGCGAGAGCTTACGTACGTAAACGACAATTGTTCTGGTTTAACTGTTTGACATATGAAACAATTTCCTGGGCATTTCCTTTGCCTTCTTCTTCCGTTTGAAATGCATGCTCATGTGAAATCCCCCACAGACTGCAGTGCACACAAAAAAGTGTCCAAGTTGCTCAGAAAACCACAAAGTGGAAAACTCCCAAGTTATTTCTGCTCAAAGTACAAAGTGGTAGTAATATATCATAGAAGAGGAATGACAGCATGTAAAGTTACACTAACTGAACTGCTGCTGCACCACTACGCAGATCATCAAAAAGAAATGAATGTGAAGTGTTTGTAGTGTAGAGTTCTTGGTTTTTTCCCCACGTCCACAAACATATCATACAGAAGATAGAGGGGAAGGTATGACTAGCATGAGTTCATCAACTATTGTCCTGGATATCCTGGCAGACAGAAAAGAAAGCACATAGAAGAAAAAGCTTCTAAATTTAGAAAGATCCCGGAAAACTGTCCCTCACCTGACCAAGAATTTAAGTACTGGAGGTTCCCAATAAATATTAATTACAATTTTCCATTTATCTTTAACAGTCCCTCCAGTGGAAAGAAGACTAATGATAAAATAAATTTAATGTACAAAAGCTACCTCAAGGACGCCTAGCCGCCAATTAACACTATTTAAGAATTGATGGTTTGTACGATTTACAACTATTCTATGAAAGATTCCCTCATCCTTTCCAAAATATCATAAAGCTGGCCGAAGTAGTTACTCATTTTTGGGTTCTTCCAGAAGCCACCAGTCAATTCGCAACAACCACCTTCACATACCACCCCTCCTCTCCTTCACATAACAAAGTAATCTTAGAAGATGCAAGCAAGTGTCATAAGTGCTAGCTAGCACTTGTTTCGAAATGAACTTTGTTGTAGGAATAGTAGTAGTAGTAACATTTGTGCACGACATAACATGCAAAACAAACGAGAACAAAGGATTGAGCGATTTTCCACACCGTTTAATGCTATCAAAAGATCGTATACAACAAAAATATATATTTCAACAACAATGGACTGACAACATCTCGGTATAAGTATAACAATACTTAAGGTTTCCTTCCAGAAATGCCTGACTCACTGTTAGCCATTTCCTTTACATAGCTGTGGCGACAATAGGAATTGTCATGCGAAAGACTCCACCATGACTGGATGTCTTTTAGAAAATGTTCTAGATTTTCAGGACGTTGAAAGACATTTGGATCGACTTGCAGATGGTTGTCAGTGATAATTTTCCATTTCTTCATCCTCTGGACCACATCTCCACAGAAGCTGGGGATGAGGGGAGCTGGTTTGCAAGTGGCGCCATTTTTTTGGGAAAACTCTGAAAGACACAGTAAAAAGAAATAAAAAGAAAAAAAACTGCGATATTTGATATTGAGATTGTGAAGAACCGAAGCAAAATGGATGGAATTCCAAATGAAAGGTTGATTTTTCAACCCAGGATTCAAGTCTATACCGCAATCCTAAATTTAAAAGGGCTAAGCTTACAATTTTTCGCAATCTTGTTTGCAAACTCAGCGATTTTTTGGGAAAACTCGGAAGAAGACAGTAAAAAGAAATAAAAAGAAAAAATCTACAGAAAACTACGATATTTGATATTGAGATTGTGAAGAACCGATACAAAATGGATAGAATTTCAAATTTCAATTTGAAAATTTTCAAATCGAGGATCCAAACTAAGACCGTTGCGGCAAATCTGACAAGTCTTTTCCAATCACGTTTTTACATATTCCTATAGAATACAGTTGAGAACATAATAAATATAATAAATAAAATAAATAAAATAAATAAAATAAATAAAATAAATAAAATAAATAAAATAAATAAAATAAATAAAATAAATAAAATAAATAAAATAAATAAAATAAATAAAATAAATAAAATAAATAAAATAAATAAAATAAATAAAATAAATAAAATAAATAAAATAAATAAAATAAATAAAATAAATAAAATAAATAAAATAAATAAAATATATAAAATAAATAAAATAAATAAAATAAATAAAATAAATAAAATAAATAAAATAAATAAAATAAATAAAATAAATAAAATAAATAAAATAAATAAAATAAATAA